>JBAMYA010000017.1:903656-932720 GCA_037176975.1 Arrhamphus sclerolepis
TTACTGTGTTTACCAAAAATTGCAGTTCATGTTAACATATTTTCTGTTTCAAAGATTCAAGAATGGGTTAAAGAAGCATTTAAACAAATGCCACCAAACCACAGTGACCTTAAGCACCATATAACTAGCCAGAACCATCATTGACTTTTGTAACATGATGGTTGTTGCAACAGTCAATGATGCCGACAGTGGGTTACACTTCATTGGTTTCCAGTTGAACTTTATCGTGTTTAATCAACATGGAGTCCATTGACTGGACAAGTTCGAGATGATGGTGGGTTACATGACTGGTAGCTGTGAGCCTGGCAGTGTCAAGTAGCATCTTTCATGATGTTTCAGCTGCTTGGCTAAGATAATTTTAGAGTTACAGTGGAAGCATGTTGTGAGCACTATCAACAGATGCTCATGGTAAACCTGCACGCAAACAGTGAGTTCACAAACATTCAGCATTGCAGGAACCATCGTTGCTGTTGCATCATGAAATTGTGGCCAAATGTCAATTGTAAATCCAATTTTTGTCTCCTTGAGCACTAATATTTTCTCAACTAGCAGTAACTCCCAAGGGAAACATGGCTGCTTTGCTGCTCCATGGTAAATGTTCCAGTAAGCTCATCTGCTAGTTATATGGAGTTGTAGTTTTAAACTTTACTGCTGTACAGTGAGCAGAAAACCACTATAAAGCTGAATAAAATCAAGGAAAGCTGCAGATTCAGGTGGTTATTTTCTTTAATTCCATGATTATTTGTGAACTATTGTTTTTAAATGATCAGACACAGATATGAATCTTAGAAAATTTTACAAGACCAAAGACAGCTCAAAAGAAACACAAGCAAGGTCTGTATTTCACTGTCTTTGTATTGTATTTCACTAAAAACAAAGACAGTGACAACTGTCTTACACACATTTCTGAGAAAGGTGCTTCAGAGAGTGATGCTTACACAAGCTTCAAATGATGCAAACCAAGTCCCTTTGTTGCCAAACTGAATATCTGGCCCCTTCTTGGATGGATGCTGCTTCTTGTGATTGTAAATTAAGATCTCCCTCAAAGATCACCTAACACTTTGAAAGACTGTCTTTTTTTTTCCTTTTGGCTGAAATCACCTACTTTAAAAAATATCGTGGTCAGACAAAAGGAAAACATTAATATTTATCAGTTGGAAACACAAGAAGAAGACATGCAATTGTTGTTGTAACTCAAATACTTTAAATTTGTTCAGAGCATGGTAAGAATGAGGCCAGAAATCTCTGTGTGACCTGCATATTTTCCTGGTAAATGAGACATGTTAAATGGTTTGCCAGAGGAAAAATGGGTCTTTTCAAGCAGCACACACTGTTCCGATCATCACAGATAACCAAGCTGGAAGGCCAGGGACCTACTTTAAGGGCTATTTACCATATGCCAGATTTTCAATGGAGCTGTACCCAGCTGCAGACCTAGGAAGAAAAAAAAAAGCCACAAAAAGGAGAGGTGCCATGTGTGAGCATCATTTTCTATCTTACAGTATTACTTTGTGCTTGAAACAGGGAGATGGAGGAAAAATTGACCACTTAAATTATTTTTGCTATCAATTCTAATTTTGTCTTCCAAATCTGATCTTTGACCGATTTGTCAAACAGTAACAAAAGTCGCAGATTAGATTTTAAACTGGATTTGTCTCTGACTAGCGATGACACACGGATGTGTTTATGCAACTCGCAATAGAGGTGAATGTTGAAGCCTCTGTAAATTTATTCTGTCTTCATCATCTATTTCTGTTATTATTGAATATTGTGTCATTTTGTTGCTCCTTATTTACATGACACACAAACATGTGTGCCCTCGTGGCTTTAAAATGCCCTGGTGTATAATTCACTTCCTTTTTTTTTTCCAGTCAGTAAATAGGGATCTGTGAATATGTTCAGAAGACACTGAATGCTATGTTAAGCAATAGCTAATTCTAATAATTGGGTAATTCAGAGGAAGAAGAGCTCATTATACAAGTTTTTATGCAAGTGAAGTATCAGAACTGTAACAGATTAGTTTACTACTGCTTTAAACATGAAATCACGATGAATGAGTCTCCTAAAAGAGCAAGCAAGTTTTTGTTTTTGTTTTTTTGTTTTTTTAAAAGACAAAAAAAAAAAAAAAGTAAATTGGATCATTGACAGACATGCCTTCTTGTGTTTGTAGTGTCTCCTGGATATTTTATCAGTATTCCCGAATTAATAATCTATTCATGGCAAAATATAGCTGATTTTGGGCACCATTTGTGAAGCATTGTGAGGCATCTTAGAATTTTATGAGATGGTTGAATGTCCTCCAATTAAATGAATCCATGTTTCACTGGAGTTGAATTGTTTAGGTGAGACATGAAGGCTTACAGAATGTCATTTTGTAGCCCTCACAAATATCTTTGCAATGAGAACCAAAGTCAAGCAAGCAACTTTATGCTGTTCTCAGCTTTTTTATAACTTCTCCAACGGAGTTTCAGTTTTTTTTTTTTCTTTTCTGGCTGCTCACAGCACAAATTATCTCTAAAGACCCAACCGGCACTTAGTCAGGATTGCTGCCTCTATTATTTTATGTAGTTCATGCCAGCTGTCTGATCTTACGTTTCTGTCATTTGTAGAAAGAAACTTTCATCCGGAAGACTTTAAACTTAAATAAATTTCGAACTTTGAATTTCCCTTCAGCAATCAAAGTATTTTTTGAGTTGGAATTGAACTTCACAATGATTTTAGCCATGTAAAAAAGAGTTACATTTGTTTATCTTTACATTCACCATACAACACTAGCATTTGTATGCCGATGGCTTAAAAGTTTTTGAGGTTATTGTGACCATTCATTGTTTGGAAAGTTCTGGACTTAAATGCTTCGTGGAGGCCATTCCCTACAGAAGAGTCATCGAATGTTTGACTTTGTAGAGGTTGAAGTACAATGAAAAATGGGAAACTCTTTGTTTCTGCACTCAAATATATGGCCTCATTTCAGCAGCTTAACAACCTCATTTAAATGAGCCTAAGGACTCTCACTAATGTCGGAGCATGGCCGAGAGATTGTGACTGCTCTCACAAGTAATCGTCTTCGGAATGCACATTGTATACCTCCATTATGAAGCCTACTGTCTGTGGAAAACACGTCTTTTTTTGTTAATTTTTGTTTTAAAGTTTAAATCTGTGGAATAGATTGAATGGTAGATGAAGATTTTTGTGCTCTGTGCTTTCGTAGGCAGTTATTCATGACATAGCTTTATCAGTTAATGCGCAAAACGCTTAATAAATCAGTCATTTCAAGTGTTTCCTGCTCTCTATTTTTGTTCATTGCCTTTCAGCAGTATTGCGTCTGACAGCTGAATTGAGTGCTTGAAAGGTCACTGATGCAAAAATATAATTTCCAGTTCTTTAAAATTCAGAGAATTATATCTCCACAGTCAAATATATTAGCAGTATAAGCTGCCTCTGTGCCACCCCTGTGTCAGTTTGTGAGCCTCTGCTTTGTTGTGCTTAATCTGATAGTTTTTAACGCCGAGTGTGAAACCAATACTTGGCTGTCAGGGATCAATTTAAATAAAGGACTCTACTTGGCGTCAACACAAATTAATGTGTGGATGGACTTTCTCGTGTGGTCATAACCACCTGAGCCAACCCATTATGTGAATCGCTTCTGTCAAAGACAAGTGTAAAAGCACACTCAGTCGAATAAGTGACAAGAAATCAATGATCTCTGATGTGGAGTGAAACCTGACAGCTCAATAAGCCTTGAAGTGAAGACACTCACCCTTACAACCAAAACTTCATCCCATCCCTGCAAGGGACAAAAGCAGCTCAACCCTGCCACAATGTTTCAGATTACAAGATCTTGACAACAAGGGTACAGGATACCAGAGTGGAGGGTTGAGAAAGAGAAACACAAAAGCACAGGTGCTGCAGCTGAAGGCTAAAGTCCACCTCCAGAGGCATTATTACCTCTTTCAGACACTTCTGGTCAACAGGAAGAACCTTTTGGATACAATCCTCTGACAACCTTGTTCACAAACCTGCCAAATCAGTAGCATAATATGAGCAATATAATAATATACAAGATATACAAGATAATATGAGCAGATTCTACTGGAAACATTTTTGTAATCACGTATTTTGTAATTTTGTAGTTTATAACACAGCTAAAATGTGATGTAGGCTATGCCTTTACATCACAACTATGATAAATTAGTAAAAAGGCCAACTGCACTTCACTTTGTCATTACATCAAACAGGAGATGATGGTTAAAGAGGGTTAAATCTGACATTTTAGCTTTTGATTTGCATATTGGTCGATACAGATCCTTTTGTTGAACTAATGAGCTTTATACCTCACCCTAAAGAAGACGTGGAAGACATCAGGCTCAACTTCAACATTTAATTCCAAACTAAACAATTTCCAAAGACACAATATGGCAAAGCAGCATGTATAAATGTCATTAAATGTTGTTTAATACAAAAGAAAAATCAGTAATACATAACTGTATACCAGTATTGCAGTTCCAAATTAATGGAATGAAAATAAACTTAAATAAAATGTTGCAGCTGAAACTGAACTTATGTAGAAAGAAAATCTACGTCAAACATCAGAAACAAATTTCAAGTGAACACATTGGCTCATGGATCCATTTAATAATCGATTCACAGATTTTGTCACCACTGGAGCCAGTATCTGATACTTATAGTGGATTTCTGCGTCCCTAATGATGATGTGGGATCTTGTGTTGGAGCGCTGTAGGTCGCAGGGCTGAGCTTCCTTTGATTCACTTCCTTGGAGTAGCTTTCACATAATTCTGAGCTGGGAATTGGCCACCAGACACACGTTGAAGGAAATTAAATTATTTTATGGGTTCTTATATATACAGCTTAAATTAGTATAAATATTTATTTAAATTGTCTTTAAAATGCCTTTTTAAAATGTTTTTCTTCCTTTTTTCTTTTCTTTAAAGCTGGCTTGGCCATCATGCAACTTTTATGTAGCAAAGCAAATATTTGTGTGGCTGTCTGCCTCACTGGCACTAGGTCTGATAAAATAAACACTAAAATGTTTTTCCTGCCAAGATTTAAAGTAAAATGAGGAAGAGAAGACAAATGCTGCTTGCTACAAGAATTTCATCTCAACACACTGACTATTTGTTTGATTCACTACAGCTGTGTTGTTAGTCTGCTGAAGGGAGCTGGACTTGTTCGAAAATGGAAAACAAAGGAAGCAGAAAATGTGTGAACTACAGCACTGACAGGCTCACTACAATGATCCTAACCCTTGAAGTTGTATGTACTTGCAGTGTTGTTCAGTATTTCTGAAAAGGAAAACTGTTGTCATGAATGGCCTTTTATTCTTACCCAACACTGCTTTGGGAATTCAGTATGGAAAACAAGAGCATTTGTTTCCTTATTGCTTGTGTGTACTTGACAAGTAACAAGTTAGTTTGGAATATTTTTTTTTCTAATACATTCCGTCCTTCTTAAAAAAAAACCTAATTCAAGTAGGGAGAACTCACCAAAGTTTAAAAAACATCCTAATTATACTTTTTAGTTGTAACTTTTAGCACAGGAACAAGGGAGATGGACCCTGAAATTGCATTTGCCATCTGTATAAAACAGCATTAGCATTTGAAAAAGCAACAACATTAGGCCAAATCGAGAGAAGCTCATTCACAGGCACTTGAAAGGTGTCTCCAAACAGAAGTCTTTTACTTAAAAAAAAAAATATATAAAAGGAGAAATCCTTCAGTAATTTAAGCAAATGTCTGTTTATCCACCTGCTGCAGTGCAGTTCATGGCTATTTCTCTGTTTCTTTAGTAGAATTGGGTCTCTTGATGATGTCTCTCCAGTATGTGTCTTACCCCAAGCAGTGCACTGTGTGAACTCCCCCCTGTGCTTGCAGGAGTGCAGCGCTATGCTGACCACTTCATCTTGTGGGATAAAACCAGCCTTTCAGTCTTCTCTCAAACTGTAGGGGAGCCGAGCTGGAGTTCTAAGACTAAAAAACCTCTTAAGGTTGGATCGCTAGAACAGATTACACGTATTGCTGCCAGAGCACTGCTTTTATGCAGAAATTCTCAGGCAGGCATCCATGTCCCCACTCAATAAATAATAATTTATTTTATTTATATACACCTACACACATTCACCATGTGAGATGCAGGACTGAAGTGTATTTATTTCCTTTTACCTGGAGATGTGTTTTAGCATTTTTAAAAAGCAGCAGAAGCAGCAGTGGTGTCAGTCGAGGTGCACTGGCTATTACACACATTAATGGAGCCATAAGGGGTTTTAGGTTTGACAGCAGTAATGCAGATTCTGCTTTACCTCGCTTAATACTTCTATCTTTGGAAACCTCAGTGAAAGGTGATATGTACTCGTTAGCTAAGTGACATTCACTTCAGTGTGTTGATTTGATCTGAGTGGTGTTCATTAATTTGGTCATTGCACTGTTCTAGTTCAATTGTAGTACTGCAGCATTAGACGTGCATATTTACAACAAATACCTGCCATTCGCTGTGATATTTTAATTACGTTTTTGCAGTGGGCTTCAGGAAGTCTGTCCTATTGTGTTATATTGAGGTGACTTGATACTATAAAATGCCCATCAAGGGTATTTGCATTCAACCAAATACCCTAGAAGTGGATGGTAAATTAAAATAGACTTGTTCATTACAATGAAATTCAAATTCAGCTTTCTTTGAACAAATGCTGGGGACTTTTGTCAGTCCATGAAGGGTGTGGGCCAGAAATCCTTTCTGCTTGTGGTCCCTGCAAACAGCTGCATTTTTTTTTTAATCTCCCAAATTCCTCAACTCACAGCAAAAGTCAATAGGATGCTCCATGGGATCCATCCAACTTCTGCCTGTTTTATAAGCTGCACGCATTCACAATATCGCACAATGAATATCAAATTCTCTGTTTAAATCATCAGACCTACTTCTCACTTGCAACATTATCATTTCTTCTCCATAGATTCTATTACAAGACGTTTTATTTTATCTTGTTAGTCTGTCTTTATAAGCACAGAATCAAAAAGAATTCCAATAAAGATCTTCTGGGCAGCATTTAGTAGCCGTTAGCAGACGTTGGGGTTTGAGACCTCTGTTCTAGTTCAATTAAACCTCTTCACGCTGTGAAGAGAATGTCTCAGCTGAAACATGTTCTGCTTTCCAATCACATACTTCTCAGCTGTTACTGTGAGGAAGAAAATAAACTAGAATACGTGTAAAATTTGTAAGGTTATGGCAAGGCTACCAGAGTACAAGATGGTGGAGTAAAAAATGTCTGAGTTCTTCACCCAAACTGAAGTTAATATTTTCTATTGATCTGACAAACACTGCAGAAAAGCTATCCTTGATGGAAAGAAGTCAAAGGTGGAGTATGAAGTGATAACATAATACCTTTTCAAATACATTCTACAATTTATAGCTTAACCCAACAAACTGTCTCATTTGTTCCAATAGTGACAACATCCACAGAGCATTCTGCTGTCAAGGTAATACTGAAGCGCATCTTTCTGTGTTTCATAGAAGCATAAATTCTGTGCACGTGGAGTTAATGAAATTCTTAAACTCAATGTGTTAGTTTGGTCTTGAGAGCAATATTTACACATGCACATGTTCCCTAACACATTTTTTCCCCCCTGATTTGTAGCTGTGCCATATGGTCATTCGCTATTTGGCTTATCTGCCAAAACATCCTGCGTTTGGCTTGCAGATTACGTGCATTGTAAAATTTATTCAACAACTTCCCATGCTGCCCTTTTGGCAAGGAGGTATTGTTTCCCTTCATATTGAACAATCAATATAAAATTCAATTTTCTCAGTTAACACTCATTTATTACAGTTGCATATTAAAGCTTAGATTCACACACACATACACTAGGCGAGACAAGTTAGTCCTTTAGCCAGAAATCTATCCAGAGAGAAGACCTAAACTGTTGAGGCGATTGTCTGCGGGGTCTCTTATGCTGCTGCAGTGACAGGGGTGGATATGCTGCTCCCCAAACACTCACCACACATCACGTGGGGTCATGGCCAGCTGGAGACCTATGTCTTTAACTGTCCCAACCAGTTCCAAAGGGGGAAAATGTGTTTCCTGCAACTCTCCTTTGGGAGGTGTTACAATGACATTAGGAAGTCTCCACAGCTCACATGATGTCCAGGCACTGGTCAACCTGTCTTGGAAGCCTCCCCACACTGCACTCACATAAGACATGTTCATAGTCCTGTGGCAAACTTAGCAGCTTACTCTAAATACAAGACATTAAATAAATAAATAAATAAATAAATAAATAAATAAATAAAAAAATAAAAGGAACTCAAGGAAAGGGAGGCAACGAGGTAGAGTTTGGAGGGCAAATGCTGCAGCTTCGGAGCACTCATGGGATATTAGGCGGGCTTTCCAGCCCTGCTTTTCCAGTGGAGCTTATCGGCCTCGCCCCTGCGATCACGCTTCTCTTTTCTAAAACATGTGCGCTGAGCCAGGAGGTGTCGGAGTGTCTTAGCTGGAATTTCAGTGGAAGTGAAGTCCGTTCTCCTTCACTCATTCGGCCTGGGGCATGAAATTATAGTCTGTATCTATACCCCTTCCTGTGGTAGACCAGCAGCATGCATACCCACCGGGCGCTTATGTTGTGTATGTGTGTGTGTGTGTTCACAGAGTTTATGTGCTATGCTGCTTGAGTTCAGTGTTAAATGTCGGTGCCTGAAAGGATGCACTTTGTTTAGCTTTTCAAATTTTAGTGCACAGACTGCCAGTCATGAGCAGTCCAGTAATGGCTGACATTTGTTTTGTCTGAAGGGATATCACCCCAGTCCAGATGGTGACTGTTGATATGACATTTCAGTAAACTGCTCTATTTCTTAAAGAAAGGGCCAATATTTTAAATGATGCCAAGCTCTGAAGAATCCTGAAAAATAAACTGAATTGACTGAAATGTTATGAAAGTATTGAGAAACCTTTCTATGAAGTATTTTTGATTGATTATAACAGCAGAGTTTATGTTTCTAGGTGTTCATAGATTTCTCCATAGAGTATAGTACTTGTAAAATGTGAAATTACTATGAAATTACTTCTAAAATATTGCTTTAAAATATTTTTTGCTGTCTGGTATGGAAGGCCGTTTATGTGTGTGTGTATATGTGTATATATAGTATTGTTTTTTATTGAATTTAATCCTCCATACACTTTTTCATTTTTCACTAGTGCGTTCGCTGTGAAATCTTAAAATGCCACAGAAGATGTGCAAAGATGTGCTTTTTAATGCTCCAGAAACACATTCATTGCTATTCATGATACTACACTTTAGGTAATTTCATGGAGTATGAAGTCCGACATCCGTTCCTCTCCTTCCTTTACAGCATGCAGCCTTCATGCACTGTACGCTCCTTCACCATCTATGGCACCTTGCTGTTCGGCACGTTGGTGTGCCAGACAATTTTAAGATGGCTGCCAAACGTGGCGCAGTAGACTCTTTGTTTACCAGTGAGATGCTCTGCTATGCTTCAGTCTAATAGATTGGACACAGCTGCCCTGTGTTTTGGCTCCAGCGTTCAGGACCATTATGATGGAAGTCCAGAACAAATCCACTTCACATTTAGATTTCAGCGCTGTCATGGACAGGAGATACCTCTATACAGTAAGTGAATAATGTCCGAAAGATGCTTTTGCTCGCCTTTTAAAGCTCCTGGGCAGTTTTGGACCACACTCGACTTGAGTCTTTCGTCCATCCCAGTCCATTTTCAAAAAGCTGAAAATGATCTGTCAAAGGCAGTGATACAAGCCAACGTGATGGATGCGTTTTTCTCTTGTCTGCCTCTCAATCTTTCCCTCCTTCCTCCACTGCCATCCTTTCTGATTCTCTTCTCTAAAGAAAGCCATTACTCTCATCACTCTCAACATTTAATTTCCTTGCTTGCAAACAGTTTTTTATATTTAATTTACAGTGTGGAATAACGTTATATTATTTTGCCGTAGCTGGGTTATTGTGGAGGTGCTGAATGCCACAGTAGCTGAGTTCTATCACAAAACGGTGAACCGCCTCCTCCCCGCTCTGAGTCTGCTGTTTTCCTTGTGCGTGTAAAAAACTTTGCCACCAGAAAAACGGCAGAATGTAATCAGTGTAACACCGACCAGCCCATAGCACATTGCTTTCTCACTGTGTTTGACAATTGTTGTAATGACATTTCTCAAAATTAGTTTTTTATTGTGCTGTTGTCATTGACCATTTGTTGGTTTGTTTTAGCACCCTCCAATTACACTCCCTCTCATGAACCTCCTCTCTTTTTCTTATTTATTCTTTTCTCAAAGCTGGTTTAACCATGTCTGACTAAAAATTATTTTTTGTTTGTTTCTTTCTTTGTTTTCTCACCCAGACCTGTTTATGAGGTCAGAGGGAAGTTATTTGATGCGATAAGATATGATCAATATGTGCTGAAATGATGCATGCTTCGGAGGTATGTGGGATGTAACGCTCTTGTGTTCTCTTATTTCTCCTCAAGATGAACAATAAATAATTTTTGTGTGGAAACTGAATCCTTTTCTGTATGAGATGACAGCTTGTTATGTGAAGGTACACATGCTCGCAGCAAACATGATCACAGGATGTCCATGGTGGTCATTTTTGTGAAAGCTCGATGACCTGCCTTGCATTTCTTTAGGATTGAACTGGTGCAGCAACTTAGACTATGGCTGACTTAAACAAAAGTATGTCATGAGCACACAGATTGTTTGTTTAGATGTGGATAGCTTGAGGCAAACAAAGCCCAAGATCCTTCATATATGTACTCATATCACATGATAACTAGTAGCTTTCTGCTACTGCAGGGTAGTAGAGAAACACATAGTGACAGACATCAGCATTCAGAATGTCAGAGAAAATAACCAGCATGTCGACCAGAATTAGACTGTGGTCTTTGTTGCCCAGTTAGAGGAAGACAAGTATATATTTAGGCTGAATTGTCTGGATTTCATCATCCTCCCTTCAGTGCACGATTCTGACATCTCTGCAACATTCAGAAGTTTGAGAACGGGGGGCGGAGGGGGATGCTTGTAGTTCTGCTCTTAATGCGCTCAAAAATGTTTCAATGTAGTCAAATAGAATATTTTAATGTGTTCAGAGAGAATAAAAGTTTCAGACTGTAAAAATACCATCCCAAAAATGAGACTTCCATGCAAATGTTTTTTCACAATCATGTAAACTATTTTGATTGTTTGTCTCAATGATCAGGATTTTGGGTGTGCCCACATTGGCTAAGGAGTTGTCATGTACAGCTTCAGTCCAGACAAATCACTGGTCCTTTTCCAAATTGTCTGCTATTAGCAGCTGCAGCGGGAGGAATGCCGATGTTGAGAGGGAGACTATAATAATGTCGACTGTGGTCACACCAAAGTAATGTTTCATTGTTGATGTTTTTGTTTTGTTTTTTTCTTTATGACCACATTTTGCTAAATACAGTCAATTTGCCTCTGTCAAAGATTTTCATACCAATTTTGATGCATTGCATTAGAAAAGCTTTGGTTCAGATTGAAAAGGTAATGCACATTAGGAGAGAGAAAAACACCTTTTTCAAACAGCTTGTGTGTCTTATCTCCTGGCTGCAGCAACAGCTCCACTCAACATCTGGCACACTGAGCTATCACTCAAACTCTTTACCCGGTGAGGCAACCACGAGAGGCTTGTGTCACAGCACCCAAAAAAAAAGAGATAAAATAAAATAAAATAAAAAATCCAACCATTCAGATGGGAATTGGAAGCATTACTACAAGGTCTAGTAACACACAAGTATAATGGGTGATAATGGAGCAGAAGGACATATAAGTACAACCTGACAAAAATATGCTTGATGAAATTTGATCAAATGTGGTTATAGAAACTGACACATTTTGCTTTAAACCTGAAATAAACAATTGAATAGATGCTCTGAATTAATTTAGCCCAGTAAAAGATCACAGTATTTTTAAGTAGCTTTGGGTTTAAAATTGGTTTTACAAGATAAGATATCCTTGGCTCTGTGTTTTTGTGTCAGATATTTTATTGATCACAAAGGAGAAAGAATTTGAAGAAGTATAAGAAGGAAATGGCTAATGTAGACAGTACCCAGTTCATTGCTTGTACAGACAAACCCCTGGCTAGGAACTCTCTCAGGCTTGCATATATGGTGATATAGATTCACATGTATAGTTCTGCATATGTTTTCAAAAGTAATTAGACTTTTGTATGTCACAGTGCACTCTTCATAGTATGTGGTCCACAAGCAGGTATGCTGCATACAACTCAAAAACCATCCCCAGTCAGCTTGACAGCAAACACAAAATGGCTTGGCTCAACTCAAAAATTATTTATCTGGCTCCCCTCTTCTTCTCCAGCAACGTTTTGTCAAGTAAGAGGAAACCATCTGCTGGCCGTTGATAATGGGTGGCCAGGGAAGAGGGGACTGGAAATAGGGAGAGCAAATAAAATTGAGGGAAAATGGCAGCCGCTGTCCCAGAACCTACAGTACCTTCCTGTTTGCCTGCAGCAAGTCTGCCATCTTAATAAACAACCCAGCAGATATGTTCTGGCTGCGTTTCTCGTGCGTTTGTGTGTGTACATGCATTTCCACCAAGCTTTGTGTGCATGCACAGCTCTATTTCCAGTGCATATGTGTCTGTGCAAGTATTTTTTTATCTAACCTTGATCATTTTCAAGTTTGGATTGTTCCCGAGCTTAGCTGATAGGCTGTCAGTTTCTTTTTTTTTTTATCCTCCTCTCTCTTTCACCCGCTGCACTAGATCAGTAACAGATGGACTGCCTTTCAGGATAAGAGATCCTTCCCATTTTTTTTCTTCTATTTTTAGTAACCAGGGGGAAGCATTAATGCAAGGCTTGAAAATGGCAAGAGTCTCTATGGTGCAAGTTAATGAGAGGTTGTCTGCATGGATATGAAAGTAAAGTGTACTTTGAAAGGAATAGCATAAAACATGCAAAATGGAGGTGGAAAAAACATTAACTAAAACAAATAGCAGGAAATATAAAACAACTCGTCACCTTAAAATTGTCTGATTTTTGCCCCCCGAGTTTCTCTGCAGTTGAGCGCTTTGGGCATTCTCGGAGTAAACCATTTCACTTTTCTCATGTCTGGAGTCGACAGGCTGAGCTGAACAAAAACACCTGACAGTCTGTCTCCATCGAAACTCAGCGTCATGCTCTCACTCCATCACTCTGGTTTCTACTTTGCCTTGACATGTTTGCTTAAGTTGCTTTTTTTTTTCTTTTGCCCCCAGCATTTACAAACTGTCAGATAACATGGGGTATAGATATATCAAGTCAATGAAATTCATTGAATGTGCTTGCTTTTAGGAATTTGTTGATTAGACAGCAGATGCTACACAGCATCAATACCATGTGATATCTTTAAGTGCTGAAGATCCCTTTAAATCTGTTATAAATCTGTCCTAAATCTGGGAGGGAATTTTTTAGGATCTAATATGTGAGGCTGCACATGAATGTACTGTGAATCTTTTTTGTATTTGCTGATGCGGGGTCAGTCGAATAGGCTTTCTCAACACTGCTGTTGGAATGCATGATGGCCTACTTGATGAAGTGAATGATGTTTGGGGGGTGGAGGGCGATAATGGAATTGAGCGATGGAAGAATTGGACAGAGGGCACAAGAGGGACCCGGTGACCAGGTCCTTTCTATTAACTCGAGATGCTGGTTGGGGCGTGCAGGGCAATAAGGCTCCGATCTGCCCTTTCCCTGCCCAGTTTTTTGACCAAGCATCCAAACTTCAGATGAGGAGAGACGAATATTGCTCAGGGGTCCAGTGGTGATTGACCCTGTGTTTTCATCAGCCTGTGCAGGCCTGATAACATGCCTTACCCCCTGCTAGAGCAAGAATATTAGAGGTGTGGGTGCCAAGAAAGGCTTAGGGAACTTTTAGCTTGAAATCAAAATAGATTCATACAATGCACATCTTACAACAAAGCTTTTTTTTTTTTTCTTTCTCTCTCTCATTTTATAAATGATTATCCTGTTTTTTGCTCTGCTCGCCATATTTGGATGCAGATTGGTTTCCTATTATAAAAATTAAGATGCACAAGCTCTCTGGGGAAGAATCACAACATGAACATAGCCCATACTAGAAAGTTAATTGTTATTAACATATAAAAATGAAATATTGCTCTGGCTGCAGAGACTCTTGAGGCGGTGAACAGGACTTTTCCTACTTGTTCCCATTATACATAGGCTGTAATCATCACTCACTCACTGCTTATTATACACCACACTCCATCATCACGACTCACTTCTAAACCTTAAAGGACTGTTTGCGTAGCTGTGGTTTGTTTTATTTTTCATTCAGTTTATGGAATCTAATGTGTTAAAAACAGACTTGATTGTTTTTAGGAAATTTTACAATCAAGCTGCTCAGTAGAGAAAGGGCTTGGTTTGCATATATTACTTGTTTTGCTTTTTTTTTTGTCAAGTAATGGTCTCAGAAATCAGCAGTGTTGTTTCTGGTGTTCTGCTGCAGGTCTCTGGACTGTCTCCTGGAGAGAGTCAGACCCCAGGACTACTGCTGGCACCAGGGGTAAGATGGGGACAGACTCCCATCAACCAGCTCACACCGTGGGAGATAGATGAGCCCCCTGCTAAGCAACACAGAGACAGCGAGCCCCCTGGTAATGAATCACACACACAGTGTTTACATACACACACACACACACTGGAAAGCACATCTAGACATCCCCCAGTTCTATTTGACAGGATTTTACAGACTTTTACATCATCAATATGCATGCAAGCAGCAGATGTATGCATCGACATGGACTTCACACTTATGTATTATAGCCCAGACAGCTCTGGCCAGCTCCCCCACCACCCAATGCTAATGAGACAACCAGAATGCTTTGCCCTACATAAAATACATGCTTACCTTTCAAATGTGCATACATGCAAATATAATCATGCATATAATACATCCATAAACATCAGCTTTACATAAACCAACATACTATAAATATAATTATAGAAATGTCAACTCTGTGTCAGGAAGCTGGGAGGGAGGGAAAAATTAAACTTGCATAAGTCTTCTTGACCCTCCAACCACCTTCACATTGCTTTTTTTTTGTTATTGTCCTAGTTAATGCTATTATGGCACCAACAGAAGTTGATTTAGTCTCAGTTTAATCTATATAACATACACTCTCTGCTAGATATTATTAAGGTGTAAATCTTATTCTACTCGTGCCTTTTAAAAACATGTATAGAGCAGTAGTGTCAACTGCAGCAAAGTGCACAGACTGAACACTGACCAGTAAAGCCAATATTGAAGGTTTTTGTTTTTTTGTTTGTTTTTTTTTTAACACATACTGTAATGAACTCCACCACAAATGGCTCTGCCCGAGAGCTGTTAATTTCCTTCCTTTGCTCTGCCGGCCTATACCTCCTGCTTATCACAAATGTGTCTCATTTAAGAATAATACTGGCACAGAGCTTGTTCCAGCAGAAATTCGGGCTAAACAAATCCACATCAGAGACAGCTGCTACTCTGTGGAGGCAAAAATTAGTTTGAACCCCTGCTGTTTAAAGTTCCGTGTGTCTCCTAATTATTGTATAATTAGTATTTTTAAATATAGATGGCTTCATGGATTCATTATTAAATGGTCTGATCAGAGGAACTTTACTTTAGCTAACATCACTTGAGGTGTAATTAAGATGGAGCAGTGCTGTCCTGACAGATGAGCATGGTGCTCTGTGGTGAGCCTCAAGGTTTCACTCCCTCCCCAGGACAGCAGCCCACGCGCCCAGACGGCAGCTCGGAGTGAAGCGGGTGGAGAGTGAGATGTCACCAACCCTGCACGCTGTTGTATATGACACTCAAATCCAAGCAAAGTGTTGCATATTGAATTTGCATGTGCACACCATTCCACGCTGTGACTACCGTTTGCAACAAAGCCAGTTCCTCTCTCCACTTCACTGAGCTGTGTTGCTAGAAAGTTCTCAGCCAACTGTGCCAGAATTAATCAACGCTTTCTTTCAACAGAAACTTCAGTTTGTTAAAGAAAGTTTGTTTTTGAAAAAGTTTTGAGCATTTATTTTTTCTTTGTGCTGAAATAGTTATTTTTGATGCCATGCTTACACACGAGCAAATAAATAAGTGGATTTAAATATTTAATTCTGAGATATTCTGAGGTAGAAGGCAGCAAGCACAAACAGTTTCTTCATTTCATTCAACATTAAAGGTGAAGCCTATATAATAGGTCATTGTTAGGTCATAGTTACAGAATTCCTCTTGCCTTATTAATTACTTTTGGGAGAAAAAGGAGAGCTGAACAAGGACATAGAACTGGAGGGCAGTTTCAATGTGTATATGTCCATTTCTAATCAACGCCATTGGTGCATCTAAACCTTGAAACTTTGTAAGACATGGAATTATTATAGTAACCTGTTCAACTAGAATTCTTTATCAAGGACAGCTACAAAAGGGGGAAATGAAATGCAGAGTGGCTCAATGACATGTGAACTATGAACTGAACTGGCCTCAGCAGTCTTTTATTCTCACCCTCCTCTCTTTCATTCTTCTTTTCTCACTATATGTCTTTATCTCGCTTTCCTTCTCTGTTCGACTCTGCCCAGATTTTTATATCAGCAGGGAGAGCACCATGAATAATGTGGACCTCTTTTTCTTTCTCCATCTTTTTGCATGCTGTGATTTAGCCTTTGGCCCCTTAGCAGAGAGGTAGACTATTTTTGGAGGATGGACTGTGACAGGAGGAGCCAAAGATAAAGGAGTAGGAGTGAGTGAGGGAGTGAAGGGGTAGGCAGCATTCAGGTCCGATATGACCAGCAACACTCAGCGTCTATCGCCTCGGGGTAAAAAGAAATGATTGGATCAGAATGTATCTGTAAACATAGACTACTGCACTGATAATGATGTTAAATGCTGCATGCATTAAGGCTGTATGCCTACATTTGTACCAAAATAAGTCCCTGCAAGTGGGAAGCTCGGGTACAATATTATTATAATGTCTACTTTGGTTGTTGATTGGCTTATCCCTTCAAATATGAGGTCCTGTTGCTGCTTTGTGTCTCCGTTTAAACATTTAGCTTCAGATTTGAAATCTGCTCGTTTTGTGAAGGGTTTTCAGCTTCATCCACAGCTTTCTGGACTTGGCAATAATAAGACTGCAGAATAGATTTATCATTTAATCTCAACTCTTGCGTGGGTTATTTCAAAATTATTCAACCAGGAATACCTTCTAGAAGTGAATCAAATTTTCTACTGGTGAGAAGAGACTTTATATAATGAACAAAAATATAAATATTTTAGCCATAGTTATAGTCGTTTTTACAGAAGTTATAAGGTTGTTGCAGTTGTAAGGATATTGTACTTTTAGGCTCCGGTCAATTTGACAGATCTTATACTTATTTTTTCCCCTCCTTTCATGCTTAAATTGCATGCAATTATTATGTGTGTCTGTGTATAAATATATATGTATGTATATATACACACATTTTCTTTCTTTAGATTCCACTATGTATTGTGTATTAAATATATCCAAAGTAAATTGTACAAATAAACATTGTGGGTTTATTTAGTTTTAAGGTCTGTAATCTCCAGTTGCTTTAAAGTCCAAGAAAGTCACATATGGGACACGCAACACAAAATAAAATTCATATACAGTCCCCAAAATAATAATTCTCACACTTCACATAATTTAATAGATAAATTAGTGAAGTTCCTTAAGATGACCCTTTCATAATGATTTAATGTTGTTGTCTTTAAAAATTTGGAAGGAAACATTAAATTAGTGAGGGGCACTAAGGGTGTACTGAGTAAAAAACATTCAGTAATGCTGAAAATTGAATAGGTTGAAATACACACAAACACAAAATGGTGCACATGGTGTTTTGAAGTGTGATTTATGTACATATCAGTTCATTTGTTTTGGGTTTTTTTCTCCTCTCTGTCAACCAGGTGCGACCTGGGCTGCACAGGTAGCTGCAGTAAGCCAGTCTAGTCTCCTTCCCCATACCTACGCCCTCCACCAACCACCGTCCTTTAACCACAGTGTGACTGCACAGTCGCCCATCATAGGGGTAACCCCATCTATCCAGACACCAGTGCCCCCACAACACCCCCTCATGACAGCCCACTTCCAACTGACGCCTCAGTCGACTCAGCAGCCGCCCTCCATGGTGCTGAACATGCCGAGCCAACCTCCGTACCCCGCAGCTCAGCCAGCAGTTACACCATCCGCCCTCACTGCCCAAGCCAGCCAGGTGGTTCATGCAAACCCTCACAGCATGATGGGAAACGGCCACTTAACCTCTCATCCCAGCCTCCTCCAACCTCCCACCATGCCTCTGACCAATGGACAGGCTGCAGCAGTGCATGTTCATCCCACAGCCGCAGACAATCAGGATGGTCCAAATGGTCTGCAAATGCTGCGGACAGTCGGGAGCGGGAAGTACGAGTTCAGTGACCCGGGACATCCCAAAGGTAAGCACAGAGAGCCTCACCTGATGCACAACGTTTGGGCAGTTAAGATTTTTCTTTGAATTTTATCACATTTTTATAATGTTTTCATTTCTTATGAGGCACAGAGGAAATAATTCAAAGAACTAAATCAATCAGATTTGTTTGAATTACAACCTGAGATTAGAACTGAATCCAAATGGGATTATGTTTGGTATCAAGTCAACACTCTTGGCTCCTTGTTGCGTGTGACCTCCTTTAATGTGGGGCCACACTGGAATAAAACATGTAGGTTTCTTCCCTATGTTTGTATACACCAACAGTTTCTGATGTTGACAATGATAAGGCTTCAAAGATTCAAGCAATGGGTTGTCAAGATACAACCAGAGCCAATTCACCTCAAAGCTGCTCAAGGTTGCAAAGAATAGAGGTGCACCTATAGAAGGAGGCAGACAGGTGCGACTAAAATCCAGCAATTCCCCTATAAACCATTCTTTGGAGAAAGAACATGTTGTACTGATCCTAAATTGCTATACAGCAACATCTGTAGTGTCGTGCTCTGGAATTGGTTTTCACTGTGTCAGGTTAATCTTTTCACTGCACTCAGTTGGATTACACACAAGTCCTACTAAACACGAGGCGGGAAGAGCTTTCAGTCCCTGCCCTCACATCTCTCTTGAAATCTTTTGAAGCCTTGTTGACTTGCTCTCTGGTTGTGAAGTTGGTTCACAGCTCCACCTTATGCCTGAGTCTGCAAAACCATAAATTTGTTTTTGCTTTAACCTTGGAATTTATGACGCAGGGTGCTAGAAACAGATGTTCGCAATTCCCTGGCCAGTTTTCACATTTAATGAAGCTTTTAATATAGATGTAGATTGTTTTCTTTTATCTGACTCACCTGACTCACTTTGATCAATGAAATTGGCATAAATTTACTCGTAGATTCAAAAAATAAATATTATTTTGAAGTCTGCTTGTGATGCATTGAAATGGGACTATAGGTAGGTAAAGTGGATTCCACTGCATAATATCTCGTACAATCAATCACAAGTTTGTTTTAGATTCTACAAAGTTAAACAAACTGCTCCAACCATTTTTCACATTTTAAATTCAGACCAAAAACAAAGTGACTTTGATTGGAGCTTCAGTGTTGTGCCAGTTTGTTTGTATGTGCTAGTTGAGATTCTGCTTTGCTTCATATCATGATGAATTTAGAGCTTTCAGTTTGTATGACTACCGTTAGCCACTGTTTCATAGAGGTTAAACATCCCTGTGAAAACCTGCGCAGGACTTTGTGAAGGTCAAACTATAAACAGGGGTGTTTGAATCTGAGCTTTCCTGGATCTTTTCATCGCTGCTTGGCACTGAAAAGGCTTAAGTAAGCATGTCATTGCAGTAATGTCACAAAAGCACAGGAAAAAGGTAAAATGTTGAGCACCAGTGAATCAGCAGCAGATGTCTCTTCAGCAAACCTCGCTGCTGACAGCAGTACTTAACTTTGCTGCTGTAATCACAACACTACCACCCCAATCACTGTGGTCCTCAGAGTCCATCCACCTTTGTGTCTGTTTTGTGTTTATGTCTGCAACTTCTGGTTTCCCCCTTGCTTTAAGAATCCACAAATCCCAACGTGATGCAGGTATTATGTAGCCAGCTTTAAATCAATTAACACTGCATATTAATGTTACACACGTGCCCTGCTGCTGTGGCATAGTGTTGAAATATGGAGTCTCACCTCTTGAGACCTCATCACCGTTGGCCCTCTTCTGTTACAGTTGCAGAAATTGCCAACCTACATTCAGCCCTTTCTACTTAACCCATTCAGACAAAGGACCATGTTTTAAAAATGCCTTTGAAGACCTGAGGCTTTTCCCTAAAATCTTTTATTCCTCAGTCCCTGAAGAGTCTAAAAGCATGATATGAAAATTGTTTAAGAAGTCAGACTTTCTTGTAAATCACTGACTTTTGTAGTTTGTGGAAAATCATAATTCATCTAGATTTTTTTAATATATATATTTTTAAATACATTCTTACACAAATCCTCCGATCTAAATTGAGTGGCACACAGAGTCTCATTTTTTGTTAAAGACACATTTGCAGGGATATTCACTCAGCAGGAGAGATAGCTTCTTTAGGTCAGAAAAACTGTGGACTCACTCTTGGCTTGAGTTTAAAGAGACTGTAATGATACAACAACTCACAGTGAAGAAAATCAACATACTACCTGACAGTCCCAAATTACGGTGCATAATGAATATTATTGGGGAACCACAAAACAATTATAGGATGTTACATGATATATATTTGTATTGTTTAAAAAAATTAAATAAAATATATATTTTATGTGTGCACGCACACATACACACACACAATCTGCAAGGTCATATACGCACACCCAGCTGCGTGTGTGGTACACATATCCACAACTTTTTGGGTGTGACTGCTGTGTAGATATTTTGTCAGAGGTCAGCTCTGCAGCCTTAAAGCCAAACACCACAGTGACAGAAATCACAGTCCGTGTTTGGTTTGGCTTTGCCTTCAAAGGGAGCAATTTGTCTTTGCTCTGCATCAGTGGGCACATCAAGAACTGTGTGTGCCCCCCTCTCTGTCCGTCTGTGTGTCTGTCTAGTTATTTGTCTGTTTACAGTATGTACTGTGTGTTTGCAGACGCATGTGCCATATGCTGGGATACGGAGTGGGGGCTGGGGGTGGGAGTTCACACAGAGCGGCTGGAAGGCAGCTTTAACTCCATCACCTACTGAGATATGCCAGTCACCTGGCTGTGATCTTCCTACCTGGTTTCTCCATCCACAGCAGGGCTTTTAATAATACCTGCCTGTCATCAAGCACAAGTCAAACTCCTTCTCTCCAGTTGTTAATTTCCTTCCCACCACTCACTCCCTGCTTATTTTTTATTGTCTCTTCTTTGTTTCCCTCAAACGCTGATTTTATCAGAATGAAAACACAATCTTGCCAAGTCTCTCCTTTTAGTAGTTGATATGAATTTGTAGCCCACACCACAGCATGTCATAACGGATGGCATATTTGCTGAAAGGTGGGAATCCAGAATGACTGACATTTTTTGAACAGTTTAAAAGAGGGGGAAAAAAAGAACCCAGTGTTGAGTAGGAGGTGAGATTAGAAGACATGGATACAGAGGGTTTGAGCCAGAGAGAAGAGAGGATGGGAGATATGGAGAGAGAGGAAGAGTGGAGTCAGTGTGTGTCTATTGACCAAGTCATTAAAATCGATGGCAGTCCTGATGAATATCAGGCTGGGAAGCTAGTGCCAAGCTCAGCAGGGATGAACTTGTTCTTTGCAAATTTGACAGAGCACCATTTAAAGATTGCTCACTATTAAAAGCAAGAGACACCTTTATATCTAAAGGTGTTTATATAGATCTGAACCTTTTCTAGAAGTTACCACTGTTGCCCATGCCAGCTACTTCAGTCATGCTGTTGACATTGTTTTTCTAGTTTACAACTCACTGAAAAGTGAGAACTACTTTTGACAGACATGTTAAGGCTATGCGGGCCATGACACTTTTCTTTTCTTTTGTTTGTTTGGTTTTTTTTGTTTGTTTGTTTTTTGAGGTTTTGGTTGAAATTGAAGCT
This sequence comes from Arrhamphus sclerolepis, assembly GCA_037176975.1. NCBI lineage: Eukaryota > Metazoa > Chordata > Actinopteri > Beloniformes > Hemiramphidae > Arrhamphus > Arrhamphus sclerolepis. Next base: position 925,724 of record JBAMYA010000017.1, read on the forward strand.
TGGGGTCATAAGCAGATCTATCAGGCCACCTGCTGCACTCCTGAACATGTGTCGCAGCTCCTCACCTCCTTTATGTCAAACATCATTTTAACACTGTTTTCCATCTCACTGGCCTTTACCTTTCCAATTCTTTTCCTGTCATGAACACACACACACACACACACACACACACACACACACAGGTGGAGGCTCACATATGAACGCCGATGATTACATGCTTTAACTCACATGAGGGTAGAGCGTGCACGCGCACACACAGAGAAGCGACGGATACACAAACACAGACTCCTCCACAGATGCAGGAGCACCCTGGCTCCTCTCTGCCCAGGAAGTTCATCTTCCAGTCAGCTCACATCAGCCTTCATCTGGGGACCAAGGCGCTCTGGAACTGCTAGTGAATGCAATTAAGATGTCTTGTTGAGTTAAGATCCGGGTTTTACTTTGCTACAGCAAGATTGGTGTAGCCTCACATGTAGCACGGAGGCATCCTTGCTGTGACCATTTCATCTCTCCTATCTGGCTCAGTTATATGTTGGCCTCTGAAAGATTTAATTACATATTAATCCTTGTTTACTTTCCAATTTGACATATTACCACTGCAAGATAAATGTGCTCTAGCATATTCTTATTAATTTTTGCAATGGTTACTCAAAATAAAGACGTTGTAGATCACAAATTGGGTAGAGAAATTGTGTGGAAGGTCAGGTTTTGTGTGCAGGTGCTGTTAAAAAAGAAAATCCAATCTTTTCAACCAAAAAAAGGTTGTTTTTCTTTTTTGTTTAGGTAGGTTTTACAAAGCCAGAATGTTGAGCTGTCATCTACAATAGTTTTGTATTTTAGCGTTGTTTTTGTGTTTTTATTTATTTATATAATGACAATTCACAACAAAAGCTATCTCAAGGCACTTTAGTGGAAAGTAAACATGTTCAATGTAGTCCAATTAAATACAGTCTAATAACAATCCAATTATATTCCAATCCAGCAAAACCAGGCTCATGAATGGCAGTCATCTGCCTCAGTTGGTTGGGGGGATGCAAACAAACACTAAGACATTAGTCCAGAGATATTTGCTACAAGACAAACAAAACCAAACAAAAAAACAAAAACAAAAAAAAAAAAACCACAAGGTGGATAACAGCAAAATTGCCTAAACATGTATTGGTATTTTTAATCTTCCTGTGCTATATTGATGCTATTTTAATCACTGGACTTGATGACAACCTTTTATGTCTGGACGTGTCGAGATGATTGCTTTTCATTGTTCATATTTCAATAGATCTCACAGCAACTAAGTAGACCTAAAGCTCAAAGTATTATCAGTATTATTACTGATGCGTAAATATTTATTTTGGTTCAACCACTACAACTCACTGCTCGCATGACAGGTCAGTTATTAAAAACAGCCAGTTTGTGATAGCCACAGCAAGACCATTAATCATAGCAAGCACATTAATTAAACCCTCCCCTTTTTTCCTTTCTTTGCCTCTTCTCTCCGTTTCTCCTCAGCTGGAGTGCAGAACATCTTGACTACATCCTCACTGCAAATTACACTAAAGTATGGCTTTCACTGAGACAAATGTAACACTAAATCTGTTGTAGGAATTTTTTTTTTTTTTTCATTTTAATTTCCAACATGCTGACTCGGATCAGAATACATAGAATAAGCAGTGGCAAATTAATTAGAACCACTGTGGTGTTGTGTTGGGCGATTATCTTAAAGCTACCCGCATAAGGATTAGCTAAAGCAAAACTAGGGTTATGATGAATCCAAAACAGGCTTAACTGGGAAATGAAATGCACTGATGTGAAAATGTTTTTTTCTTCTTTCCCTCTCATGACATTCCTTAATTTGAGGGAGCTCTGGTGGAAACTGGAAAGGGATTCACAACAGCTTGGAACGTTGCAAATTATTAATGAGGTTGAAATTTATTCCAGTCACTGTGGACTCACTATGTGCAGGTAATTCTGGTACTCATGAGTAACCTTGGCTCACAAGTCCATATGGGGCTTACACGTTAATGACATCTCATCTTAGGATATCAGTGCAGCATTTGTGTGCACAGCAGCAACCTAACACTGTCTCTTTAAGGATGGCATCCAGTGCAATGTGTAGCTGTTTCTTATATAGCTCCAGCTCTCATGTGAGTGCAAAACGGGGTGTGTGTGTGTGTGTGTGTGTGTGTGTGGGGGGGGGGGGGGCAAAGAAAGCCGCACGCCCTCGTTATCGTATTTTAAAGGAAAGGAGTCCCGGCAGCAGCCCCATACATTGTATCCCCCCTCAGTTAATATACAGACAGCAGATAGCTCATTAAGATTGATCATTCCTTGTTCACCTACTCCATGCAGAACGTGGCACCAGCTTCATTAATCACGGGGATTTAAAGATAAAGCTCAATGGCGGTGCAGTCAAAGGACCTGGAGCCTGACAGCCCGGCTGCTCCGTGCATAATCACAGATGCCATGCAGCCGAGGAGCAGTCGCCCGGGTCCGTGCAACGATTCAGGAGGCACCATATTTGTACCTCTGCCTTTCCCATCGTCCTCTCAACCAATGACTCCCACCTTCTTCAGTGCAAGTGTTTGCTTTCCTTGATAGTCTTCCAAAAGTTTTAACATCTTTCATCTTTCCCATTGTTTTTCCCCAACCTTTCCTACGTTCTTCCTTTTCATCATCCTGTCTTTTATTAATCTCCCTCTTCCTTCCCATGTCATCTTCAGTATCTTCCCCTTATTTGGTGGCTACCACCTGTCTGATGATTTGTTCTGTTTCAATTCTGTTGATATGAGTTGTGAGCGATGTATCTGAACATCGGTATTTCTTTAGTTGCAAAAAGAAATAATAAAGAAATCCTTTTGGGTCACTTCATAGCCCAATGGTTTAGCAGGCTGCCCAAGCACGTAGGCCACAGTCCTCCTGCTGTGGTCACAAGTTCAACTCCTGGTCTGTGACCTTTTGCTTCTCCACTCTCTCTTTTTGTATCACTTTCTTGTTAAATATACTCTTGATAAAGGCCAAGGTCAAAAACATCTTTAAGAAAAGTCATTTTGCCTGTGCTCAGAGTCTCAGCTACCATGTTTTCATTCATAAGCACATTTATATGTTTAATTTGAATCTTATTGCCAATAATCTGAGAAGGAGGTTGGTGCATACAGTGGCTCAATTTCCCAAAAGTCATTGTACATTCTTTGGTCCATTGCCTGTTTACATAAATTTTCTTCAAGAAACTGAATTTAAGTTAAACTAAACAAATAAAAGAACAGAAGTGCATTATCAATGGTGCATATATTGTAAATAAAAAGATAATCCAGATCACTGGAGGACTGGATTTTAATGTACCCCACATCAGTCATCAGGCACAAGTGTCCTTTTTTAAAATGTAGTGTGGTGACAGGTAGCATAAGCTCAGTTTATTCAACTCTCGCAGAAGATTTTACTCTAATACTTGTTTTGCTCTTAAGGTAATAAGTCTTGTGGTCTGTGCTACATTTGTGCTTTTAAATCAAAGTCAAACAATGAAACTCAATGAAATAATAACTCAAAAAAAAAAAATGGACTGAACGTCATGTCTCACATTTTAAACATCTTAGATGCAGCTGGCTAATGTTGGTGCTAATGCTGTTTCAGTGATGGTGTCATGTAAATCAGAGCTGAAGACATATCTTCAGACTTGGTCCTCAACACTTACAGGGCTGTTATGAATGTGTTTTTGAGTTGGTTGATGATTCAGTCTCCTGGAATAAACAGAATGTTCTCGCTCAATGTATAAAGCATTTCTTTCTTCATATGCTCCTTTCCATAATGCAGAAATGCTTCAGCCGAGCTATTCTTAAGGCATTAAGCATATATTGAACTGTCAGTATACTTGAACAATACATCTTTTGATTGAGAGGTCTCGAAAACAGTTGATTCAGTTATGTAAAGTTATGGAAGAGTGCTTGACAAAGTTAATTGCAAATCAGTCTGTAGTTGCATAATAAGAAACTGACTGATGTAGACATTTCAGCAATTGAAAGTTTTATTTGAATGAATATATTATCAGTCAGGACAATAAGAAAAAAACAAGTTACTTGGCAGAGGATAAATTTAGTCGTTGGGATGATTGTAGAATAGCCCCGCTCATGGCGTCAGATTGCTGCAGTAGCTCTGATGATTTGAGTTTTTCAGCCTAGTCTACTTTATTATTATTAGTATTATTATTATTATTTTCATTCCACCTTGAACACTGTGCTTGAAGGATTTCCTTTACTTTTTTTTTTTTAATTGTTTTACCATCTGTTACGATGAGTAACCATAGTAACAAGGGAGAGTTGTTTACAAGTGGGAGCAGCTGATCAAGATATCAAGAAGCCAAATTACACCCAGACTGAGACCCCAAATCCCCCACAAGTTGAAGACTTTACAGAGCAGCCTTTACTTCTTGAGGAACCTTAGGCACTTCAGCGTTGAATCAGTGTTACATATTTTTCTATGAGTCTGTTGTGGAGAGTTCAGTCCTGTCTGCAGTCATCTGTTAGGGGAGCTGCACCAAGTCAGTGACCTAAAGACTGAACAAACTGATAAAGAAGGCTGGCTCTTTTTAGGAGACTTCTCTGTAGCTTAAGGAGCTGTTTGTGTGAAGGAGGATACTTCATTAAATGGAAAAACTTCATGGGCGGGTGGTCCATGAAGTGTGAGCATCCTATTCACAACACAGTGATTCAGAAACAGACTGTCTTCAGTCAGAGGCTTCTTTAGATCTGCTGCAACACAGACGCTACAGGAGATCCTTCCTGCCCACAGCTATAAACATCTATAATGAAACACTGAAGAGACTTAATGCATGACTACTACTACTTCATGACAACTACTGCAATGATTAATCTCCCTTCAGGGATTATAAAAGTATTATGAATTGGAATTGAATTTGAAAGATGGTGTCTACTGTACATCAGTGCAAACAGGTTGTGGCGTACAGATGCTTCTTCTTATTTATATATCAATTTAAAAAGAGGAAGATCTTGTCTTGGGTCCTGGACATCTCATGCCAGTTTGTCAAATTTCAAGTCAGAAAGTTTTCTGTTGGTCTGTATAAGTTTGCAGACACTTAAATTGGTAGTTTATCCTCAAGTTTCTTTTATTTTTATTTTTTTTTAAATAAATCATTTGCCATTTCTTGGCCAGGGTAGAGATGTATAGTGATAATGGAGGTTTAACTTTGATATTGATTTTCACAAACCAGTTGCTTCACCTCAGCTTACCTTACGAAGGCAGGATAGCAGATCTCTTTTTACCTATTATTTTGCTGACATTTAGACATCCGTCCATCTATTTATCTATGTTTCGGAATCAATGGCAGCAGCAGATAGTGAAGCCCAGACCCTCATCTTTCCAGTTACTTCTTTCAGCTTGTCTGAGGGGACACCAAGATGTTCCTGGCCAGTCAAGAGCTATAATTTGTCCAGCGTGGCCATGGTTGTCCTTGGGGCGTCCTCCTTATTATACATGCCTGAAATACTTCCCCAGGGAGAAATTTAGACATGCACTATTGGGATATATGTCTAGATGTAAAAGAGGAATGGTCAAAGGATTCACTTCAATTAATGGTTATATGGAACAAATACTGACACTCCAATCTTATAGAATAAAAAAATGACCAAACACATTTAGTCAAAATCAGTTCCAATCAGCACAGGCATTCAAAGAATTAAATAGATTGCCTCAAAGCCTTTATCTCCAAAGTTCATGTAACCACTCTATTTGTTGGCAACATCTGCTTGTAGTGTCACAGGTGGGGAGGGTTGGGAAGATGGCAGCCATTCCTGCTGACAGTAGGGAAGAGTTAGGACTCAGCCTCAACAGTTCTGCAGGCAATCACAGTTTAACACGTAAAGACAGGCAACCATTTATCGTCACAAATTACACCTACATCGACTTTAGTTACCAATTAATCTTACATGCATGTCTTTGCAATGTGGGGGGAGGCTGAAGCAGTTAGAGATGCGCATTCAGGGACAGGGAAACCATTCAAAGTCTACACAAAAATGTCTCATCCATCCTCTGAAGTAATGAATAAGTACTTTTAAATCATATAGACAACACAGTACTTGCATAACCTGGATTTTTGATCAGGTGAATCTTCATTGTCTTCTTAACTGCAGCCTGCGAGATTCCACAAACATGAACATTTTAGTTTAGTAGTTTGAAGCTTTTACTACTTTCAATTTTATGGCACCAGATTTGTAAACGCCTCATAAAGTTATACGTCAAATGTGCCTGGAAACCCAAAAATCTTGCGCAGAAGGTGATCTGGTATGGCAGAACTGATTGCTTAAGGTCAAATATCTTTTTCATACATTAGCCTTGAAATAGGAGGCATACCTTTATCAGTAATGTAAATGGATTGATGTCACAAAGACGGCAAATCAGTAACAGCTGTTTCTCTTTAATGAGGAGTCTTAAACAGCAACAGAGAGCTCAGTATCCAAAACAGCAGCAGTTGCCCTACAACATCTCTGCAAGAAATCTAGAAATGGCATTAGAATGCTAATGTTCAAGGTAAGCTGCCTTATCTGAGTGGTTAGTCAAACTTTTTTCCTTACTCAGAAACTTTTAAATGGGTTTGATAATGCATGCAGGGCATCTAATAAGTACTAATGACAGGACTAGACATTAGCAAGAATTGCTGCCCTCTCCAACTCATTATTTCTCAGAGTTAGCAACAGGCTTAGCATGTGAAGAGAGATAATTCTCCTGTGACTTAGACAAATGATAATGGCCGGCATTGTAATCAAGTGATCTTTGTAGGCTAGTAGTGTTCTCCGTAAAGCTTGATAGTTTTCCTCAACAGTAATGATGAGATGCCGAAACAGCAATATGCCATTGCCTTATTAAGTTTACAGAAAGGGCTTTATTTTTTCTTTCTTTTTTTTTTTTTTTTTTTTTTTTTTAGAGGCTACACCACGAAAGGGTAGTTCCGCTTCTTCTCCTTCTTCTCCTCAAGAGAGTTCATTGCCCCCTT
>JBAMYA010000017.1:937734-958006 GCA_037176975.1 Arrhamphus sclerolepis
TGTGTGTGTATATATATATACATGTTTATATATATATATATATATATATATATATATATATACACACACACACACACACACACACAACATCACTCAATGTATCATTTTTGAAAGAACAAGACATGGCGAGATATACGTCTTTAAACAAGCAGACTACCTCACTGTTCTTACAAAGATCTAGAAAGCTTTGGGTAAACTCGTAATGTCATGAATCCAGTAAGATACATATCCATCATTCTGAAGTGGCAGAAATCATTTAGCAGCGGTCAACAGTCCAGACAGTTGCCAATCTTCTCATGAGTAGACATCCTGTTCACCTGACTTCTAAGACAATTTACAAAACCACAAGCAGGACCCCTCTGTTCCTACACTAAATGTTAGCATATATTTCAGGATTTCAAGATGTTGTGGTTTTTTTTGTTTTTTTTTGTCATGTACAAGTAAACAGGGGTTATACTGGGCAATGAAAGTCTTTTTTTTGGCCTTAGATAAAAACATTTTTAAAATTAGACTAACCTGAAAATAAATAAATAAACATGGTAAACATTAACATGATAAAAGCACAATACACAGCATGTCAGCACAAACAAGTCATCAACTGTTCAAGCTTGATGTGAAGCCAACTGTTGGGTAGCTAAAGTTTGGCTGAATCTGGGTCATGCAATTATTCTATTCATGAAACTGGGTCATGCAATTGGACAATGATCCCAGGCATACCACTAAATTTACAACAAAATGACTGAAAAAGAAAAAAGGATCAAGGTGTTGCCTCGGCCTAGTTAAGGTCCCAACCTCTACCAGATTGAAAAGAATTTAAATTAAATTTTGAGTGTTTGAATTTTGATTAATTTTTGAATTTCATTTGAAATGCTGTGACAGGAACCTTTTAGAAAGCTGTGCATAAACAAAAGTCTGCAAACATCAATGAACTGAAACAGCATCAGCAACAAAGCATTCTCCCAATGTGTGATTGATAACACACAGAAAACAATAAATTAATGATACTGTTACCGAAGGCAACGCTAAGACTGTAGAATCATGGGTTGTACTTTGTTCTACGTGCACTGTTTCAGCATTTTCTTGCTGAATTTTATTCAACTTTATCTTTTGTGGTTTGTCGTGTCTCACAGATTGTATCTACCTAATTCAAAGATCCAGAATATTTTTCCCCTTCCTTCCTGCTTTTTTTAAATGAAAGATGGTGCACTTTGTTTTCAAACAACTGTAAAACAAAAGACGTACCACAGGCGTATCTACCACTGAGGCATCAGTGGAAGGCACAGAGGAAGATGGATGGATATGCCTTAATTTTTAATTCTTGTTGATGTGAAAGAGCCAATGAAGTAACAAAGCTATAATTTCAAAATTAATCTCAAATTGACATATTTAATAAGAAGTTTGTTTTATGTTGAATATTAATGTTTTATGTTGAATATAAATTTTTTATGTTGGAAGTCAATTTTCTCCTATGCAGAGAGTGTCTGAATGAATAAATATATTGTATTATTTTTTCATTTATGCATGAAATCCTGATATAATATATCCACAGTGAAACATAACCGCAGAGGCAGCTTCTTTGGCAAAATTTTAAATGCTCTACCTCAAAAGAATCATTTTACATTGTGTTCATTTTCTGAGCATTAAAATTTCCTCTCACAGCTAAAATGGCTACATCAGCCAGGGAAGATAGTCTTTTCAGCTGCGATGTCATAATAACAATCTCCTGTTAACTGTAACCAGTCTGTAGTTACTGATTTTTCTGTATGCAGCATAGATTTCTACATTTTTTATATACATAGAGTACACTGTCTTACCTTGGTTGCAAACTTAAAGCAGGCAGGAAAGGGGTGAAAGAGCCATGACGGTGCTCCTGTTTGCCACACACAAGGGTACTGTCTTGTTAAAACTTGACTATGACCACTTGTCAGATACTATACCCCTACCTGCCTAATAAGAAAGCCACTGCACCAGCTGGGACCAGATATTTTCTCATCTCCCCTCAGTGTGCACCAACATGAAGAACAAGAACACATTGTCTGACATCCTGTTGCTCTGTTGCAGCAGACCAGTGGAAGCTCTAAAACCTCTGTGTATATGTTCCTTTTCTTCTAAGCTTGTACTTGTTTGTCTCAGCATATTTCTACTGATGCAAGTTGTTTGCCTGTGTATGCACACACGCCTGACCCTTGAACAGGAGGGTATTCAAAGAGGTTGGAGCGTACAGTGCAGGACTGGGCAGCTCTGTCTTTTTTTTTTTTTTCTGTCTGCCTCAGGTCTTTTTTTTTCTTAATACCTATTGTAGAAGGAAACAAAGGGCTAGGCGCGATGTCTGCGAGGGGCTCTGGTTTCTTTTCTCTGTCTCCCCATGGCTCAGTCCAGGCCGGTTGACAGCAATGCTCAGGCTCCAGCAGAGCAGTTCAGAAGTTTTAAGCAAGGGAAAATATAAAGTGTCCTCATCATGGACTATTCTCTGAGGCTGTACGGTGCCACTGCATTCTTGCAGACTGAAATCAGGACAGCTGGAGACTCAAGGGGTCTTGAGGATTTCATATGCCTTGCATGAGCTGCTTTGCTGGGAAAGAGCAAAAACTGGTGAGACGCCTACAGAAATGAATATGGCAATGATTGTAAGAGACATGTTTTAGGCTTTTGAGAGTAATTGCAATTTGAAAGAGACACATGCTAGAGTGCTGTGTACATGAGACTGCTTTTATGTGCTTTTAAAGCCCTATTTATCTGTATTCATCTGTATTGAGAGGTCTGATAGTTTTGTTGACTTTTTGCACCTGTTAAAGCCAAACATTTAACCACCAGGGTTTGTGAGATGGCTTTCTGTGATAGTGTTAAAAATTACTGATGAAATATTCAGTTTGGAGTTTGAATCATAGTGCTTACCTCTTCTTCTTCTTCTTCTTCTTCTTAAAAGAAAAAAAAATGTAATTTTTTACAGAGTTACAGATGCAGGATTTACAGCGTACCGCATCCTTAAATTGAGTTTTGTACCAAAAAGTACCAATACCATTTCTAGAAAACAAGACAATTTAAAATAATAGTAATTGAAATATTTAAACTCTACTTTTAGATGAACTCAGTTTCAAATTGAATAATAAAATATTAGAAATAATAAATCAACTGGATACCCAAGGTACAAATGAAATTAAATAGCCTATATTTAAAAGAGATTTGTATTTAAAATAAATTTTTGAGGGAATGTTTTTTTGGGGGGGGGCTTTAAACGAAAAAAAATCTTAAAATAATTTTATAAACGAAGATTTTCATAATTTGTTTTCATACCAAAAACAAAAAAAATTACAATTAGCCCCTGGCAACTAAAATAAAAGATTTATTCCTAGTCCAAATGGAGTTGCACTACTTAAAAAAAAATGTTTAAAGGTAGCTAGAGGAATGCAAGGTTATATTAAAATATCACAATGACCACAACAGTGAGGGTGCAGGCTGCTTTTTTTTTAACATTCGTTTTGGAGGTATGGAATAATGTAATTGCAAACCATAAAAAATATTTTTTACTGCTAGACCTACCTAAATATCAAACAATTCTTACGGTCAAATGAAGATATAAAAAACTCAAATAAGCAGGTGTAAAAAAAAGAAAGTTATTCCACATGTATCAGTCAAGATGTTCTTTTTGCACAAATGGGTCCTTGACACTAGCGGATGTTCGGTCTGTGCAGCAGTTGCCTTTGGGATGTGAGGTTTTGAGTAGAAAGATGACATTATCCTACTGAACTTTGGGTCATCCCTCTACCTCCCTGCGACGGCTGCGTTCAAGAGTCAGCAAAGGAAAAGCGCTTTCTCTCGTCATTTTCTTTTTGTGACTGATTCTGTTGCAAATAAGAAATGAATCCAAAACTGCTGTCTGGTCACTTATTCATTCTAATTTTGATACTAATTGCTATACTGATTCTCTTCACATGCCCCATCAATCCTTCTGATATCATCATATAGTGCTTTTATTTATATTTATTTGGAGAGTTTTGAGAATTCTGCTCTGCTCAGAGAAGTCAGGAAGCCTGCAATAGGACACTGAAAGCTTTAAATTGGAAACAATTCTTTTGTGTGTATATATATTTTTAAACTGTGTTAGCTGTTCTTTTCCTGATGTTCGTCTCTAAATGAAATTTTGCAAACATTTTTTTATGTCCAAGGTTTTTGCTAGAGGAAATCCATTTTGAGTCCTGCTGTCCTGCTGCTGCTGCTTTGAAGAGGAATGCTTTTTAATGTTTTATTTTTGCGGTTTAAATTTGATCTTTATTAGAAAAAGAGTTTCCATTGAATGACCAATATAATGATGTGAATTAAAGGCTATTTTATTAGTAGTAAAATTAGGTTTAGTATTATTTTTTTAGGGAGATGCGCAATATAAAATCTGAATGGACAATATGGAAACCATCACTAAAAGATCTACTGTAATTTAATTCTGCAGACCATCTGTAGATAAATAACATAAAATAAAATAAAATAATTATTATTTGTGAAGTGGAAGATGATATTACACCGTTAGATTTTTCTTTTTTAAAAAACATGATGGCACACTTTCGTCTTTTCCTTGCTAAAGCAAATCATTAAGACCGAGTTGTACATCGACTTATTGATCAGTCTACATAGTTTGTTCTGGGTAATTAAGCTGTGAGTGCCGGTGGGAATTGATTGTTGAACGTTTCAAAGGTCATGAATGGACACGTCAGAGTCCTTTGTGCTGCCCAACATGCGGTGTTATTAAGCTGGACAGAAATATGCTGACGATTGTATTTTTGTTTTTTATTTGCCCTAAAAGGAGAAAAAAGTGGAGAAGCAAGGACAGAAAAGTGAAAAAAAAGTTAATTAGGTTTTAATGAAATTTATTGTTAATATTGCACCTCAAAGGCCTCAAATCGATTTCTTTTAGGTAAAAGCCCACGTCTCACAAATCTAAAAAAAAAACAAAAAAAACTCTTTTATATAAAACTGTCATGCCAATAAGTTAAAATAATACAAATTTATTAATAAAATTAACAAATGATTCATTGATTAATTAAAAAAAATCGAATTCTTTGTCATTATATTTAAAATTCACATTCAGTTTTTTTTTTAATACTTTTTGATGAATGGGTGAAAAACAATAATTTCAGTCAATAAATGATATGAGGCCGTTTTTTTTGTTTTCTTTTTTCCTTTTTCCTTTCTCTTTTTTTCAGTTATTTCATCTTAAGACAAAACTATGCTCTGAAGCTAGAGGTACCCCCAGATGAAACGGAAAACATAATGAACAGAAGCAGACCATCATGAGTAATGGGTTTTTGTGAGACAAAATGGTGGCTCTTCAGAGGCACACCTAAAATACATGTAAACCCTAAAATGGCTCCAAGTTAGACGACCAATAGCACGCTGCCTCGCCCTCTGACAGCAGCCAATCAACTGCTCAGTGAGCGACTTACAATCCTATGTCATTAGGGGGCACAGTGCACTCTGACTGGTTACTTGAAATCCCATTCAGAGGCCCTATTGGCCACAGTACACAGAGAAATCTGACAAGAGTTACTAGGCTAAACAGAGTTGGCGTAGCGTTCATGCCCTACATCTGACGCTTCAGCTATTCATGAAAAGCTACCGTAGAATGGTGTTTCTAATTTTAGTTACTTGAGGGCAGGACAACATGGTCTCAGTGTTTGCTGTCCTTGATAGACCCCACAAAATTTTTAATTTGGCACCTAAACCCCATATGAAGGTAACACTATTCTTAAAATCTTCACAGAATTATGTGCAACTGGAGTAACTGTGTGTTGCAGAGTTTTACAGTCATCAGAGGTTTGTTGTTTTGTTTTGTTTTTTCTTTTTTGGTTTCTTTTTTTGTCCTTCGGTGGTATTGAGATGTTTGGTATTTCAAAGCTGCTGTGGTTAAACTGAACGTAGCTGTGCCTCACCACACTCCGCGCCAGTCCAGAGAATGGGCATGACATGTGCAGTTTCATGGTCCCCAGTGGTGACGAGTTGTTCTTGGGCGCTCACCAATCCACCCCCAAGAAGCCATAATTAGCTTTTCCATCGTCCATTCAGGTGTGTCTGCATGGCTCCGAGGGAGGTGGCCATTGTTTGCTGACGAGTGGAGTTCTCTGTCTCCTCCTCTCACTTTCGCTATTATTGAGGTAAATGGATGGTATGAGGTGTGGTTGATTGGACGTGAGAGCCATGGCGGTTTCTGGAAATTCACTAATGCAAGCCCCAAACTACTGTGTATTCACAGTCCGTGCCCACACAGTAATCTGGAGAGCTGGCCAACTGACAGTGGCGAGTGGAATGTGCAGAGCAGAGATGGATGAAAGACAAGACAAATGGCAGCTTTTGTGTTCGTGTGTGAATGTGTATGGCTCACTCAAACCATGCAGCCGCACATCCAGTCAGAATACAGAAGACATACTGTCAAAAACTGCATCTCTCATTATTTCTTACTTCATTTAGTATTCAGCGTGTTTAATAACCAGGTTGTTTTCTTTTTGGACCTTAATCCCTTGATGTGATAACTCTGAAGGATGTGCTGCTTAAAGAAAAGGCTTTTACTGAAACGTGCTCCTGAATTGCCCCTTATTTGTCGTGTGTCTTTATACTGTATAATTTCAGCTGCTGAATTAATTCAAGCTGAGCACCAAGAGTCAGACAGGAGAATGGAGGGAGCTAAATGAGTAGATATTCTAGCTGAATAGAATGGTGAGTGTCATTCCAGGTTAATTAAATCCCAGCTTTGAGTCTGCCGTGAACATGCACTTTTATCAGGACGATAACATAAAAACTCCTATATTTCAGCTTGAATGTCACTAGAGCTGTCACATATAAAAGGGTTGAGAGCTGTCTGAGGCACACATTTGTTCATAATCACATGCTCATCTCTCTTGTTACACGTGGCATTACTGATGGGACTCCGTAGAAATTGAGTTACCGTTGCCGCTGCTGAGATTGCCATGTTTATGCAAGGCTTGTGAAGGTAATGTGCAGATTAGCTTTTGGAAAAGACACCCCACGTGCTGATTATGGGAGGATTTGCCACCTTTCTTATCCAAACTATTCAACATCTCATGGCATGTCTCTCTCCCCAGCATGGAATATCTACCTTCATACCATACAACAGCACTTTTCGCCAGAGAAATGTTCACTATGCTTCACACGTTGCAATCTCGGTGAATGCTCTGTCAATGCCTAGACGAGCTTATGGCTTCCCCTATAATCACGGTGTCCACATTCTTGCGTGTCTATAGTTTACTATTTGAGTCTCTTCGTGCTCCCTTTTTAGTATTTTGATAGGAGATTAACAAAGCATCAGTGTTGGATCTTCCTTTCCAAGCTGTAGAATAAGTTGCCAGTCTCCCGCTGACTTTCTCTCTCAGCATCCCCTCATGGTGCCTCATTAAGATGCAGACAAACAAGCCCCTCCGACCCAATGCTACAGTAAGGCCAGCCTTAACATGGTGTTAATACACCACAATTCACCATGTATCGTGGCCTTTGGCAGCACTTTACTCTTACACCAAGCATCTTTTTTGTTTTTTGTTTTTTTTATTTTGATTTTGTCGTCCTTGTTTTTCCATCTTTTAAAAATTTCCAGGGCAGAAAGTAAAAATGTGTGTGAATAGGTGTTTTTTTTTTGTTTTTTGTTTTTATTTGAAAGAGTATGAGGAGACGATTGTGGGATTTGGGGATAACATTTGAAGGTCAGCTCTACGCTGAGTCGGGTGTTACCGAGAGGCCAAAGATTTTTTTTTTTTTTCTGCATTATGAATAATGCATTGACAGCATCTCTGTTTTCAGTGCTCATCTCTTTTAGATGCTTCTTAATCTTGCTTATCGATTTCTCTACTACTGCTGTGTAAATTTGCAGTTAAATTTACAGTTAAAGTGTGTTTCCTCTTAATGTTCTAGTTTCATTTGATAAATCTAAGTCTCATGCCTAGCTCTGCATGCTTTGAGTATTTTATAATCCACTGTACAGTGTCTAATATGTGATCTACTTTTTGACACACATCCTTTTATACTTACTCCTTCTTTACCCAGTTTTCCTGTGCTCATGTGTTTGATTCAATCTGTGTGCATCATTTCTTTATGATTTAATGAACATTGTCTCCTAAAACTGGCCATAACTATGCTCTACAGTCTGTACTTTTGCTTTCTTGTCATATGTTCGATCGACATCTATATATGCATGTATGTATGAAAAAGAGAAAATTCTAAGCACAAATGTGGCATTGTCTTTTTCTTTTTCTTGTTCTACAGAGATGTTGAAGGAGTTGAACCAACAGCGCAGAGCGAAAGAGTTTACAGACCTGAAAATAATTGTTGAAGGCAAAGAGTTTGAAGTCCACCAAAATGTTCTAGCTTCCTGCAGCTTGTATTTCAAGGACCTGGTGAAAAGGTTTGCCTTCGCTTCCCCCCCCCCTCCCACCAGCTGTTGATCCAATCTGTTTTTTTCATAGGGTGCATTTGTGTCGCCTTTTTTTTTCCCTTCCCCTCTCTCTCTTGCAGGTGTGTGAAGACTTTGGTTCCTAGCACAGGGCCAGCAGCCATTCCTTCCTCCTCCCACTCAAATGAATGTATCTGAAACTGAAGAAAAAGGTCAACATCACCTTTCCTCCCCATGTAGGGCAATTTAACCACATTTCCATTTTAATGAGCAGTGAAGTGTTCCATGACTGGGGATTTTTTTATTTTATTTTTTTTTAAATCACTAAAGGGCCAAAACAAAAAGAATCACACATTGTACACATTAGGTGGTAATTTGTCAAAACCACACTGTCCTCTTTGGACAGAAAGTATTCTTCAGGGAATTGGAATACAGTTTGTTTCTAATTATTAGCCTTTTACTTTAGAAAAGCTTTTTCATGCTCAAATATATCTTAGAATGTTTAAAAAAAAACAAAACATCAAAGATATAGAGGATAAAACAAGCACATCTAAGACATTTTTCTGAACCAGCACTTTCACAGGTTAACGCCATCTTTAGCTAATGTATTCATTTGATCTAAGTACTCTCCCAGTATCCTGCCCTTCATCTTCCATATTTTTTGTCTTGTCTTTGGGTTGTTTTGTTGTTATGTGCGCCTGTGTCACTACAGTGCCTACGATAGCGTGTGTTTGTGTGTGTGCATGTGTGACGATCTAAAGTCAAACAGCACAAGAATATCCTCCTTGTTTTCCAGCAAGGAAAAACCATAAAATCCTAATGTCCTCATCCTTATTTCAAATCCTTGCAGGTGCTTTCGGAGTGACTGAAAGTCCCCTGGACCCAAAGTTGTTTTTGTCACCTTTATGTTGTTTCTGTGTGTGTGTGTGTGTGTGTTCTTGTTTGCGTAGTTAGGAAACAACTGCTCAGCAAGGACAAAGACAAACAGAAATACAGACATGATAGCAGTAGCAGGAAACTCATAGGGAAGTCTGCCACTTTGCCCCCCAGCCACGCTGCATCCATGGTGGGCATAGCAGACAGCAGAAAGCCGCTTATCAGCTCCAACGGCATCCTCCCTGGCTACACATACACTTGTTTTCTCTGAACAGGGATGGAGTGAGGGAGAGCAGGGCGAGAACAGAGGTGGCAAAGCAACAGAGCCACCTCTATTCAAGGACCACTCACCTCCAAGACAGCTACACATGCCATGAATAAAATTGAGACAGTGAGTCTTCCTCTGACCTTGACAATAGCAGCTTCCTGAGAGACTTAAGTGACTTTGGGTAGAACTGAAGCCTCCATGCTGGTCAACATGTCTATCAGGTTGTCTCATCCATGTCTCTTATCTGGGACATGGCCAGGACATTTATGCTTGAATATGGGGCTGCTCAGAGGATCCCAGAGAGTACTGAATCTCCCCCTCATTCTGATTATCACCTACATCATTTGGCTTTTGTTTGATTTGACTGTTTAAGAGAATAAATTGTTCTTAATTGGTTAATTAATTCTAAAATGTCATAACATTGTCATATTCCATGAGATTTGTTAAATTATCTAATTTGGGTTCATACTGGAGAATATCCAAGTGATTTGTTTTACAAGTATTAATTTAGATTGATGTAATCAAGTTATGATTAATAGGATTATGTAAGCATGACACAATGAGCAGTGACTGCAAAGGCCTGTGGCACCTCAACTTTATGGAAATGGGACTGAGGCATCAGTGAAGAGTTGACAAGGGAAGGTCAGAAAGGCAGCAAAAGCAACTAGTGACTAGTGACTAAAGAGCATGCAAGCTGGCAGAGGGTAACAGGATTTTGGTCATAGCTGTGACGTATTTGAGGCGAAGCATAGTTGTAAGCTCGGTCAGAGAGGTGCAAAGAAGGCCAAAGGCTTGTCAGCCTGTGAGTTGTGGCCTCGGTTGTCCTGCGCAGGTCACTTCTTCAGCATGGCTGGAATTATGCTGATACTACACGTGACCCACTACTGTCCACATCTTTATGAGGTCAGATCATAGATACAGGGAGAGAGAGAGAGAGAGAGAGAGGCTTCATCTTCTTTCATGCTTTCTTCCTCGCTCCTTTCTCATCCGACTCATTGAGCAAGCACATTCACTGCCGCTCAGTCCCCTCCGTCCACTCATAAAACACATTGTTGTATGGGTGTGTACTGTATGTGCTTGAAACTAGAAATGTGTGTTCATTGTGTGCAGTTGCTTTATAACATGCATGCTTTTGTTTGTGTGTAAGTGCTGTGTATGCACACATGTGGGTGGCAAGGACATATCTGCTTGTGTTAAATCGAGGTTCTGTAGGCTGTATTAGTCAGAGCAGCAGAGGTGTAATTTTGGAGGCTGAGAGTGCACATCATGCTTATCTGTGTAGCCTGCACACACGAACACACACACACCAGCCTATAGGGGGTTATTTAATTAAAACCATTTAGCAGCAAAACATGCTGGCTTTTACAGACAACAAAAAGGAACATAAAAATATAGAGATTTAGCATCATTTTAAAGATTTTTAGTTTTCTACAGAATCTGCAGTTGTCTTTCTCCTAATTTGCAGTGAACTCTTCACATCCCACCATGACCTCAGCCATCGGGGCCTCCTTTACAGTGTACATCCAGCCTCAAATCTTACCCCATGATACCTGAAGGATGTAATGCTTTTCCCAAATGTACACACACGTCTGCCCTTACCCCATCCCAAAAACCTATTACGTTACCCTTTAAAGGGCCAGTGCACAGAGCAGAGAGACAGATCATCTCTGGTAATTCCATTTTACCCCTCGGGATTTTCCAATAAACGTGCTCACATGCATATAATTTATGGCTACCACATCGCCACACCACGCAAATCTAAAAAGCTTCAGATTCTTTGAGCAGTACCAACACATGTTTTTCTGCCATTTGTCCCCGACTCCCTATTCTTCCGTCTGTGTCAGCCCGTGACACACAGTTTCTATGCTTGTGATTCAGACAGTGTTACGGCCATGAGATGTGCAGAGAGGTGTTTTAAAGCCCATTACAGCGTTTGGCCTTTGTGAACAAAACCATCGCATGTGCACTCCTCAGCTTCCTGCTGCACAATTGAGCCTGGAAAAAGACTGGTTACTGCATTACAATGTTCTAATAGTTAAAGGACCGCCACCATTAAAACAGATAGTTGTTCAGTTACTCAGCACGGTATACTGTCAGACAGAAAAGGCTTATTGTTCAAATTAATTAGTCTCCTTTATTTTGTGTTTGGTTTTGGTAACCAACCCAAAAACAAATCTGTGAAATTCATTCATAAATTCATTATGATTAAAAATAAACAAGTGTTCCTCTCCCTTGTGGAGAAAGACATTTCTCCTAATGACAAGAGGAAGAGGCCTGGATTAACTGTGTCTGTACTTCTAATAAACAACAAACAAAACAAAACAAAACAAAAAAAAAAAACACCGATCCAAGACACTCACATAAACACCTGGTGTGTGGAAGTACTGGTGTCTAATGGTCAAGTAGCGTATTTAAAATGACTAAATAATCCCTGCCTCTTCTCTATCATTTAGGAGAAACTATGATCACAGTTAAAAATGATCTGATCTGGGCTGCTGTAGAAGGAAGAGGGCATATGGGGTCAGTAGAAATAAAGGGGTGAAAATTAAGATAATTTTCACATGATTTTACTTGAATAAAATTCTGACTTATTATTTTAATATTGGATTTCTAAGAATGCCCCTTTGAAAACTTACATACAAGAGCTTTAATATGACACATAATATGAAAAAAAACAGTCTCTGGTAGAAAGAAGCTAATTCAGTCCTAGTGTCTGCTACATTGACACATGCAGATGATTCTTGCTTTAATCTTTCATTTGTCACTTCAAGAAAATTGTTCTTAAGGTTTTTGGATCAAGAGCTTTGTCAATCAAATGTTCACCCCCTCCCCTCGCCTCCCATATTTATGGGCCTGTGTTTCACACTTGGATTGACATTTAAGTTTTGAAACTCTCCACCTGTCACCTTGTCATTTTTGTCCTTTAGTGTCTTGTTCCCACCAGGTAGCCTTCAAGGCACCTGTTTTGAAGAAAGGCTATGAATGCAATGCCACGACCTGGGAAACAAACACACACACAAGAAAAATCCAACACATCTATGTATTTAATTTAATGATGTGACAATGTGCACATAGAAGCTGTTTTTAGCCTAGACAGTCTAAACTTTGTTTTCTGTAGTATATAATGTAGTAGTGTAGCTACTTCCATCAGATGAATAGTCTTGTTAGCCAAAACTAAATGTATTCTCTGTAATTTGGCTTTTTTTAGGTTGATGAATGCATTAGATAGGGAGTGTGTGTGTGTGTGTGTGTGTGTCCTCCACTTCTTCCTCACCACCATTTTGACAGTCTCACCGACTTCCTCTTGAATAAGGGGTATATTTTTCACAAACAAATTTCTTTGCCTGAGTGCCCTCCTCCCCCTCTTGCCCTATCTCTTCTGTCTCTCCTGTCCTCCCTGCCTTCCTGACTCACTATTTAAATTCAAGTCTGCAATCAAACACAGCATAAATATCCACCTCTTTCAGAGAGCCCCAGAAAAGTCATTTCCATAACATAAGTGTTCAGACAAAACAAACTGCCACTCTAGCTGGCTCCTTTTGCACTAATTGACCAGGATGATAAGCATGCTCTTCTTTTATTTTTAGCTCCCCACTCCCCCTGTTCTTCCTACCTTCCTCCATCACCCTAACCCTGAACAACACACCCTCTTTGTGTCTTACGACATGCCCCCACTGGAGGGCTATGTGTGGGGAGAAAAAGGGCAATAACACTATGTGGTTTTTTGCTTTGCAGGAGGAAAGAGTAACCTCTTTGGTTTTTTCAGCCAATGTCCATCCAGAGACAAATGCACTTGTCCTTCTTTTATTTGGATGTCCTTCTCCACCTCTCACCTTCTGAGTGCACTTCATAAATGACGACTAATGTCTCAGTTCATACACCACAGGCTACTGATGATTATGGCAGCGGGGACAAAGGCTCTGCTTAGGTGTGATGGTGTATTTTTTGGGGGTGGGAGGGGATATCTCTTATTTAAAAGACCAAGGCACAGTCATGGAACAACCCAAACCCTCCGTCAGAAGGATGGCTGCTGGCTCCCTGTGGAAGAACCGTCTTGCCCTGCATCCCTTCCTTTTGCTTCCTCTTCATCAACCACCACCTTTCCTTCAGCTTCTCATCACTCGTACTCACTCAAACCATTCTATCTCTTTTATCTCTTTTTTTTTTCTTTTTGTGTCTCACTAAATGCTGACTGTTTGACATGATTTCTAACCCAACAAACAGAATCCTCCCAATTGAAAAAAAGGGGTAGCGGGGGGGCATTTGAAATCACATGCAAACGCACTTGCTGAAACAGACAGAACATTATCGTTGTGCTGTCATGACTGACAGGAACAAACAGCCTCCATCCATCTTAATGTAGGCTACTTTTTATATTGTTGATATCCATATCCGCAGGGAGCAAGACATAGTAGTCAGGGCATCCAGTCTGCGGGGCTTTGATTCCATTTATTTTGCCCTTGAGTGGATTATTGTTTCACATGGGACATTAAACATGGGTGGTGAGGTGTTATTTAACGCTCTCACAACCTTCCCAAGGGGATCCTGCATGTGGACTAATCTCAGCCATTTGATCCCAATGAAGTCACAACGTGGCCCAGCTCTAAAAGCAATCCCCTCCCTCCTCCGTGCACAATAATGTATTAGGCTCACCATTATGAAGGGATATCATATTCTGTTTACATTGCTCGTCCAAGTTCTCCCTGGCACATCCTACACCATGCCAGCACGGGTGGATACGCTGCTTTGGTGTCCAGCACAGCAGTGAAGTAGGCTTACAAAAAGGGCAGCAATGCAATATCTTCATAGTTAACATCATGTCAGGTGTCAGTGTCTGAGCGGTTCCATCACTTTATACTGTATCCCTCTGTTTCCTGTTTCCTGCATGCACGTTCCTCATTTGACCATGCATACATGAAACAACACGTGAAAAGCATGCCTGTTGAATCAAAGCAATAACTTTTGTTCGCCTAATCTTTGTTCAGCAGAGAAATTTTGTTTCAGATGCTGTATTAGAGTTGTAAATCTGCTAGTCCCATAGACAAGTAAAAAAAAAAAAAAAGAAAAACATCCAAAGTTCTGTCCTGTTTTCACTTTACATTGTTCTGTTGTTGTTTAATGAATCTCTTTATTTTCTCCAAACTCTCGTACTGGCCTGGGTTTGTTTAGGTGTTCTGTGTTGCATATATATTTTTGTGTCCCTCTGTTGTGTTTGGTTTGGCCCTTCACCTGTCCTTCAAAAATATTCCTAACTCTCTGCCATGATTGGTTGGTCAGGTCGTCAGGAGAGACGAAGAGTGGGGAGATGCTGGAGCTGAACATGAGCAACATCAGCGCTGATGTTTTGGAGCAGCTGCTCGAGTTTGTTTACACGGGATCGCTGGTGATCGATGCCGCCAATGCCAAGACGTTGCTGGAGGCTGCCAACAAGTTCCAGTTCAACACCTTCTGTAAAGTCTGTGTCTCATTTCTAGGTAGGAATAGTATAGAATATTGGTTTTACATGTATATTTAAGTTGCTTCCACATAAGCGTAAGTTTTCATTTTAAAAGGCTGTGTAAAAAAAAAACAATACAGTTTTGCGTCCACATTAAGTCTGAAAAAAATCTTCATCCACATTACACCACTGTAAATGTATATCACCCAGCTATGCATGCTGTGAGGGCATATGTGGGTGACTGAAAACAACTGGAAAACTCCATTGGAAAGAACCTTTGTTGCAGATTGCCCTTAAAATAGCTCATATTAACTTTTCCTTCAGGCAACTGCAGCATTATTAAATGCGGACTGGCTGCATAACTGCCAATACCAAGGACAACAAAATCGGCTGTGCTTGCTGCTCTGTCTTTAAGTTAACTGTCTTTAAGGCATGTCTGCGTGTTACTTTCTAGTAATGCTCACATTATATATTCTGTAGGCTTGGCTAATTAAAGGATACATGGGATACACACAACTCTGTGCAACTACATCATTGTTTCCAAGTGCTATCAGATATGTTTGTGTTCATTAGACAGTAACAGCTGCATAACTGCAGCTGTGGTGGATCAGAACAAATTTCTGCTTTTGAGAGCTGAATTCAGAGAAATGTGGGCACCAGGTGTAACCACAACATAAGTTTCATGTTTCAAAATAAGAACAGGCTGATGTAGACGTAGCCCAAATTTTAACCTGCTTATCTTAGCAAGTCTGTGGTCATGCCTTTTTCATCAGCCTTTCTTGCTACATGCATTTTCCTTGTATTTTTACTGACAGATCAGCCTCATCACTATGCACGCCGTTAAAGCGTGCGTGGGGCAGAATCTACATTTCCTCATGGACTTTTGATACATCATGCTCGTTTTTGTCATGTTTCCAGAGCTCTCGGCTGTGTTAGAATTCCGCCTGCTAACTCTCTCAGTTGGGCGCGGTGCCTCTGATCTTGTCCCAGCGGGCCGGACAAAGCACAGGCACAGATTTCTTAAAAAGGTCAGGGAACAATTGTCACTTAAATGTCAAATCCTCTGGCCCAGACTGTCACAGCGTCAAAAAAAAAAAAAAAAAATAGCAAAACAGATTGAAACTTGGACAAGGTATGAACAGCGGCGCAAAAGGAGGGGAGTGGTTTTCAGGGGCCTGGGGGGGTCACATGAAAGACAAATGGCATGTTGCAAAATTCAGCAAGTCAGGCAACCAAAAAGCTGCAAATGTCAGCTTTTGCATTCCATTTAATAAATTGTTTTGGACATCAGTAACACAAGGGAAGTGCATGTTTGCAAAAAGGTCAGCAGCAGGAAAGAAGTGAAAGGGAAGTAAAACCAAACCAGAAACTCATGTTATTGATTCTTCTCCGTCTTTTTTTTTTTTTTTTCGGTTGGGGAATAAACGCAACAGAGAACACAGAGATGCCATTTGTAGCTTTCGTTGCCAGTGAGATGTCAATCCATTCTTCCTCGACAAGATTCATGACATTTGAGGACATTAGAACAGGAGAAATACAGGAACAAACTTGTGTCCTTGCGGAAAGAGAAATTGATACTGTGTCAGAAATTATTGTTTTAAATGAATATGTTGTAGAGAAATGGCAAACATTTCCTCCACCTATTTCCGGTGCAGCTCTTTGACTCTCACATCCTCAGATTCACGAAAGTGCAGCCCTGTTACTTACTGTGTGCTTGCTGTTCTGAGATTTATCAGCAACATGCTCCACATGTCAGCTCTTAAGAAGATGATAGATGCAATAAATTTTCAAATATTTTCCACATTTCTTTAACAGTGTTTTACTCAACAAACTGGGTTTCAATCCTGACTGTCTCGCATGAACAAAACTAAAAATGCAAGATATTATTTTGGAGAACTGAGCCTCCACAAACAGTCTAGTAAAGGGACGTATCAAGCAGGCTTTTGTCCAGTTCAGACCTCTGAGCTAGGCCAGTTTGATGGCATAAAGCCATGTGATTTAGCAGATGTTTAGTGACATTTATTGAATAATAATTATATAGGAAAGCCCATTGTTTAATCAGGGGTCTTTCTGTGTGGGGTTTGCATGTTCTCCCTCTGCTTGCATGGGTTCTATTTAGATAGTCCAGTTTCCTCCCACAATCCAAAGACATGCATGTCAGGTTAATTGAGTACAAGTGAGAGTGTGAGTTGTTTGTCTACATGTGGCCCTGCAATGGACTGGTGACCTGTCCAGGGTGTACCCCTGCCTTTTGCCCAATGACAGCTGGGATAGGCTCCAGCAGACCCCGTGACCCTTTGCAGGAATAAGTTGGTATAGATAATGGATGGATGGATATATTTTCATGGAGCAATTTTTCCTTGAAATGCAGCTTAAAACCCCAGATGTAGCACTGTTAATGATCAAAGAAAAAATATAAAAACAATACAATAAAGGTTTTTTTTTTGTTTTTTGTTTTTAATCAAAATTCAATTTCTCCAGCATTTTAATTTTTCTGTATCAAAAATGCATCAAATCTGATCACGGTCAGTAGCATAGCCTTCCTTCCACTGGCCTGGCCAACATGCCTTTGTGTAACAGTCTGTACAATGTAGACCTTGAGATCTAACACGACTCCTTTAAAATGGCCCAGCTAATCCCACATCCCACTCCCTGATATCCTCCACCTCATGCCTGTGCTGTGAGCGATCGATTCCCCTCGTTGTTTGTCCCCGGAGCTGTTTTGAGTTATTATACTTGTTCTCCCTCAGTCTCAGGCAGATACACAGCCCAGTAGGCTACGAGACTATGCTTCCCGCAGCCGCTTAGTCTGTTTTCAGAGCTTTGTACATCTTTTCATGGATGTCTCAATCGTGTTTTGTTCCCTGTGTTAATCAATCTGCCTGTGTCTTTTGCTTCTTTCTTGTTATTCTCTATCTTCTCTGTCTTTGTCCGCCTTTCCTCATCTCTGACCGTCTTTATGGACTTCAGAGAAACAGTTGACTGCAGGTAACTGTCTGGGAGTGCTAGCTATGGCTGAAGCAATGAGTTGTACTGAGCTCCACAACATGGCCAAAGCTTTTGCACTGCAGAACTTCCCTGAGGTGAGTGGAGATTGATTATCCATCTTAATTGGTTGATTTCTTTGGAACAAATTAGCTCAGGGCTTGGCAAGCGGGAGAAAATTAGAGAAAATAATCAGCACTGCAGTATGAAAATCAGATATCACTTCCTGAACAAATGACTTGTTTTACTTGTGTATGCTTTTTTGAGGCTCAATACTTTAAAGGTGAAATATCTAAATTAAATCTGCTTTGAGATTGAAATTTAACTCTATTGTAGTATGTATTTTTGCTTGTTTTACCTGCAAATATAATCTGATCCTCTTACTTCACTGAGTGAAGGATTTATTAACATTAAAGGATGCTGTAAGGGGACATTGTACTATAGCACTGTATGTGTGGCAGTTTCTGTGCAATTTAAACATTTAAATAAAAAAAACAAAACGGCAGTGGTTTTTGATACACAGACATGAGAAATTTGAAGATTTCTTATGTCTCTTGTAACTTAAGAGGATGGTAAATCCCGCAAAATGACATAAGATGGAAAATCAGAGTTTTAGGTGATAGCATCAAAAAGTGCCTTCTGGGAGTTGAAAGGATTCTGCTTCTTTGACCTTTTCTTGGCACCATCATGGAAGCAAAATGCAATCTTAACCTTTAACTGTGACGCTGGAGACAGCCACTCATCTCAAAACATTTCTAAAGTTTTTAAGCAGTAGTGCTACATTTTGGAAAAGAAATGCTGAATTTTAGTCGTTTTAGTTTTTTGTTCTAGTAAATTTTATTGACATGCATGTTGGAAAACAAACATTCTGAAGGCAGGTCAACAGAAGGTTCAGTGTGACAGACCTAAGCTAATCAAAACAGCTTGAACTTTGATCGAGCTCTGCAAACTGAGAAAATTCCAGGAGTGACGGTCTTTTTGTTTTGATTTTTTTTTTTTTTTTCATGGTTCATACCTTTCAGTCAAGCTCTGATTTTATAAACAAGCTTTTTTGGGTAGAGCTTGAGTGACTAAGGTTGGCATGACATGACTGGGAAAACACTGTCCTCCTGCTTCTTTTTCAAGTAGCATTTGTACTGTCTAGAGCTGTGCTTCAGTTTATTGTCTGGCTCCATGACAAAGTTGTGACCTTTCACATAATTTCCTAAAGGTATGACATGAATCTAAAATAGAGTGATGTCTTTGGCTGCAGCAAAACACCTCCAAACCGTCACTGATCTTCCTCTGTGCTTTACTGTCGCATACATAGACGTATAAATCGCATTTCATGTCTTTGACAGCAAACAAAAAGAGCTCACATTTTGTCTCTAATGTAGATGGACCTTGGCCAATATCACCCTGTGAATTTATCCTTCTTGTCTTAAAACAATAACTGACTGATTAAAAAGTTGTGAAAAATGTTTGAAAGTCTCTTGTGGAAGTTAAACATTTTAAATGATTTTTGATTTTCTTTGGCAAACAAAGAACATGACGGCATTATCGTCCGTTGGTCCTCGCCATGCGGGAGGTCCTGGGTTCAAATTGTGTCAGGAAGGGCATCCAGTGTAAAACCTGTGCCAAACCGATCATGCGGCTCATACCGCTGCGGGAACCCTGAATAGGGAGCAGCTGAAAAGAAAGTATCCTCACCATATTGACTTGGGAAGAAAAAAACAAAAACAAAAACCTGTTCGACTTAGAAAGATACTTGAGATCTAAAACTGAGTACAGCTGTTTTCTGGAGTCGCATATATGGTGTGTATAACATTTAACCCCCATGTGGTAGTTTTGTCTCATGTTAAGACTTGCTGTTTCAGCATTCCTTGTGAATAAAACTGAAATAATCTGTGCTATAAACTTACTCAACTTACTCTAAATGACATGATCGAAAGTTAACACCGCTCCCATTCGTCTATTGATTATGGGAATATAACCTGGAGACAATTAGCTTAGTTTAGTATATAAGCTGTGTGCAGGGGTGCAATGGCGAGCACGACTCTCACCTAAACATTACAAAACCCAATATGTTATATATTACCTTTGCTGTGTGGCTCCCAGGCAACAGAGACTGCAGAAAGTCAATGCAGCTGCCACTACGTACAAAGAAATCCGTTTCACATGAAATCACTATTTATTGACTGCTTGTGCACCATATATACCTCTGTTCTTTTTAGCTTTAATGTCTAAATTCAGAAAATGACATTTTTTATCTCGTGAAATAGACTGTTTTTTTTTTTTTTTTGCTTTTGTTTTTTTGTGTGTGCCTTCTAATCAGTTTTTG
>JBAMYA010000017.1:990621-1004995 GCA_037176975.1 Arrhamphus sclerolepis
ATTTTATTATGCAAAGCACTTTGCGCTACTGTGGTATGAAAAGTGCTATATAAATAAAGATTTGATTGATTGATTGACATTAATTTCATTACAGATATGTTACATTGAATTTCATTAAAACACATTAATTCTTGCATTTCAGGCCTTAAAAAGGTTAGGATAGCAAAGCTTTTGCCACCATGTAATGTTACCTTTACTTTTTACAGTACTTACGATACTCTGGCGTTAAAGAACAACCAAGTATATGTGGAGTTATCTTGCCCCATTCTACCTGCAAACACATCTTAACACAAGTGTGTGGTGGGTTTTTTATTGAAAAGTCTCCACATATTCTTAGTTTGGGAAAAGTCAGGGCAGGTCAGCACGGTACCTCTTTATTGTTTATGCTTCAGTTGTAAAATTAAAGTTGTGGAAAGACTCATAATTACCTGACATGTCCACCTTATTTTGTATATTTCAGGAGGCACAGAGTCAGGTGTGATGGTGGCCGACGTGTGGTGTTACATGTCCCTGTTGGACAACTGGAACCTGGTGTCCCGGATGACCGTGGCTCGCTGCAGACACAACAGCCTGGTATATGATGGCAAACTGTACACTATTGGAGGCCTGGGCGTGTCAGGAAACCTGGACCATGTGGAGAGGTAAAAGTCACTCACCTCCTCTTCAAGCAACAAGAACCTGCTGCAGCTCCTGGTGACTGCGCAGGGCCCACAAGCTCTAACCAGCATTTGACTTCTGTCACTGAAAGTGTGTGTGGACAGTCCCTGCAAACATAGGTGGATGCTCAGCAAGACAATTATGAGCAAATAAATATTCATACTGCACAGCAAAAATGTGGCAGATGGTGTGGCATGCAGTAGTGCGGTGTAGCATATTGCTGAAGTGGTTGGACAGGTTTGTTAGCATTTTCTGGGAGAGCTGGAGGTGCTGGGGAATCAAGAAGAGCTGGAGCGTATTAAATGGCCACAGCTGTGAGTGTTTGGGAGCAATAGAGCGCCTATCACTTGTTTGAGAGGATTTGCTTTCAGACATCTGAGTGGTACAGTGTCTGATTCCATTCAGTCCAACATCAACACATCACCAGCAGTTCATGTGAAGGCTGTACACTATGGCCTATTCAGCTGGGTCTTTTTATTTTTCTCTGAGTTTATTGAAAGTCCTTCAGCACAAAGCCTTGCATAGGCGGTTTTCTCATGGAGTCTAATGAATTCCTAGTGGCATGAAACATGAAGAAGGATTATCCAGATTTAATAGTTTGATTCATGTTGCTTCTCTTTTTATTTTTAACAGGGCTCTCCATTTCTTATTTTTCCCTCTAACCTGAGCTGATGAGTGTGTTACTGCAGGGGGAGAGGACTACCTCCGCCTGTATGGCAGAGCAAGATTAACCAAAGCAATCAAAAGAACATTACTGAGTATATTAGAGCAGGCCGCTGCCGCTCATTACCTAGCAGCTCAATTGATCTCCAAAGCTGTTCACAATGCACAACAGTCCTCCAAATGAAACAGCCTAATTTGATATTTCCCTATAATGCTGCTATACGCTGTCGTTATGACTGGGGGTAGATTGAATATTTGCCCCGTAATGGAAAAGCATTTGATTCATCTGTCTCCGAGCTGCTTAATTTAAGGGCTGCCAGTGCATCCGGGGCATGCACTGCTCCAAAGAAAGCCGTCTTTTTTCACTCTGTAATGTGTTTTGTAGGTGTTCTCTGCCTGTGCCCTTGTGTGCATTTTTGTGTAATCATGAAGCTTCTCTGAGGCTCTCAGCAACTGGGTTCAATTAGCAGCATCGTAAAACTTACTCTGCCTCTCTCCAGGAACTACCAGAGGCATCTGTTGCACATCCCAGTCTGATACAGGATCGGGCTCTGCACAGTAGAAGAGAGCAGAGGGATAGTAAAAATTAACCCCACCACCACCACCACCACACACACACACACACATGCATGCAGACAGCCTGGCCTTGAATTTGGAAGTGTAGGGATGAAAAGGCATGGTACTCAGGCGAGAACAGTAAAGCATTTATAAAATAGGGTCACAGTTGTTTTCACCTGCTGCCTCATGCAAAAGCTTAAAGGTTTCTCAAGATGTTTGGGCAAATTGTCAGAGCAGTCAGTGGGCTTGTTCCTAAGCAGCCCAGTCTTTTATTTTGTTTTTCCCAAAACCACCATGTGGTGTGACAGACAAAATTGAGTCAGAAGGTCTGGGAACAGAATGTTTATGGATGTTTACGCTTTTAAAGAGGCTCTATACAGTGCAATATCCCGATGAATGATTTATCTCCTCATGTGCAGAAGTTCTCAATTTTTTTTCTTATTTTTTTTCAATTTTGTATCATAATTATGACAAATGTATTATTCATAGTTCACATTTTAATTTAAAATGTGCGGTTTGTTTAGTCTGCTGTGCTTTTTTATGTTTACTAGATGTGTTGACCTGCTGTGAGTGAGTGAGTGAGTGCCTTTGCCATCATCTTTGTGGATTAAATATTGATTAACCACCTGACAGACACTGACAGTGTGAGCTGCATGTGCAGAAAATTTAACTATATTTGGTGGTAAGTAGGTGGCACAGAGTTTGTAAATATTTTTACTTCCATAAGATAAAACTACGCGTATCTGAAAGACATCTGCTGAATGTGTAAAGTTACATTTTCCATAAAAGACTGTAGCTAGCTTAGACAAGTGATATTTTAGGGTTGGATGACAATGCTGCAGTCATATTTTCTGTGCATAATACATTTTTATACCCCAGAACAATATTTCTATCACTTAAAACCTTCCTCCCTTCAGGTCTTCATGTTAAACTTGTGATATCTGAGTATGATCAGTGTCTACTGGAAGAATTTGATGGCAACAAAGTTTCCAGTGTTAGTCATCTCTGACCTGCACTGCATAAGCTAAACCACTCAATGATCAATGACTAAGTAATGATCAATCATTATACTTATGAACAGTTTATCTGACCTGACCAGGACCTCACAGACAAGCCTGCAGAGCTGGAGATGAACAATGACCTCAGTGAACAGTGGACTGTCTTTGAGAGGTAACCTTTTTTTTTGGCTCTTGTATATGGAAAAACTGTCCATCAGTGCAGCAGTAATCTTATTTCCTCCTCTCAATGCAGCCAACATTGCATATAACAGGTTCCTCTGTAAAACTCACAATGTTTAAACCCCTGCCATTATGCTCCAATCATTTTTGAATTTAGAAGAGTTTCAGCACAGTGGCTACGTTTATGTGGCAGTGCACAGACCCCTCCACTAAGCAAAAATTAAAAGTGATGGTCCAAATCCTGTTTTTTTTGTTTTTTGATATATATTTTTTTTAAGTTCCAAAATTAAATACATAAATGGTATTCACAAATTTTCACAAATCAGTGTGGGGCCAAGCTTTGCAGCTTAATACAGTATGTATGTTGGATTTGCAGAGAAGGGAATGGGCAATTTCAAAGATTAAGGAGGATTTTTGCACAACAGGCAGCTGGTCTGTCAAATCAACTTGGAAGGCAGGTGCTATAAATCAAACACAATCTCAACAGCTTGGCAAAGGGCTTGGCAGAGTAGCAGCAGCAATTTCATAAGACTCATTAACAAGAGCTTCAATCTTTAAATAGTTTTTGGAACAAGAGGCAGACAGAAAACATCAATAGAGAATGATTATTCCTCAAATAAAATCAATCAGTCAAATCAGTTGCTTTGGTTGTAAAACTGTAAAACAGTTGTTATTCTTTTGAGATGTCAGACGCTGTTTATTTTTTCCTTTTAACGGCAATGTTCTAAATAAGGTTTTATTCTATAACCTAAACATCTATGCACAAGCATGTTTCTGTATACACGGAAAACCTTTTATTAATCTTAAAATTTTACTTTTCACAGGGTTTACACGTGAATTATCAGACAAGTCTCACAGGAAGGGAACCAGCTGAAGATTAGGATCAATTCCAAGCTTTTTCTGAAAGCTTTTTCTGAAACTGCCCACATCTGCTTTGATAAATGAGGTCCATTAAAAGCTGATCCTTAATATAACTACCAGATTTGGCAGGTGTGGCTCAGCTGTGAGATGCCGTTGGCTCTGTTGTAGCTTAAGACTCTGAGACCAAAACTCAAAAGATAGTGGAGACTTCAACATTAAGACAGCCATGGAGTCCACGGAGGGAGCAAATACTGGCCAGTAAGCTGAAGAGAGCTGTTGCCCAAGCTTTTTCTGTTGCTTCTGCACAAGAAGGAAGAGACACATCTGAGAAACAGTTGTAATACAGGGAGCTAATAACATTCAGAAATTATTAATCAGTGTATGTGAATGGCTGCCTTGTTTAATATGCAGATGGCTGGTGGGAATTGTATCTGAAGGCCGGGGAATGGCATGAAGTGATGCACCAGCAAGAGTTGATTTGTTCCATTCAAACACTGATTGATGTAGATTGTCTTCACGCTCAGCAAGTCCTTGATTATTATGCATGCGTGCTTCTCTGTCCACACTTATGCATTCTTGTGTTTATCGTTCGTGGAGTATATTTCCTGTACATGGAATTCATGTGAAATGTTGAAATGTTTTCTCAGTTTCTCATGTTTCAAACCATTTTAAAAGCTAGACCAGCTTCCTTTTCCTTCTTGACCCTGTTCGGGGTCGCCACAGTTATGATCAGCCTGATTAGTTTGGCACAAGTTTTACACCGGACAATTTTAAAAGTTAATAAATTAAATTAGTTCCTCATCTTACAGTGGTCCAAAATGAAAATGGAGAAAGTTAAGTCTACGAAATGCAATATTATATAATTATTTAGACACCTTTTGGGAGCAAAACTAGATTCAAGTCTTCTTAAAATGATAATACAAGCTTTGCATGCATATATTTTGGAAGCATTTTCCTCTTTGTGGAAGAAAGATTTAAGCTAAGCCAGGTTGGACGGGAAACATAAGTACACTGACATTTTCAGGTCTCTCCAAACATGCTTCCAGACTCTGAGTCATTCCAGTGCTCGTTATTTGTTATCTTACCCTTTGTCTCTCTGAAATGTGAACTTTCACCCCAGCCATAAATCCTGAGCTCTCTGGAAAAGGTATGAGGTTTGCATTCAGGACTGTTCTGTATTTTTCTAAATCCAACTGTTGTGGCAACCTTCCAGCCCCTACCTTAAGAAAAACATCCCAACAAAATAATGCTGTTGTCACGAAGATGTACTGTGCTTTCAAGAGCTTTAATACAGCTACAATGAAGTTGCAGTTACATCTCAAGGACCAGTGATGATAAGATGTACTAGAGCTCAGTTCAAATGCATGTATGAATAAAATATGCCAGGCTTTTGTTTTTGAAACGGTCAGTGAGTAAGATGGCGAAATGAATTTAACTTATTTTCAGGCAAGTCTGAAACTTAACAAAATGTTAAGGACTTTTCATATGTACTCTATATACATTTATGCCTCTGCACAAGCACACAGGTTTGTTTGTCAGTCTACACCGGCCAAGGTCTCTCTGCACAGTTCTGGCTCTGAGCACCTTGACACCTAATTTGCAGTCCTTCCTGTTAGCCCTCACTCCCCGACTCTCCATCCATCTCACTGAGGGTTTCATGCTCCTAACCATGAAATTCGCCTACAATCACAATTATGTCTTCAATCAGAGCCATCGCAGAGCTGGTAGGATATCCCTTTTCTTTGGAAACAGCAGGAGGTTCAAATCAACACTCCCTGGACTGAGCTGGGTTGTTCCCATCACTGCTCTCTGCACTAATGACTGACAGATTTTCAAAAAAGCAGTGGGCAAGTTCAGGAGGCTTTTAACTTGCAATCAGGTACCCTGGGCTTACATGCTCTTCAGCATGTTGATCCTTCAGCAAACCAATATGATTGCAAATATTGAATAATTCATAGGTGTCTAATGATATGTCAATCACCACTGGTTTTGTTTTATTTATTGCCAACTATGCTTATGTTTGTGCATCTTCCAAGCTCTATTGCAAGTTAATATTGCATGAAGACTGTTAGCCACATGGCACTGAATAGAGAAACTAGCTTTTCTCATCAGAGATGTTGCTCTATTTGACTAACAAGGCTGCTTGGGAGAGGCAACATTTTTGTGTTGCTTTTCAACTTAACAGATTTTTGTTTTATATATATATATATATATATATTTTTTTTAAATCTGTTAGATCTGGATCCACTGTTTAGATCCATAGAACTTTTAATGAAATAGAGAACTTAAGGTAACGTTGAAGTGCTTGGATCTATTTTACTAATGCGTGCAATAATGGGAACTTGATTGAGGATTTAAGAATAGGATTTTGGACTCATCACTTTAGGAAAGTGATGTTTTGGTTTGGTTTGATTTTCATCATACCCTTAAAACTGTTTCATAAGTTTAACTTTCTCTGTTAAGTGAATCTACACTTTTGATCAATTTAATGGAATGTTTCAAGTATTGGCTCCATCTGGTGCAGGAGCCAGCCTCGACAACCAAATCGAAATTCCTCGAAATTTCATCAGCCACAGCATGACCAGCAACATGTAGTAAAATGGAGATTTCAGCAAGAAGAGGCCTCATCTTGTCCATGCTGAATACAGTTGAAGTCCTCCGTGGACAGCTCCTTAAACTTTCAGGGTGTTATGCACTTGCTCTCAGCAGGTGCAGCATTTATCCAGAGAAAGGGGACCCCCTTCTGTGGTACAGCAGGGGTGGAGGAAGTGCAGCTCAACTCAACTTTACTTCTAGAGCACTTATCGCAGATAGAAATCATGCTTTACAATAAAATGCGGAGCAGGATAAATGAAGTTTAAAACAAACAGGGATTAAAAACAAAAAAGAAATAAAAGAGCAAAAGTAAAACCAATTAAAAAAAATTGCAAAGTCAAGGTTATTCAGTCAACTAAAAGCTTGTCTAAACTAGAAATGCACTCAGAGAGCACAGACCTCCACCAAGCGGCACAGTTCCCAAACATATTGTGACATACACCCAAAAGTATTACTCCTATATTTGTTTTATTATATTGGATTCCTTGACCATGTAAACATACACTTAACAATTGGAATCACATTGATATCATTATTAGTTTAATAGTTATTCGCAAAAATCAACATTTCTGTAATGGCGATTTTCTTCTGGATCTAGCTCCATGACTATTATTGATGCATCAAATCTACTTCTGTTTTAGCAGACTGTCAGCTACAATTTGGTGTTAGTTTCATGTCTGTATCTTCATTTGTTACCTCACCGTGTTGAAAAAGATGATAACCCTCGACTTTTTTCATGCTCCGGATCTTAGTATCCAGAATATTGCCAGGATCTGGATCATACTTTTACACATTATTGATGCTGTCGTGACCATGTCCCGTATTTTTTTTTTGCCAAGCATTCAGAACATTTATTGTGGAGATATATACACATATCCTGAAAATGGCCAGATCACCTTCAAAATTTAATCATTGGTTCAGTGTCCCAATTTGGATATATCCTGAAATTTTTATGAAAATACATCCAAAACTTTTTGAGTTATGTTGCAAGCAAACAGACAAACCAACACTGGCAAAAACATAACTTCCTTGGCAAAGGTAATAAAAGGGAGTTCAGTTGTCTTTTAAAAGAGTCAGCACTGTTGGTCAGGCACATAGGAAGAGGAAGAGCATTCCATAAACAAGGGCCGTTGGATCGAAATGCATGATCTCCTCTTGTCTTATGAGTTCTTGGGACCAATAAGTTTTTTTCCATTGACCTGAGTGTGCGAGCTGGGGCACAAACAGTTAAAAGATCACAAATATATTTTGGGGCTTAGCCATGAAAGCCTCTAAAACTAAAACTTAAAATATAAGAATTTTGAAATCAATTTGTTGTTTTACTGGCAGCCAGTGTAAAGAAGATAAAAAAAGGGGTGATGTGGTGCTGTCTAGTAGCACCAGTTAAAAGCCTGGCTGCTGCATTCTGGACAATCTGCAGTCTCCTGAAAGAACGCTTATTAAGCAGGTAAAAAGAGAGTTTGAAAAGTTCAGTCTAGAAGAAATAAAAGCACATAAAACACTCTCAAAGTTGGCTTGCGTTTTGAAATGTTCCTCAGATGATAAAAGCAATTTTTTGACAAAGCTCTTGAGTGCTTATCCAAGGAAAGTGATGAATCAAGCCACACCCCCAGGTTCTTGATGCTTGACTGCACAGAGGAGCTCAGGGACCAAGGTGCTGCTTGATCGAAGGAATCTTTTCATCAGGGGCGAAGATCAGTGATTCAGTTTTAGATGCATTCAGCTGAAGATAGTTGTTTGTTAATCACTTTTCGATGGAATCCACACAATTTACTAAATCAGCTAGCACACCAATCTCCAACTCATGAAAGGAACAGAAAAGCTGGATATCATCAGCATAAAAGTGGTAAGATACATTATTAAAAAGGCATATAAGCTTTCCAAGATTAAACAAATATAATAAAAACAAGATTGGTCCCAGCACTGAGCCCTCAGGAACACCACAAGAAAGCGTTTTTGAATCTGATAGCTGTTAGCCAAGACACTGAACGATCTGCCATCAAAATAAGAACAAACCACTCTTGCACTGTCCCAGCTTTGAAGGAGGACATGGTTAGGAGCTTGAGTTGGTCTTTCAATCGGTCTTCAGTTTAAAACAAAATTAATATGGCCAGAGAGATATCACAGCTGGTCCTATATATTGAAATGCACTTGGCTCTCACATTCCTCCACCCCTCACTGCCTGAACATGCTGAACAGCAGTTATTTTAAATAAATAAACGCACTGCATGTCTTACTTTGTGACTTGGAGACAGAAGTCCTCCTTTGTCAGTTTCGGCTTCTTGCCCAACAGCGCTCTTTTTGAGATACTTGGTAAATAACTAGCAGGGCAATGATGGTAATGCAAACAGAGCAGCTCACAGCTCAGCAGCCCCGAGTGTCTGGGACCAGCAGTAAAAACAGTCAAGAAGAGTTTAACAGTGATCATGATGAGAGGGAAGCGTAGAAGCAGCAGCACCATGTGGACATGTGAGCACTGCACAATGAGTCACCTGACACCAGTGAGCTCATGAGAAAACGCCCTTAAGTTTCTCTCCCAGCCTTTCTACGGTAGTAATGAACTGATGAGTTGCTGTGCATGTCTTTTAAACCTTAGTGTAGTTCTACACTGCTTTGTTTCCATGTCCTCGGCTGCTCAGTGCTGGGGTCTGATTTGGATGTAGGGGAATGGTTTTGGTGGGGGCAGCCACACAGCATGGCACTGTGGTTGGGTACAACAGGCTCCCAGAGCCCCCTTGCTGAGGCAGTTCGCCCCCTGTGGAGCTAATCCGCGCTCCTCAGGATTAACCAACTTCACAGCGCTGGCCCCTACTGTGCTGTCAATGCATCGTTTCACCCTGCAACTCTTCTCCAGCCTCCACCTCCCTCCCTCCTCCCCAACTTTGAAGCTTTCACTCACTTTCCTTTATGTAACCCATCAGAGTGAACATCAGAAATTCCTCGTGTTGTTGTTAAAGTTGAGTTTTTCTTAAGAACTAATGCTGAGTAATAGCTGTTTTATTTCCAATATGTGTTGTCTGCATGTGTGCACACAGCTTGGTGAAAGTCTGTCTTGACAGAAACAAGCTTTTCCCTTCTTATTATGTACTTCATGTCATTTCCCATTTCCAGTGGAGTTCCCTTGTCTTTTGATGATTATGAGGCTCCAGAGAGAAGCTAGTAGGGCCCAAATCATGCTGAATATCACATCTCTCACAATGCATCCCTACTCAAAATATTCCTCTAGCCTCCCCCTGGTTTCCTTCTTTAACTACTGTCTTCAACCTCTCCGGCTCCTTCTGCACCACTGCTCCTTTTGTCTCTTCACAGTGCTGATTAGGGGGGCAGGGAGATGATGGGTGTATTTGGGGCCTGCGAGGCCATTGATGTCGTATCTGTCTGACATACACGAGCAAAGGCAGCGCCTACCCTTCATCGTCTTCTAATGGGGCACTGGGGTCTTGGAGACATTGAGGTAGATGGTGCATAGAGGTTGTGTGTGAGAAAGAGACAGTTACAGAGAGACATTGGCAGGTGTTCTTGAGTATGGTATTAAGGAAAGCAGAGAGGCACTGCAGGTAATGACTGCTATGCGCTGCAAGTGCTTCTGCCTCACTGATAAACGATGGGCTTGCACTTCAGACAATTTTCAGCCTTTACCAGCACACTAGCTATTTTCCCTCATGTTCTTTTTGCTTCTGTGCTTCTACCCTCCATCTTTCCCTCCCAAAGACACACACAAATTTATTGTCCTCTTGAGTTTTTACCGTATATTATGTCTCATTTGACTATCACCCTGTCAACTGTCCACTAACTTTGATAATTAGCCAGCAACATCCTGCTGAAACCAGTGGTTAGGATGTGACAGATGCCACCTAGATGGCTGGCAGACAGTTTGTTATATACCACTGGCAACCCTTTGCAATATCCAGACACCACATTTCCTCCGCACCGAGGGAGAGATCAGCACCAGAGATGGGAAGGTTAGTTGTTATATATAGATTTGTCCTGTGTGTATGTTGCGTGTGTAAGTGTATACAGGGAAGGTGAGGGTGCGCACATCAACAAAGCATAAGTGCAAACACTCTTCTATTTTAAGTCCTTGTACAGGCCACAGTTTGTGTGTAGAGTGTACACATAACATAGATGTCAAGTATAGAGTTTGGATAACATTTCCCACCCGCATTGTTTGTTGAAACATGTATTCATTCTTCAAGGGCGGGCAAGCTACGGGCTTTATAATCTTTTTTTTTTTACACAAAAATATTTTCTGAAGTCATTTACGCATTTATCAGATGGCTATTAGTTTTCCACCTTTCTTAATTGATGGTAAATTCCCAAACACAGCCTTCTCTTAAAACCACCCATAATTGCCTTTTGTGGTGTTGTACACACCAGCCAGTCATGTTGATGTAGCATGTCTCAGTTTATAGACGTTATAATAAAAAGAAAACGTCATTCATTGACATGTCTCCCCTCCTCCTCACACACACACACACACACACAGACCCCACATACCCCCACAGCAATGCCCTACTTGGCAGCTATCAACACAGAGGCTTGCTTTGGTAATGAAGTGAGGTCTCGGCCTTCCATCTCCCATCTAGTTTTGAAGAGTGAAGGAGCAGTAATTGGTGTACGACCTACAGCACCGGCAGCACTCATGTCCCCTGTCCTACGTGACATTCCCATCCAATTAAATCTGTGTCTGCACACACACACAGACATGGGGAAAAACGCACACACTCGCTATTATGATGGCTCCCGAACTTCTAGTCTTTCAAGGTGCCTTTTTAAGTTTACACAAGTATCATACAGCATATCCAAAGTTTAACTACATAGAGAATGTGTCAGTGTTTCTATGGCCAGATAGCATGCTGAGGCGTTGAAGAAGGAGACATGTACTTTGAATGAGTTCATTTTCAGGGATTATGGGTAAATCTGCAGGGCCAGTGGTTGGATTGCTCTGTCTCACATGGATTAGTTGAAGGTGACACTGAGGTGGCAGGTCTGTGTCCATCTGTGTTTGTATGTACTCCCATAATCAGTTTTTTTTTTGTATATGTGTGTGTAAAACTGTGTAGTGTGTAAGTATGTTTATTATTAGCCTGAAATGTGCTGTAATCCATCAGAGTTAATGAGTTTTCTGCATGCTTTCCAACAGCGATGGCAGAGTGTGTTTTGTGTGTGTCTTTTGACTGACCTTGACTTCAGTCTGTCAGATGAGTACACTCTCAGGCTGTCCATACGGAGAGCAAGACTCCGTCAGATCCCCAGATGTCATCATACACAGTCTGTCAGACGTGTGTACCGTGAGCAAATAACAAGCACAACAGTTATGCCCTTGAGGGGAATTATGGAGATTTGAGAGTTTCTGGCTTGGGGATTGATTCAAAGGTTAATTCAGTGACTCCCAACCTGATGGTCAATTAAAGGTGTCCAAAGCTAAATCTTTGGTCACAGGAAGATTAAAGATGTGATAAAGAAACTCAAAATAGCTTTTATATTATTGTATATTAATAATCTTCTGCACTATGTCCAGTTTTAGTAGTTTAGTGGGTAAGTAGCACATGACACTGACACATGTAATAGTTCACAACCTATAAGTTATAAAAAGGAAAGTACTCCTTTTAATTCAAAGGCTTTTACATATCAGGGCATCAATTAAAAAAAAATTGCATAAGATTGGCAACTGAATTCAATCCAATTGTGAATCCTGTTTCTTACTGCAGAATGATGGACGCCCCTAAAACTCTTCCCAGACTGATGAGAACCAACAAGAAATTTTCTGAAATCTTTGCTGATGTCTGTCCTTCTTGGTATAATGTTAGCACACACCTGAATGTGGCAAACTGACAAAACCTCTGCTTTTGTAGAGGTGCTCACACCTGAGTGAAGTATTAATGTGATCGATTTGATTAGCAGGACTTTGCTGCTACTTACGCTCTTAATTCCTGTGGAAACATTAAGCGTGGACTCGCTCCGTACTGGCCCTGTGTTTTGATTCTGTTTGAGAAATTGTGTGTACAAACTACCTATGTTGAATCTAAAAAATTGGGGAAAATGAGTTTTCTGTCTAAGTAACCAAGGTAATTTAGAGAAAGAGGGTTAAGTTGAGCCTTTTTCAAAAATAATAGGTAGCTTATACTCTTATACTCTGTTACCCTGGAAACTTACTCAGCACATTTTGCTCCATAAAACCCAAGTTT
Organism: Arrhamphus sclerolepis; assembly: GCA_037176975.1. Classification (NCBI taxonomy): domain Eukaryota; kingdom Metazoa; phylum Chordata; class Actinopteri; order Beloniformes; family Hemiramphidae; genus Arrhamphus; species Arrhamphus sclerolepis. Next base: position 1,003,322 of record JBAMYA010000017.1, read on the forward strand.
CTCTGTGTCTCCTCCCCCCACGAAGCTGAAACAGTTTTAAATAGGTCTGCATTTGTATATTGAGGATCAGAATGGATAGTCTGGCATACCCTGGTGAATTTTACATGGTCGTTAGATCTACCATTTTTCTGCGCCATTACATAAGCTGTATACATGATCTTAACTGATGCACCACAAATATCACCCATCGTATGCCCCTGGAAAGGAGCAGATGTGTTTTCCCATGTCTTGTTATATAAAAACATAGAATAGAAAGAGTTTGTACTTTCTCTTTCATGTCCATGTTATAGCCGCAATCTTTAAAAAGGGAAACTAAATAAAAATGCCTGGAGGCAGGAGCCAGATGCACTATATCCCAATGATCTCATATGGGGCATAGTTATGCAAGTTTCACACTTTTTTTTTTAATTCTTGCAGTCTGATTTTATATTTTATTTTTGTTTTTCTTCAGGCCAACTACCCAGATTAACTACATGTATTTTAATTGAGGCTTATCTTTTGCCTTCTCTATATTTTGTTTGAGATTATTGAGATGTGCAGTGGGTGGATAGTCATTGATGTGCCTTTGTACCTCAACCAATGATGTGTTTTCAGAAGTGACACATCTTTTGAATATTTTACACCAAATTAGTGTTTTTCAGACCCATGTGTTAAAGAAGAAAATGATTGTTGATGCCTGTCAGCACATGCTCACAAGATCTGGCAACACAGATGCCTCCGAGCAAAATAAAATCTAAATAAATACAGGTAAATGTTTAAGAATTTTAGTATGTATTCTTTAACTTGTACCAATGAAATCACAAAACACCCAGTTTTATACAGCCACACCAAATATGTGTTTTTCGAAAGGGAAAAACCTAAAACATGCAGGGCTATGGTATCCAAGGACCAGGACATAAAAGTTCTGGTAAAGGGAGGATCTATGGTTTTGTGCCAATTCTAACACAATCTACCAAGCTGTTTTTAAAAGAGACATAGTGTATTATGTCCTTGTTTTCACAAGATTACTCAGTTGACAATATTGTTAAACTTTTCAGTTGCAATAAGTTGATTTCATTGTACTATGGCTGAATATGGTGACGGCGTCTCTTCATGACATGCTTCTGGTGATGATGAACATGACAACTCATTACACAGAGAAAGTGTGTAAAAAAAGTCCTCACAGCACCACATGTAGTACAAGAACGAGAACTCAGATTGTGAGTTTAGCAGCATGACATGGTTTTCTCATTTGTAGCTGTTGTATTGCACTATATTTCAATTACTTGATTATGTGAGTCTTTTTGACAGTTATAAAGTGTGATACATCAAAATTATGTTTGATAATGATATGGCGGGGAGGGGGTAATTTGCAGTAGTACACTTTGTTTGAGAAGGAAGTTTAGGTTTGGCATAACTATATAACCTACTTCTCACTGCTTTAAACCTTCACAAGAAAGCTACTAAGTGAAACATAAGTGATGACATATATTTTAAAGAGTAATGATTATATTTGCATTTGACTAAAACTCCCAAATAAAAGTTCTCATTTTGTCAGGTTTCATTTCTTTATGCATTGCTTGTGTTCCTAGAAGAATAGTACTTTCGCATACATATGTCTCTCTCTCTCTCTCTCTCTCTCTTCCTTTCTTCCTTCTGTCTTTTGTTGGACAACATCAACTTTTTGCCACATCG
>JBAMYA010000017.1:1018852-1041025 GCA_037176975.1 Arrhamphus sclerolepis
AAAGTTTGAACAGAGTCATGTTTACTATTGATACACCACATTTCCTTTTAATTACACCTTTTAATTGTTTTGAACTGATGACACTAATTGTTGCAAGAGTAAACTACATCCATTTTTGATCTTTGCAACATTTCAGCTGCTCAACAGTCTGTGGTTGTGTTTGTTTTGCTTTTTTTCTGATTCTCCTCTTCATTCTCCTCTGCATCATACATTTTTAAAAGGAGACAGATCTAGACATTGAAGCTGTAATTAGATTATATTAGATCAGATTAGATACATAAAAGTTCAGGGCAACGAAATGCAGTTTAGCATCTAACCAGAAGTGCAATAAGCAGCAAGTGCAGGATATAAAATATCTACAATATGTAACCTGTACAGGATGTGCAGGTAAAGGCAGTATGATAGACATCATTTACAGATGGGTGTGTATAGTATCAACAGGATATACAGATTAATGTACTATGAACAGAAAAAGGTACTATACAGGTGGAATTGAGGAAAAACATTAATCTATACCAAAAACCAGTGCAGTGGCTCTTAAAATGGCGCGTAGTTTTTTCAGTCAGTAGTACTCAGTGTGTAAATGGATCCAGGTTCAGTGTTCAAATATACACTGTGTGCAGATCAGTCAGGTAGTGCAAGTAATAACAAAGTGTAAGAGTTATGTAATCAGGTATAGGGATGAAAAGATTCACTGGGATGGCTGAAGACAGGTGGTTCTTCTTCAGTGTCCTCAGGAAGATCAGGTGCTGGTGAGCGTCCTTAACCAGGCTGAAGGTGCATTATATCCAGCCCTGATGATTAATTACTGTATGTGAAGTAGAGTTTCCCTTATTAGTATTTCTTTGTCTCTCACTGTCAGCATTTTTTATTTGAGTTGCTGGCATGTTTATTTCTTAATATTTTCTTTATATATTTATTTATATATTTATTTTCTGTAAAAAAAAAAAAAAAAAAAGATAAAAGAAGTCAGTTAGTGACATTTCCTTTTGTTTGTTTGTCTGTCTTATCAAGATTAGCTAAAATGGAACAAAATGCAAATTGAGCTATTGGGTGTATTTCAGGAAAACTTTTGAACTTTTCTGAAAACAGAGTTTGTATTTTCACGCACTCCTTTCTGCAGTCACATCTTAGAATCACATTAGATGGCAACACAGAGTCTCTGGCCCTCAATTATGGTTGCTTAGCGACAGTGTTCTCATGACTATCCTGTTGAATGCATTTTGTTCCGCATCATGTACTTGACATCCACAGCCAGAACCATAAACTCCTCATGGCCAAGTGACGGCAACTCACACTACTGTCATGCAGTCAACAACTATCGGACTGAATTATTTGAGTGATTTTTCTTAGAATGGTAAACCACCCAATCAAATATACTCAATTGCTTCAATTGTATTTGATCAGTAGAATCTGCAAATATGACGAACAATATAAAATAAAAAAAATAAAAAAAGTTTTGTGATCTGCTGGTCTGGAGCATTCAGGTGTGTTTACATAATGACAAGGTAGAAAGACATCAGCAGTGATCTTAGAGAAACAGTTGTTTCTGTCCAGTATCCCACAAGGGTTTATATGGCCATTTTTAAATAGTTTAGGGTCCATCATGGATGGAAGATATTCAAGACAGTTTCCAGTCTTCCCAGTTGCTTCCTCTGATTCCAAGTTGTTATCCTATCAAAGCCACCCCAAGATCAGAGCGTGCACGGGTCAGGCGCAACTGCAAAAACCCAAAAGCTACATCTCAGACTCTGCAGATCACAACTGGCCTGTTAGTTTTGAAGTTCACATAGTATAATTAGAAAACCACTACAAAGATACGGCATGTTTGGAAGGGTTATGCAAGTGAAGGGACTGTTATCTCCAAGAACATGGCAGCATGGCCCGACTTTGCAAAGCTGCATCTGAACAATCTACAAAGTCCTTTAGACATATAAGACCAAAGTAGAGATGTTTGTTTGCTGAGTCTGCCAAAAACCCAATAAAGAATATCATCTCCTAAAAGCTGTCAAACATGGTGGTGGTGGGGTATTGATTTGGGCTTGTTTTGCAGGGCTGTGCAGCGTTTACATTTTGACAGAAAATGGGTCATGCCACAAGATGATTTTTCCAAGCGCACCAGCAAATCTCCAGCAGAGTGGCTGTAAAGAGACTCATTAAACCCATGCAAATACTGTCGCAGGACCTTTGCAGAACTGTGCAAACCTAGGAGCTAATGCAGCATTGTAAAAAGAAACAATTCTTTTCAGATTTTGATGCTTAAGTTAGTTTTACAAGCTACTGTATCTTTAGGTACACCTGTGCATATTAAACTAAACAGAAAAATTAAAGAAATTTGTGTTTGGTAGACTAGAGGCAATCTCAATGTAGACATATCTATATTAAATCCTGCAGCCAGTGGCAATCCCATATCTCCACAGTCTGAGAAAAAACTGCGTCCTCCAAGATGACAACACTTGCCACCACAGAGTGGGGTTTATCAAAATCTGCCTCCAGAATTTGGGAGTGGAGTGAATATAAATAGTCTGCCAGCAGTTCTGACCTCAACCCCACAGATCAGCTTGGGCACGTTATTCATGCCAGTGACCTGTTTCCTGATGTGTAAAACCTTAGAACCAAAAGAGAGAGAGAGAGAGAGTACTTTCTTTCCCATAAGATTGTAAAGCAAAAGATGACCTCAAGTATGTACTGCATAGTCCTCAGCGTTAGACCTTATTTCAGTGGAAAAGCTGACCCGCTGCAGGAAACCGACTGATCGGTGTGACCTGTTTTTACATTCCTCTTCTTTTCCATGATTTCCCCTCTTCCAATGTTATTGCTCTGCAAATGTAATGAAAGGGCCATAACTGAAATGATAGGTAGGTCAGAGCACATCTCCTGACATGTTATTGACCAAACCTGGGACGGCTTTCCAGTTTGAGCCATCAGGGACTTGTAAAGGATGCAGAACCACAAGAAAACACTCCAACCTATATGCCATAATTTCACTGCACGCTACTCAGTGTGATTCAAATGGCTGTCAGATGTGTCCCCAAGCAAAGATTTTATCCATGGGCGTTTTGTTTATTTTTGTTGTTGTTGTTGTTTTGTTTTTGTCCCCCCCGACAAATAAGTGTCATTAAAAGGTGCTGTGCTGAGATGATTGCTATTGATTTGAACATATTCTGAGTATTTTGTTCCAGTTTCAGGCTTCTACAACACTAATACACATTTTTGAAGTTTAAACCCACCCCGGAAAAATTCTTTTGAGTTAAAGCAGTAATTTGACATTATGGGGTAAAGATATAGATAAGAAGACTGACGTGAGCTTTAGGGGGGATTATGTACTTGACTTTTTGTTAGCTTAGTTCCCAGGCAACCAGCATAGACCTGAGGAACGTACTGATCCAGGCTAAGAAATGGCCTTAACCCATTAGATACTATATAGGGTGTGATATCAAAGTACCAAGAGTTTGTTTGTTACAGCTGGCCAAAGCCGGGCTTGATGTTTCCAGTCTTTGAGCTAATCCAAACTAACAAGATGCTGTCTGTAGCCCTGTGTTTACCACACTAATGATCCGTAACTCATAATACCTATAATAAGCATATTTCCTTGAAAACGTTCCTTTAAAGATGCTTTTTTTTTTTGAAAAAAAAAGAAAAGAAAAAGGAAAGGAGGCCTGCAGCAGTTTAAAGTATATTGTTCTCCACTGATCTCTATCTACATATGTGTGAAAAAAAAAAAAAAAGAAAACAGTGGAAAGTTCTGTTTTGGCGTGCATCAGGGTAAAACATTTTAAATGTTTCCAGACAAGAAGTCGCTCTTTAGGGCAGCGCCTCCTTCAGCATTATTGCGCTGGAACTTCTCACCATTAGTGCATTTCCACTACTGTGTGGCAAAATGCTGATTATATAATAGGGTGTGAGGGGTGAGAGCTGACTGCTATTACAGAGGTGGAAGAGCAGGTGGCAGAGTAGAAATGAGAGCAAAGTCTCAGATGTGCACGCAGGCGTAGATCCAGACTTTCACAACCTCTGCTTACCTCATATCACCTATACAAACCCTGGAGACATAGGTGCACAGCACATGAATTATGTAAAAAGCAGAAAAAAGTGTTTGTATTTTTGTATGTGTGAGAACAGCAGACAGACAGACAGACATTCATCTGTCAGGGTTTAGATGAGCCGGCGTCTGACAGCCAACGACCCAGGAGATAATGGACGGGTTTAGTGCTTCCTGTGAAATTGGGCCGGCGATGATTTTAGTGAGCCAGTGGGGATCGCTTCTCGAACAACCCTCTGCCTCCCTCCATTGCGCTCCTTCTCTAATCTCTCTGTTCATCTCTCTCCCCCTCACCTCACCCCCTCTCCCCTCCATGTTACTGTCTCCTGCTCTGTCTCTCGCGGTCTCCCAGCACTGTCTTACCAACTGACACAAATGTAACTGTGTTGTTGGTTTTTTTGTTTTGTTTTGTTTGGGGTTTTTTTTGGCAATTGTGCACCTGTCTGTGTGTGTTTGTGTGTGTGTTTTCACTCTGCATGGATAACCTCACACATGGACTGCAAATGGGTTTCACAAACACTTATCAGTACTGACTTCCCATTTCTTGTGGTAAGTATTACTGGTGCCAAAAATATGCTCTTCAACAGGTCTATTGTGATACACAGCGTGTCTGCAGCTTCGTTCATCTACATCTTCCTTTGTCTTCAGAATAAGTGCACAGAGCCGTGTGTGTGTGGTGACACTGACCATAACTGAGCCCCTTCACAGACCATAAGCTACTTATGAAGTCCTACTGCTTCATTCTCAATGGGTCAGCACACCCAAATTACGAAAATGCCAAGGTTTTGAGATATCAGTCTGTGCAATTTCTGCCTTCAGCTCAACCCAATGGAGCTAAAGGGAATTTTTGTTTGTGAAAGAAAGCTGACATTTGAAAACTTCTGCCTGCAACAAGGCTTATGTTGTTGTTGTTGTTGTTGTTGTCCCAAAGATAAAGAGGAAGGCAGGACGTGATTGGGCATTTTCAGACGTTGCCCCAAAACTTTGGAATGAGCTGCTTCTGTTCATCAGACAGGCTGACTCACTTCCTTTATTTTGAAAAATCCTCTCTTAAAATGTAGTTATTCTCTCTGGCTTATGACTCACTTTGAGACAATGATTTTATTGTAATTAATTAGTGGCAGTTCAACCCACTTTTTTAGGTTATCGTATCTTTGTTATTTTGTTTCATTTCCAGACAAGCTAAACAACTCTTTTTTTTTTCATTCCTGTTTTTACATTTCTTTTAGTTACATTGTGTCTTTTTATTCTTTGCTTTTTTTAACCCAGTTTTGAGATGTTGCCTTTTTTTTCCCTTCCTCTTGTTTTTATTTGTTTTAATTCTCTAGGTGTCCGGCACTTTGGCCAAATGCAGTGATTTTACAGTGCTTTGAGCTGAGTTGTAGAAGGTCTTTGGTAAACAATGCAAAGAGAAGTGTTGCTTATCCTTGATAAATGTTGTTTTCTTAAAACATGTTTTGTAACATTTTCAAACTATTGAAACCAGTTCTCAGATTTGTTTTTTTTCTGTCAGAACTTACCTTCCCCACACTGATTTTCGTTCCACATGATATCACTATTTTACATTTGGCTTTTATAAACAAGAAACATTCAGACATGCATCAAGGCTCCCACATGTTGTTGTTTTGTTTGTTTGTTTGCTTTTCAGTTTTCGCGAATGCAGTTACTTCTGCAGAACACCACAAACTCATAATTGTTCCTCGACAAAATAACGAATGGCCTCCATCTGTATTGACTGCACCAATACACGTGTCCTTCAGGATGAATTTTATCACTATCTTGCAGTCTGCATAGTCTGCACATCCACACACCTGTAAACATCTGCTGTACATGTTGCCAAATGTTGACATGTTTACACATCAAACTAAGATGATATGCATCATTTTCCAAACATCAGCGTTATCACTGTGACATTAGTATTTCGCTCCAAGTGCTGCTGTGCCTAAGCAGAGTCACACAGAGCTATTAGTGTGCCTGGAGACTTTATATTTTTCTTCATGACATAACTGATTTATGACTCCTTTCTGGGCTCCCCTCCGCTCCCTGTTATTTCTGTTAACTATTTTCTGAGAAAACAGCTCTTGGAAAAATTGTTCACAGCTTGTTTGGCATAAAAGAGGAGGCACTGGTTCTGGTACAATGAGGAAATGCCAGTGGTATATATAGATTATATATATTCCTTCTCACCAGTTCATAAATCTTTTATTAATCCCCAAGAGTAATTTATATTAGCATAAATTATATATTATATTACTTTCACTTAATTATGGAGGAGGCAAAAACTCTCAAATGTCCTGAAAATGCAGGTTGAAATCTTCATTTTTTTCTGAATTATGATAGTCGTCACTGAAGCATTATTTAAAGATGGCCCACAAAAATCACTGACTGTGTTACATCGGGTCTGACAAACTGACGTATTTGATTAACAAGTTAACCAACTCACCAGCTGTCAGTCACAGTGAGAGCAAAAACCAGCAGCTCATGTGGTGGAGTGCAGGAGAGATCTTAGAAAAGAAAAGAAAATCTAAATATTAAACTTGAAATGCTTAAACTGTTTGACAGTCATGTGAAACTTTAGGCATATCCTTCATGATGATTGAAATAATAATGTTATAATGCATTTGGGTACAATGCAGAAGTTTAAATCAAGCTGACTGGTGGGGAGTTTCAGGCTCGTGAGTTGTTGAAGTCATACGAGAATAACTGACCCTGCCGTCGTTTACTTGTCTTTGGTCAAATGAATCGAGATGTGAGTGCTAGTTAAACTAGCTGGGTAGGAGATTCAAGGGTGTGTTATACTTTTTGGATGGATAATTTGTTTTTGTTTTATTTTTTTATTTTTTTCTAGTTTGACATAGGTGGCTCCTTTCACTTCTCTAAAACCATCTGTCTTTCTGTCTAAAACTGCTGAATCATGATGAGCTGGCTGTCCTGTGCCGTGTCATGCATTCACAATGTAAAGGTCCATGCACTCCTCGCTGAAATGGACTGTGTACACTATACACGAGTGCGTTTTCTGTTTGACTGCTTTGTCCTTAAAGTGAAGCAGGTTTTTTTTTTTAATATCTGATGTTTTGAAGTGCACCTCTGTTTTTTCTTTCCTGTTTAGTGGTGTCGTATTTTTGTTGTCCAGATTTCAGCCCGATGGTGTAGAGTGCCGACAAGAGGCAGTTTGTGTTCCAGTGGGTGGTGAATCGAAAAGCTGTTATTGGTTTGTGTGTGTAGGTGACTGTCTTGATTCAAACCTCTGAGAATCACCGTGACCTGGTGACCTTTGATGGCTGAAGATCTACGGCTGCATGTGCGAAGCAGCTTCTTTTGACTTTTCCCTTTCTTCAGGGTTCGCCGCAGGACATCATAGCAGTCTGCATAGGTTTAGTATAGGATGTCCTTTCTGACACAACCCTCCCCATTTTTCCGCCCTTTTCGCTTTGGACTGGCACTATGAGAACTCTGTGACCGCTTAGCAGATGGGTTTGAAAAACAGCAGTGTTGAAATGCAAACAGATAACACACGGAACTGGCATTTTGTGATTTTAAATAAATAACAATTACATGCCCCGTCACATGGAGGAATTACAGTAAGTGCACATCTTTATGCATCTTCAGATTCCACAGATTAGAATCAGATTTTCCATGTGAGGAGGCAGGAATTTAAACATCTCCCTGACGCTGAAGGTGGTACCTGTCTCAGTTTTAACATCATAGGTCTGCTGTTCTCTCTGACCTAAAAAGCTCTCCAAGTGCTTTACCCGTTGGTTCATGATCAAACATCCACAAGTGTATCCATAACTGGATGCTGAAGAAAATTTGTGTTTAAGTCAAAAAGATGTCTGAAAGAGCCCTGAAATGTCCTTAGAGAGTCTGCAGTTCACTTCCAGCTGTTGGTGGGGAGGCCTGTGAAGAGATGCAAGCTTGATCTGACCAGAAAAAACCTCTGCTGAGCAATGAATCATACAGTCTTTGATAAACTTATGAGTTCTACAACACATGGAGGAATTCTTGCACATTTGAAGTCATCTGTTGGAGAGTTGAACTGAAAGTGAGATTTTGAACAGGAAAATGATCTCAAGTTTGCTAGCAAATCCTCAAACTTTGCAAAAATTAATGGTCAAAAATTTCATCAAGAAAATGCCAGAGAGACTGGTGATGGACAGTCATTTTTTCTTCCTTTAGTCAAGTATAACAGCATAAACATGTAGGCAGTAATCAAAAAGATAAGTGAATGCTGTTCAAATATGTAAAAAGCCAACAATTTCCATGAGGTGAACTTTTTTCTTATCAACTCAACCGTGTCCTTAATTTTGGTGAAGTGAGCCTTCAAAACCTGAAAAAGTAACTCCTGGTGGACACATCCACATGGAGACACATGGATCTCCACTGATGTTTACCCCAGCACACTTCCCCAGCTGACAGCCAGGCCTCCATTGAGCGGTCGGCTCCAGGGACCTGCGAGCAGACACATCGCATCCAGGCTGCTCTATCGGGAAATTGACCGCAGAACAATTACTCCTGCAAATGACGTAGCTGCAGAAAGCGCCCTTGTGGGGTTTTTAGGAAGAGGAAGGGAAAGTAACAGAATGAAAGGAGGTAGAAAAGGTGGAGTCTTCCCATAGCTACGTAATTGGACATGTCCCCATCATGTTGCATTAAAGCACATCATCCTCTTTCAGTCATTTTGAACTATCAGCTCAAAGACTGCTCTTATTCACCCCACGCTACATAAGAAGGACATTGTGTGCAATAAAAAATGTCTTTGCTGCTCCAATTACCTTTTGGTAATCTTATCTAAGCTCTTGGCAAGGAGGACTGAAGCTTCTTTGTCCTCTTTCCTCTCCATGCTCTCAACAAGCAGGACTGGGTGGCCTTCACCTCATCGTCTGTCTTTTGTGAGCAGAACATCCTATTTATTACTTGTTTGTGCTCCTCCTCCGCCTGTGACTGACCGCACATTTCCATGTCGATGTAATGCCACGGGAATCTTTATCAGGGAGCGCCGTCTTGTCTAGATCTGTGTTGATTTGATGGTGTAAATTGTGATATATTTGTGTGTGTGTGTGTGTGTGTGTAGTCATTGCTTTGGTGAAGTTGTTGCTTCACGCAATCAGATATCTAGTGTGTTGATGCAGGGATGAGGTAGGAAATGATGTGAGGAAACAACAAGGTGTTTGTTTGGACTTCATGCTTGTGTGTTTGTCTGTTTTCATTTGCTCGGTGTCCTTGACCTCAGCCCAAGGGATCCCAGGCTGTGGTGACGAAGTTGTTAATGAGGGTGTGAGAGCCTGCCCTTCGGGCACAGCTGCATTTCGCTCACCATTGTATTGTTAAAACCTTGTTTTTCTGCCTCCCCCCTTCTCTAAATTCATTTTTCATGTACTATGCTGTCTGCTGGGGAGTTGAGTTTTCTATCCTTAAAGCGGTGAAACCAGACACAGAAATCCCTCCCTCCGTCTCCCCTCTGCTTAAGTATTTATTTGATCACATTGTTTCAGTCTGTCCAGCCTTCATCAGATATATGGGCAGCATCGCAGCGCTTTCATATTTCTTCTCATAAGACTTAGAAGGTTTCCAGCTGACACAGACGGTGTGTGCACTTTTTTCTGTATTTCATTGTTGTCTCAGCAAAGACGGCTCCTTTTCTACATTGAAAGCCTTTAGATAAGAACAAAAACAAAGGGCTGCAGAGATGTTGAACCCCAGCAGCAGTCCTCTGAGGTTTGACAAACGAGTGCGAGATTTACCTGGCTCGTTCTCCTCCGAGCACTCAAACTCGCTACTTACTGTTTGTCCATGACTGAAAGAGGCTGGAAGCGATGGCGAGAGATTCTTTGGGGAAAAAAAAGAGAGAGGTTTTTCCTTTGAGAGCATCCTCTTATTATTCCGCCTTGGGCGCCAAACTGTAAGAAATGAGCGTTGTGTCTTTATAGGGCCTAACACAAGTAACCATATACACACGCCTGTGCGGGCTCATAGACATGTGCTCTCAAAGACTGACAGTGGCATATCAATGAGACGAAGAAGGAAAACCAGGAAAATAAACACATCTGACAGGATGTGAGTGGGACCAATCAGGGACAGCTTGTTTTTTGAAGGTAGTAATCGGAGCTGGCGCCTCAGATTGTTGCTACAGTATTTTAGATTGCATTTCTCTGATGGCAGCGCTTTCTTATAACGTCAGTAATCTAAAGTGTGTGCGTGCTGTTTTTTTGTTGTTTTTTTTAAAGTTATAAATGCAACATATTTGATAAATGTCTGTCAATCCTCCACTTTAGCCTCACTTTAGACTGAAAAACCACTAAATGGATTTCCATTAAATTTCAGGCACACTGGTCCCTGGAGAATGAATCTTAAATGACTTTGGTTACCATCCAACCCTTCCCCCTAAAGCAGCTATTAGGTTGACTTTTGTAACTTTTACTGAAATGCTCCAACTTTCTGCACTGATGCTAACCCTTTAATATTGTCGTCAGGATACAGTGCTGACAAATAATCTGACCTTTTCAGGCCTTCCAGATTTTGTCATGGTGCCATGGATTCAGGTCTTTTTTCCCCCTGTCATTAATCAACACACAGTTCTCCACAACACACTCAAAGTGTGACAAGTATTTATTTACTTATTAATATTTAATAAGAAAACCACTTGGAATTAACTGGTTTTGTGCATCATTTTGCCATAAAATGTCATTGGATGTTTGTGTAAGACACAATAATGGGCAAACACACTGTGCTTAGGCTGATAGCACACAAATAATTATAATTTCCTTTGTCTTTATTGAATGCATCTAAAAAACATTCACACTGCTGGCGGAAACAAAACATGAAACCTTTTTGATGCTGTACTCTGACCTCTCTTCAGGTCATTCCATGGCTTCTCTGAAGGATTTAGGTCTAGGCTCTGACTGGGCCACTCCAATGGCTTTTTAAACTTCAGATGTATGTTTTTGTTGGTTTTTATTTTGGTAGAGCAGCAGCTTCAAAGCAGCAGCTTCCTCTGTGGTGTTCTGCCATGGTCGCCCTGCCTGCTCAATGATTTACATATGGTGCTCATGAACAGAGATGCTTGTCTGTTCCAGGGATGTCTGCAGTCCTTCAGCTGGAGCTTGTAAGCTCTTCTTTGCCTCCCTGAGGATTCTGGGATGTGCCTTTGGAGTTGTCATGGCTGGACATTCAATTCTAGCAGCTGTCTTCATTCATAGATGAGGTCAGAAGTTCCATGTCGTAGATATTTCTCTGCCCAAACACAGCTGACTCGAAAGAATAGATCCCCATCAGCTTGTCATCAAGGTCTGCACAAGTCCCTTAATAACCCATTAATTTGAGCCCTGACTAAAGAACACTGGTCTGTGGGTACGTTTACGTTTTCCCAAGGCAAACCGGCATTATGTTTAATAGGTGTGTTCAATAAAGACATGAGGAACGATGTAATCATCTTAAGCATGTTGTGTTACTTTTATTGTGACTTACATAAAGCTCAGATCACATTTTATGTCAAATTAATGTAGATGAGTAAGTGAGTTTTTGTTGCAAGTGTAAATGTCTAATTTAAACAAGAAGTACATTTCCCTTAGTATTTAGTTAAAGCACCTTTTCCAGCAGTGGTAGCCTTAAGTCTAGTTCAAGGACTTTAAAAAAAACTTTTTCCCAGAACACTGGAAAAGCTTCTCTGCTCACGATTGCTCCCCCCCATCTTCCCCCATCTTCCCCTCAGTTCACCACCCAATCTTTGAATTAGAAAAACATGCCCTCAGAATGATGCGGTAGCAAAACCACATTTGACTGAAGGAATGGTGTTAACGAGTCAATGCTCCCTCTTGCTCTTTCACTCTTTTATCGCCAAGCTAGTGAGCTGCAACCTTACATGGAGACTTGCCTCAAATGATTGAACTTTTTAGAATTTCAGGAAGTTAATAAATTCAAAGGCAGATTAAAAAGCAATTGAATGCTGAGCTGCAGCAACAAAAGTGGTGAGCACCTTCAAGTTTCATGAAGTAAGCCTCATTATGGCATCTAACCTCTCTTTAGTTTTAATGAAGACACCACGAAATGCAGGGCTTTCCAGTGATTCTGTAAAGGCTTGATTGGTGAAGCATTGGACTGTTGTTTGTCTCTCTGTGAGCTTCTTCTGTCTCCACTGAACTGTCAAGTTGTGGACTCATAAACCATGCATAAAGGCAGAATGCTTTCAAGCCTCAGTATCCAAATACTTTTCTAAACGGAAACCTTGTTCATTCTTTTTTTTTAATTTCTCTAAGAGTAATTTGACATGAAATTTATTGCCGTTGTACATTGTTGCATGTAAATTGATAAGAAAAAACAAATTCATTCAAACATGATTCTGAAACATGTCCAAATCAACATTAAACTACCTGAAAGTAGTCTATATTTAACCAAACTTTCAGGGCCATACAACACTGAAATCAGGTCAAGAGCTCAGTGTTTAAGTACTTACATGGCGTTGACTTCTTTGACTTTGAGTGAAACCTTTCATAAACTGCTGGACTCATCAATTCAACTCTGTTAACACAGAGATGAATTGTAATAACTTCAGTGATGCGGTAACTTTTCTGCAGACAGCATCGTGAGGTCCAAATGTGTGCAGTAATTTGGTTCATCCTCACTAGACTAATGATAAACACCAGCCACAGCAGTACTTTGTCAAGTGCTAATTACCAAATGCTAGCACTAAAGTAAGATGGTTTATAGTGTAAACATCTGCACAACTTCAGCGTGATTGCCTTCCTTGTTTAAGTCTGACAGCATAGTGCAATTAGCATTTAGTTCAAAGTAATGCTAAGTGCAGGCAGAGCCTCACATGCAGTAATCAGAGGAGCAGCAGAGGCACCTCCGACCTCCTGAGCTGACCTGTTAATTAAGCATGTCAGACTCCTCTCAGCAGCTGGGGCAAGGTGCAGAAAAGGGAAGGGGGAGTAGAGGAGGGAGAGAAGCTTCTTTCACTGCTTTTGCTGTCATTATTAAGACTTAACTCCTCCTGGTGGCTGATTTCGATGAGGTGCGTCCACCCATTGTAGCACAACACAGCGAGGACCGCATCTCACAGCCAAGCGTCTGTGCATTATTCATGCTGCTCGTAAATTGGACCGCTGCAATGTGCTCGTGAGCAATTGCCGAGTTTGAAATGCACTTCCTTTTTCCACACAGCAGGGCTGCTGCTGGCAAACTCCAGGTTCACAGTGGCATCATCGGGCACAAACTGCTGCTTCATTTTGTTCCCCATCATCTATAATTCTACAGTGGTGCTGTTTCGATGCCTCTGTTTTATTGTCACATGCAACATACTGCGCCAGGTTGAGTTATACAGTATGCACAGCATCCATTACCCCACCTGTTCACTCAGTTATTGCCAATAAATGCACATTGTGCTTTTTATATATAAATATATATGTGTTTGTGTGTGTGTGTATTCTATATAATGTGTCTAAAAACCAGTGAGGCCTAATGCAGTTGTGAATTATTAGGACTTGGGTAACTCTTTGATATTGCTTCAAAGCCCAAACATGTTTTGGAGTAGAACCCAATAAAGCCACAGTGATTTATGATCTGCACTTTTTCTTCAGTGTAGATATCCATTCAGTTTTTTCTTCTTTTTATTTTATTTATTTATTTATTTATTTTACTCCCAAGGCAATCTTGAGAGAGGCATATCTGTAAAGTGATAAGGAGAATGTTGATGATGATTGTGTTTTTTTTTCTTTCAGCACAAGGACCAGAGGTGTGGGGGAGTGGTGGGGAGAGGGAGAGAGAGAGAAAAAGAAACAAATTGATGCCATTAAAGTGAATGGAAATGTGCTGTGTGTGAGAATGGCATCCAAACAATAGATCTGGGGTTTTTTTGTTATTTTTTTTCTTCAGGAAAATAATAAAAGAAAATTCTTCTTCCCCTGCCTCTTCTCATATCTTTAGATAACAAATACGCCCCTGCAGTGAGTCTAAATGGTTTTATATTCATCTTGGGAGGAGCCTACGCTCGAGCTACCACTATCTACGACCCAGACAAAGGCAACATCAAGGCTGGTCCCAACATGAATCACTCTCGGCAGTTCTGCAGGTAAGAGATAATTAATATAGCAGCACCATGTGTAAAGTAATAATCCCCAGTGTGACATTTGGAATATTTTTTTTTAAAACTCATATAGTTTCAAAACTGGAGAAAAAAAAATATGCAAAACTCAAGCTTATTAGTAATCTGTCAGTCTTTGTGTGTAACACAGGTAGAGGGCTGCACAGCGAAAATGCATTCAGGCCATTTAATTAAAACTTGAACAAAGAAAGCTGTGGGCTGACAACATTTCCAGCACAATGCAGTTGAGATGAGCAAATTGTTGCCCTTGGTAGAAAAGTCCAACCAATTTGTGGGCTTGATTTTTAAATTTGCTTGATCAGTAAAGCTGCTGTGTGACATGCAGAGTGAAAAGGAGAAAAAAAAGACATTCATTCAATAGAGGTCTGCTTGATTTAATCAATAATCTCTAAAAAAAAAAAACAGTTTGATTATTATAGTGACATTTAGGTAATTTGTCTTTCTCGCAGAGGTGGCATTACTTGCACAGTAAGGTTGTTGTGTCCTAATAAAAGGAGTACAACTGTCTCCACAGCTCTGACTTTAACACAATTTATGAACACATGATGACTGATGAAGGCAGATAAATGAAAATTAACAGCTACTGATATCCCAGTCAAGTTGAGTTACTGAGGTGTGCAGTTTACTGCATAACGAACTTAATTTTCAGACCTCAGTGTTTTGTTTTGGTTTTTTTTTTTGTCTTTTTTTTTTGCAGACAGAACAAAAAAACAAGCATGCATAAAATACATTTGGGAGGCAATTACAGACAGTGATCTTATGTGCAGAATGTGCAGCATAAATCATGTTGTCAGAGTTATTGATAAGCTGCAGCAGCACACGCCAGGCAGCTGTTCTGCTACATTTAACTAAGGCTGAGAAAGGAGAGGAAGGGGTGGGGGGATGGGGGGGGCAACAAATGCTGCCGAAACAGAAACGCAAAGACACTCAGAAATATCTGCAGTGAATGCTCCTGCACAGAAGATGAAGCCTGGCAGGTCATCGTGCAGGAGAGCAGATATTCTGCCCTCGCTGCGCCCAGCCCTCTGCAGACCGCTCCTCCCCTCTGTTTATCAGGACGAACAGCTCCAGGCTTTGCCCTGTGCCCTCTCCATTTTGGATCAGCTGTGCTTTCTCCCTGAGTAGATTCAGGCTTTATGTAATAATCTTTCTGAGTCCCAACGGCGCTGTGAATTTGTCCAATAGGTTTACATGTTGTACGCTACATGTATCCGTGTGTGTGTGTGTCTGTGTGTGAGCATGCACCTTATGTAAATGCAGATTGTTCCAAAACCCCAATAGAAGTACAAAGCTCTAATCAGCTTACAGCACAAGTTTTAATCCTTTCTGCACACAAACTCCTGCTTCTGTTTCTCATATCAAATGAGCATATTTGAACACATATTTGTTTTTTCATTAGTTTTTTTCCCTCTTGTGCCCTCAAGAGAATGTGTCTTTTTTCTCTCTCTCTCTCAGCCTTGCTGGGTATGTGGAGAGCATGTGTGTATATTGTCAAATAATCGCAGGCAAATACCCCCAGCATGACAATCAGTTTGTGGAGCCGTTGTCTTTGTGTGGTTTTGCAGTTAGGTTGTGATCACCAATGCGTGTTGGGCTGCTGCTGGTGTGGTTCATGGCTATCCAATTTCAAAGACACTGCAGCTAATATTTGCATTCAGCTACTTACCTTCCTGACACCAGTGACCTTTCATTACTGGTTAGTCCTCGCAGTCAGTGTGCCTGCTTCCTCTGGATTTGAAAGACAAAAAGAACACAATATATTTCCTGTCACCAGCTATCTGTTGTAAAAGCTTTGACTGTGAAGCAGGTGTATGAAAATGTTTCTATTGCCAGTTCTTACACTGCTCTTATGCTGCAAAGTGATGCAAAAACAATCCATTATGTTCTCTGTTGTTGTTGGTGGACCACAAGTAGAATGTTAATGCGCAAAAATGGCTTTAGGTAAGAATGTGGAACAAGTTTCAGAACGAGGGTTTTGTTAAGCAAATAGCTGCTTGGATGTAAGGATGGATTCATGTGATTTCTGAAGGCACATCAGGTTGTTTGTGGAAAGTCATTTTACTTTAGCACAAGGAAAACATCCTGATTACACTGTTGTACAAGGACAAGCACAGAAACGTGTTCTGGGGGTGTTTAGCTGTTGTTTCTTGTCAAAAAATGTTTATCTAACCATATTCTGTCTGCTCGCTCTGCAGTGCCGTCGTCCTGGATGGAAAGATCTACGCCACAGGAGGCATTGTGAGCAGCGAGGGTCCAGCCCTTGGCAACATGGAGACGTTTGACCCTTGCACTAACACTTGGACACTCCTGCAGTCACTGCCCTGTCCGCTCTTCAGACACGGCTGCGTGGTCATTAAAAAGTACATCCAGAGCGGCTGAAGGTGGCTCAGACTGGATCAATGCCAAACACCAGCCAAGCTCCAGTTGTGGGACGATATGTGACGGCAGCTTAGAGCCTGGCCGGTCAGTCAGTGACCTCTGGACTTGATGCCAGCATGGATCCACATGGTTACCCCTCACCCCACCCACCCCGTCCAATAAAGCCCCTGTGCAGAATGTACTCATGTTCAGCTACTCAGCCATGCCAGGTGATGATGCCTAACCTCCAGTACTGTATATGTCATGGTTGTTCATCCTCTCATCCAACAGGCACAGGGATCTTCTTAGTAATTTAAAAATTCCTTGGTTTTTCATGAAATGCTTATTAAAAACCAAGCTTTTCAGCCCTGTATTTTCCAGATCTCAGAGAACTCAACTGTTTCCGTTTCTTTAATGCTCTCTGCCCAAGCTCTGTGAAAGCCAATGCAGGTCTGTGTTGTCAATTTGAGAGAATTTTACAGGTGTAGATTCCATAGACGCTGATCAGCAGATTTTCTTTGTGGTGTATAATTTTTTTTTTTTTTTTTTTTTTAACTCTCCCCAGAAGTGATATTAATGACAGGGGAAACATTAACTGGACAGTCACTGCTTTCTTATTCACTTGCAGAGTCTCTTCTGTGTGTGTCAGGAGGCTAAATTCTTACTGTGTGGATTTAAGAGGTAATTTCAAAACCAGATTTTGAACTCAGCTTGACCTGCTTTTTTTTTTTTTTTTTTTTTGAAGGACTCACTAAACATTGGAACAATGATCAAAATCTGGGTCGGATAAGGTTTAAAAAGATAAAATCCCTTTTTTTTGTTGTTGTTTTGTGTAATTCCAGCATGATTGAGATATCATCTGGATGATTACTGGCCCTATTCACCCATACCATTCTTCTTACTGGGATACAGACAGCACTGCATTTAAAGAGGGGATTCCTCCTTTAACTGAGGTTTGATCAGATATTCAAGTTGGGACAATTCCTGCAGGAAAAAAAAAGCACAATAATTCACTTGTGGCTGTTATGATAGATTTTCTCTGTTCAACCATGGTTCTGTCTTTCATGATCCCCCACAACATCATCTGTTTTGTATACGATTTGTTTCATTACAACTCACAAATGATGCTGGGTTGTTTTCTGTAAATACAGGCAGGAAATATGTATATTTTCAAACTTGAAGGCAGATCTGTATAAATGTTTTTAGAAAAAAAAAACTGATAGGTTGGATTCAAAATGTCTGTAAATCTATACCCCGCCCCTCCAAAAAAAGAGAAATTAACAATTGTTATTACTGAACCCTAATAGATATATCGGAACATGAACACATTGTCAAGTCTGGTTTTTTTGTTTTGTTTTTTTTGGATGCTGAGTTAATCAAGGGTATGATGAAAAACTGGGAATTTTAACACTCCAGACGCAACTGAATAAGGTTTAGTTTGTCGTAAATGCAATTACAGATTAAAGTTGTAAACATTTGTGCGTAACATAGCAAGTGTGCATTTAAAAAGATTCAACCAAATTTCTCTTTGCAAGGATTGTTTCTAGAAAATCAAAGCTCTTTTTTTAATATCACGCAAAAATTTACATTTGTGTTGACAGCAAGAAAAATGAGCACTTCAAATGCACAATTTGCTCTTTTCTTCAAGTATATCACAGCAGTTTATTGAGAAATACAGTAAATGTTTCATTTCAAATATAACTTACACTAAAGTAACATTGTGAACAGGTTTGTTAAATACACAAACAGACAAAGCTACAAAAATTGACTAACATAACTGTGAGGGAGGGAGGGAGGGGGGAAGGAGAGATGAACAAAGTAATTACGGATAGAACAAACTTTTTCCTTCTGCATACTGGACTAAGTAGTCTCAACTACCAGACAAAAATTGGTTGTTAGTCCAAACAGGCTACAATTTATAATAGGAAAAGAAGATTACAATGTTTGACATTTCACTACTCATTTCATGTCAAGATGTTTAGAAATCCATAAAAATAACTCTTTTGGCAAAAACTGGAGATAACATGAGTAACACGAAAATGTCTGGTCCTGTTCAGAATAATTTCTTCCAGTACGTCTGTAACCACTCAAAGAAAACAACAGAACAATGAAGGAAATAGAAAAGCAGAAACGGCATGTTGAACCTGAGAGACATGTAAACCCTTTATTCCCCCAAACATACCAAATAAACCTGCTACAAAAACGCTACACAATTCAACAAAACTGTTAAAAAAAAAAAAAAAAAAAATGGACGTGTGATGCTTTCCAATTTGCGAAATTTCAAAATGTACAAAAGACAGACCACTGAATATTATGTGTAAATTATTATTTCATAATAAATAAAATGAGATGAAAATCAGCAGGAAAAAAAAAAAAAAACGCTTCTGGGGCAAAGAAAGGCAAGGGGTGTGTAAAGAGGCAGAATGCTCCATCACATCGAAAGAAAAAGAAAAGAAAAAGAAAAGAAAGAGAAGCTCTAAGATGTTACCTCCATGTACAGTAGAAGTTAAAAGAACCTGAAACTAAATCATAAAATACAGTCCATGTAAGATCCTTAAAATTTCTGCAATCATCATCTGGCTCAAATGCAAACATATATAACAATCAGAGAGATAAACAACTCTTGGATTACTGCAGCAGCTGTGGTTGCACTGATCTGGTACCTAAGATGGTACTGTAGATGTTGCAACAGTATTTTGAGGGGGGAATACTGTTTTTGTACCTAGTAAACAGTTTTCGCATTAAAATAAATGAAGCTGAGGTAGCATTGGTTTTTCCTCTCTGCAGTAGTCCAAGTGCTAACCTGTCATTGCCGGTTTGCATACGGTCTTCACTTTTGTGACCTTGAATTGGAGAAAAGGCAGAGGTGAGCTGGAGTTAAAGTTAACCCAAGACTGTTGGACAAGAGTGCTTCGAGTTGAAGACGGGGGGGCATTTCCAGTCTACGTCTTCTCAAAACATCCAAAAGCATGAGAATGCCATGAAACCTTGTAAAGCTCCAGAAAAACATCTTAATTTACCACAATGAGGAAAGAAGTAGACTGTGTTGGCCTCAGGTGAGAATCCAGCTCCTATCGTCTGGTGTTAAATAGAATGAAATAAATTCATAAAGTGAACACATATTTGAGGGAAAAAAAAGTTGGGGGGGTGCAGTAAATATGTGTCGTACACTTTTGTGATGGGCACTGCCTAGAATGACCTTGTTCACTGTGGATTTGCCACTCATGCAAAGCATTATTATAAAAAAAAGAAAAGAAAAGAAAAATAATTATCAAATACAAAAGAAAATACATGGGTTATTATGAGCATCAAACATGTTCAGAGTTGAAAAAAAAAAAGCCGGTGAACAGGCACCGTCTCTTCAGCACCTTTTGAGGGAATGGGGAAACGCTTGGCACGACAAATCCTTTGACTTGCATCATTAGGTTTTTGCATCTGAAAAACTGAGGGAAGGCTGATGTTGTCAAGCTCCTGTTACGCTTGCTGCATGCTCAGGTGGAGACTGACCTCCCCCTGCTGGCCTGGGGTTTGACAGGACATGAATATATTTAAATATTGAAGCAATATTTCAAGTGCTGCAGACGTATCTGGACGACAACCACACAAGGTGAGTAGCCTCAAGATTGTTTTCCTCAGGTTTTCAAACATCTGGACCTTTTTTGGGTTTTTTTTTTTAAGCCAAGGTTGTAGCTGAGATGTATAACCTAGATTTTTTTTTTTTAAATAATTAGCCTATGATAGCTTATGATATTTTGATCTGTTTTACTTAAAGGTCACTGTGAGTTCCGTGATCAAGAACCTCCTCAACTTGTAGCCTTGTCATAGTAAATCCAAAATCCTGTTAAACATAGCAATTTCATGAGGTTTTAAATAAGGCACACACTAGGCAGTGCAAACTACTGACGCCTTCCAATTTGTACTGCTTCCAGTTCCTCAGCCGGGGGTGTTGGTGGGTAAAATCAACTGCCGGGCACAGCTTGACAGGGAGGGAAAACATTCATACTGTGAATGTAGCAGGGAGGGGCACTCAGCTACCATGAACTATTGGGGACGTGACAATCTGCTGAGAATGAGCACCAGAGGTGGTCTGAGTGACTGTTTCGAGTGCTGTGCTGTGCTTCTTCACCACTAACTCAAACACTGAGAAGGTTAACAGCTTTCCACAGCCGATGTCCACTATAATGAAGAGGACATAATTGGTTGCAGTCCTGCTGCGCTAACCTCATCAAGCTTGAGCAGGGTATAAACTTTGTAAGATTTAGTTCTGGGTGAGTATCTTTGTTGCTGCCTCAAATATTGAACTAGTCAAGGAGCTAAAATGGCAGAAAGAATTAGCCCCACACTAGCTTGATAACTGGCCTATGTGGTAAGGAGTTTCACTTGAGGACAATAGGGCTGAACAGCGCCGTTTAATGATTCATGACACCATCTATCCTGTCCCAGTGGCACTCTGCAGTCACACTTCTGCTGGTGAGGGTCTGAGTTGAGTGTCTGCATTTTTAGTGTGTGTTTGTAGATTTACAAGCATAATCTTGTGACAGCATGTGGGTAGGTGTGTATGAGCTGCCTGCTGTGGAAAGAAGTGGTGAGGCTGTGATTTGACATCACCCGATCTGTTGGTTTTGCAAGTTGTCCAAGATGAGAGGAGTTCCCAAGAGCAGCATGGGTAAAGATCAAGATAGCACTCGAGTAGCACCAGGGTTGCACATCACGGTTGGTGGTGTCTGTGGGGTGTGTGACTCTCACACCTTTGGGGGGTTTGGTTGTGTAGAATGGTTCTGGATCTGGCCAGGTTCCTGAGACAATAGCACCATTGGAAGTCCATCCACATCCTCGTTTTCCAAGTTAAAGGAGGGCGCTTTTGAGTGTGTTTTTGGGTAGAGGACTGGACTCAGAGGTCATTCACTCAGTTTGTGTGTGTCTTTGTGGTCCCAGTCTGTCAAGCATCTACCTGATAGGTATACTGTCTCCATATCACAGGAATGTATCAAAATGCTGGATTCTCTCCTCCATGTCCTGCAACAGAAACAAAGACACACATGTATCAACAAATACCGCTAAAGCTCTACAAACACAAACTGTGTGTGCAAAGCGTCTGTGCACCATGGATTACGTATTACTTGGATATTTCCCAGAGCAAACAACGGCTTTCACCATGATAAATGATGTAAAGTGAAGCAAAGCTGTGCTCGAGTAAGATGGGCAATTTTTCTCAGCATGAAAACAGCAGAGTTTGACACTGACTAAATCTGAATAGAGCCAGAGGAAGAGAGATGGATGTTAGGCAGCAATGTACCATGATTAATACCTTGAAAATGTTATACTGCGTGTGTTCTCTCATCTGAATAGCTGATCTGTGTGACAGACACCCCTGCAATTTCACAAAAGTTAAAAACTATCAACTTTACAGCAAAAAGCAATTTTACACTTCTAAGGAAGGTAAAGTGCTTTAAAAAAGGAAAGTTCTTTATGATAAACTTTTGCACTGCGCACACCTTCCAGTCAAAATTGGAGAATTTCAAGGCAATTTGCAAGATTACCAACTGCACACTGCAAAGGCCTTTGGCTGATGCTCTTTTAATGAGGTAATTTCTTTCATGTGATAGGTCTAATGATAATCTGCAATGAATGCAATATTATTTATGCATTCAAGACAGAAAAGGCTATAAAAGAT
>JBAMYA010000017.1:1054291-1073171 GCA_037176975.1 Arrhamphus sclerolepis
TGACCATGATTACAGTCTTGGCTGTGGAAAAACAAAAATAACAGATTTAAGTGTTTCCTCCAGCCACTTGTTCCTTCCCAAAGCCCCCAAATAAAATCACTTAATAAACTTCACCCTTACCTAGAGATTATCACCCTTCGCAGTTTATGTTTTGCTCTTTCAAATCACTGTATCTAATGTGCATGAGCAGGCATTAAGTGTGTTCTTGCATACAAATGGTGTGTAAGAGAGCAGACTGTAATCATGGTCACGAACATGATCCTGCGTCCAACTCAGTTTTTTGTCATTCTGTCTCACTGGAATCGACAGGAGTGTGTGCCTCAATCTTGTAACATAAATGAAGTATTGATTGGCCGTGCTCTTATCACCTGCTACTGATGGAGAAGAGCTTAGAGTCAGAGGTTGACAGTTGCAGAAAAGACAAAGCAGAACAGGTTTACAAGAATTTTTCAAACACATGATGTCCAATGATTATAATACTAGGCGAGTAGAAATTTGTCATTAAAAACATTTTGCATCCAGCTTAACTATAAAAATTGCATTTGGCTTTTGGTGAAGAATCTGAATATTTCAAAGACACAAAAAACAGTAATCTGGTTATGCCGTTCCAATTATAAGCCACAAAACCTTATATTTGAGGACTATATTTCCGTCAGCTGTATCCCACCCATAGAGGTTTCAGCCACTTCCAAATCACAGAACTGAGCCATAATTAGCACAGTACAAAATGGTGTGATGCCCTGCTATGACTGCTGAACAAATTCCAAAACACTGCTTTCTGTTAATTAAAAATATATATATATTAAAATAAATTTGTTAAATTTTGTCTCAAGAAATGTGCACACTTAAATAGTATAAATCAGCTTATCACATCATAATTTGAAAGACTTTTTTCCAAATCCATCTCCACGCAGCTCAAAAGGATGCAACCAGGTAATTTTCATCATCTCTGCAAAAGGATCCCGTTTGTGTCATAGGTGAGCCAACCCCATCAGGATGTTTCATTTCTGCACACAAATTGCGTCCTTCCCACAGTTCTTAATTGCTCTTCAGCTTCTTTGTTCAGCACTGATTTAATCAGCTATGGCAAGAATTTGCATAAAATACACTGATTTTAATGACCCTGATTGATTATATACATCTGTAATTTCAAGTAGTAATATATTCCTCAATAACTGCTTACTTACTTGTTGAAGTACAACAGAACAGCAACATGTAGCGGATTTTCCATGAAACAAGAAAGCATCCCAAACACTAAGGAGCAAATAACTTGGCAAACACTACAGAAGTCAACAGAAGACAATGAGAGCCAGAAAGTCCCCCTGTGATCACACAGGGCCCCAGGGTCTCTTAGTCTTTTAGTCATGAGAGAAAAAGGGCCATTTGTCACCTGAAGTGACACTTTGCTCTGCGTCTTGATGAAATGTCCAGATCAATAAATGATCCTATCCTTGCTTCTTGAAATTAACAAGATCAGTCACTTCCCTCGACTGTTGTATCACTACCTTCCCATTTCCCTTCTTCACACCTCTTGTCTCTTTTCCTTCATGTCAAGTATAACACAGCCACACCCCAATGTTTGCTTGGCACAGCACTTGAAAACTTTGAGAGGAGAAAAGAATGGGGGGAAAAGGAAAAAAGTAAAAATCAATATAGCTCTCCTACAGCTTTTGAAATGCAAACCTCCACCTGCCAACACCTCCAAAGCTGTGTGTCTAATAGAACAAAAACAGGATTTAGTACTCTCTTTTATGATACATATACAATCATAGACACTGACACGCACACAAAAAGCTGGTTCCTGTATTCTGTGCCGTTAATCCACAATACCATCACACACAACACACACACAAAAAAAAAAAAATCTACAACAAAAAAAAGTATCAGTCATGAGAAAGAGAAGCTTAAGACATAATTCAGTCAGCATCTTCCATTTTCTCCTCTCTGATGCTTACTATGTCGTCAGCGGGATGATGGAGCCTGTGGTGCCCTCTTCACAGAAGACAGACATGTCCTTGCGCACCAGCAACACCTAGAACTGTTGAAGATGTCAGTCTGCACACTGACAGCAGAGCATTAAAGTTCTCTGGGAAAAAAAATATCCATTGCTCGAAGCAAAGCCAACAATATGCAACATTAAGACAGAGGTAGGCATGTAAAGTGTCTGCACTGGTTGGCTAATTAGTGATCCTTTGAAAAGAGGAAATTATGCAAAGGCGCCTGGCCAGTTTCCTCAAAGGCTTAGTAAAACAGATACTGTGTCAAAAACACTGAAATTTAACACAAACTCCTTAAGAATATAGAAAAAAGGACCAAATTCGTGGACCTTGAGATAAGTGGTTGCATGCTAGGTGGAAAAAACCCCATGTCACATCATTTCATCTTTTTAGATATTACAATCTGTGCTCAGTGTTTTGATGACATAATTACAATGGGCATGATTAAAAATTTGTGTGGTGAAAAGTTATTTTTAATGCATATGAAGGAAATTCCTGTCAGTTTGTACCAAAAGGGCAGTTTTGTTTTTACACATCATCTTCTTATACTCCAACTTTACAATATTTAATATTTAAGCCAGAGAAGTCTAAAAATAAATTCAAAATCTAAAATACAAAGATCATAGCCCAAAGGCCCTTACAGGGAAATTTATGAATATTACTGCTGTGCTCGATTACACACTGCAGGCTGTCTTACAGTCTAGATCAGGAGAAATTTCTCCTTCACAGTGAACGATAGCCATTATACTTTGTTGGAGCTCTTAATAGTTTAAATTGACAAGATTAGATACCAATTAGATAGATATCCTGTGAGTCTATTGAGGGATTCAGGTTGTGATAATGGGACTTGACATAAAAAGATACTGAAGTAAACAATGTTTACACAAAAATCCTTTGTTCTTCATACACAGCTCCCTGGAAGAGCTTTTTCTTAACATCAAGCTAATTTAAGGACTCAAATCAATCTGATCCATCATGATGACGTGCTCTTCATAGTCCTTCATTGAGGTGTATTTATTGTTGTACGTATGTATCAGTATAGATCTGATTATTTCAAAGCAGTTTGGGACACTTGCGTCCACATTCCCTTTGTAGTCTTAACAAGAACGTACCCTGGGAGGGATTCAGGGACTGCCTATTGAATCATAATATGTCATGTGCTCCCGTTCACTGGAGGTTGTGCTTGACAGCTCTGCAGAGAGGTCTTAGGCTCATGGTCCAACACAAGTTAATTGCTAGTATAATTGTTAGGGAAGAGATGGGAAAAACAACTGTCAATCTGAAAGTAGAATTCGACCTTGACCAATCAATCAAGCATTTAACAAAAAATATGTTTCCTCCCATCCTAACTAGGTCAGTTTCTGAGATTCTTGTAAAAAAAAAAATGATATACCTCATTTAAATGATTCCATACCAGTAACTGCACTAAGATACACTCACAATGTATTCAAATAACACATGAGAATACAGCAGAACTACAAAATTAATCATACCTATTAGTAGACCAGAGTAAATGAAGAGAGAAAAAACACCTTAACCTTTAAAATTTATGGAAAAAGATTTTTGAGGAGGAATGTCTCAATGGACTTTCCAAATTGTCTAGTTGGCACATTAAGGCATATCTGAGCTGAGATTTTTCAAGTACCAAACTATAAACCTTATTTGACAGTAAATTATATAAAATGCAAGACTGAATTAAGGAGGGAGCTCCAGAAAATGAACCTGTCATTTGGTTTACTGCATTGAGTCTTTGTCACAAAGCGATGGCTTTTACACCAGTACAGCATTTGTGGAGTCTCAGCGCAACAGCTGTGTTTTGTTTGTGGAACGTAGGAACTAGTCACTTGTGCCAGTTTTTCTGTAGCTGGTCGCCTTCTCCTTTTACAATGTATTTACTTAGTCCTTCATGCTGGAAGTGTACCATTTAGGTGAAAATGTTCTATACTGGACTAAAGCCCCATTCATTCAGAGCGCTGCATGTGTACCATTTTTAATTATGTATGCATACATGTTCATTTTTAATCACACAAAGCGTATCATGCTTTGTGTGATTAAAAATGACCTAAAACAGTTTCTGCATATACTGAAGGTAGTGCCAATGGCACTTGTCTGGAAGACGTTAATCTAGACATTTCTTCAGTATACGAGTATGTGAGATTAGGCACAGTTCTTTTGGAAAAACACACCAATATTATGATGTATGAATAGTGAAATTCTATAATTCTTTTTATTTGTAATTTATTTGCCAAATCTGTCCTGCAATCTGATTCACTTTTCCTCCCTTCCAAGTGAAAGCCCTGAAGTACTTTTTAGCGTGAGAAAAAAAAAATCCGGGATACAAGAATACCACAAAAATGGTATCCACTGGGGGGTAGCACGTTGCATTTGAAACTTTGCCTAAACCAGGTCCCCAGCAAAGTCCCAAATGCAGCGCGTTCCCACCAAGTAGATACCATTTTCACAGTACTCGGAAATTCTATATCCTGTATAATCAGTGTTTCATAAATGAACAGCTGAGTTTTCAATTAGAACTTTTTTTTTTTTAATTTACACAGTCAACCATGGTTTTCTGAAAGGACATCAAACTTGTGCAAATCATAATAGGAATGCTAGACTTTGAAAAATATCCACCTTTTGTGTATACAGAACTTGTGTCAACTCATTTTGGATGACAAGACTGGTTATAAATTCCATCTTTAGATTGAAGCACGTACATATGATGAATAAACACATATCCTAAATGTTAAGACACAACAAAAATATTCTCTACATGATCACTGGTCCCTCAGTAACCAACGTGCCCCAAATAGGAAGGTTGATAAGTACCAAACATTTAACGGGTTTGACTTTGGCACTGGAGAGCAGATGAGCTACATTAATGCACTTGACTCATACGACATACGTTGATGACTGCTTAAGTGGAAAATGTCATCTGATTTAATAGAGATGTGGCATTTATCCTGGATTGAAAGCACAACTCTGACAGTAATTTAAAGCAACTGAAAACGTTGTCAGAATGGACTCCAACTCTTAATTTGGTGATTCCCATGAGATGTGACCAAATATATAAGCTTGTAGTTAAATAGTTCATATCAACTATCCTCACTGTTGTACTGTACAATTACATGGATTATACAACTTATGTGTGTCAATACCGAATTTTTAGTATCACCTGGTACACACAATCAGGGGCCTCATTTAAAAAGCCTGCGCATGCCACTTTCTATGCAAAAGTTAAGACTTACTTATAAAAAAATTTAAAAAACAACAACAACCTGATGGTAGAATGTGTGCTCCTGTATGCAAACTCTGAAACTTGTGCACGGACATTTTGGAGAAAGGAAAACCGGCAGCGCAGCTGGTGAGATGGTAAACTTTAGCCACGTTCATCTCGTGCATTAAACCATTCATATCAGACTTTTAGACCCTCGTAATCATAAACACCAAGGCATGTAATATTATAGATGTGCTCCTGAACATCTGCAAATAGCAATGGCACTCATTGGTACATTAATTGTGACGAGGTGTAGCAATTAGTGTAATCACTGAGTTAACATAAATACTGCAGTGACACTAGTGTGTAATGCTTCACAATGGATGCGCTGGCACTGCTTGAAGACTGTACCAATGGCAGGATCAGGATGGAGTTTTCAGAGAGCACAAAGATTTCCTGGCCCATGATGATGACTGGCTAATATACCAATTTAGACTCCCTTGAGGTTTACTCTTGGATCTATGTGCTGAAGTGGGTCCAGCATTGGAGAGACCGACCTGCCGGAAACATGCCATCCCTGTTCAAATTACCCACTTTGGGGTTCCTAGCAAATTAGCTGACAGGTATGTGTTTAACATAATCAACAATTAATTAACTCTCTGCCTGAAGTCACTTTTAGGAACAACATAACTGAAATCATTCATAGGTCTGGGATATCGCAGCCAGCGCTAAGAGCAATAATGCCTACCTCGTGGATGGCGTTGTTAATATGACCTGTCTATACATCAGATTTCCCTATACTGTGGGAGAACAGGCCAACATTAAAAGACAGTTTGCAGCTATGTCCACTTAAATCCTCCTATGTTTTATAGATGAGAACCCTGGCGTCTCAAGAGGAATTTCACCAGAGCATGGCTCTGCGAGGATGTCATGCAACATTTAAGATAGAAATAAGGTTCACTCTAAGTTTTTTTTAAATGCGTTTGACACATCAGACATAACGCCACATAAATTACTCAATGTTCTATTTTCTTTAAATTCATCAATCATTTCCCTCTGATTTCAGCACAGGTCCTCCACCAGATGCTCCATGCTCTTGGGGCGTGGTTGTGTGGTCTACATGGTTACCATGTTAACCAATAACATTGATCTGCTAGCTCATTTAAAGACACATTTACATTCACAAGGTGCTCTGCATTGACCATTTATGATTGAATGTGGGCGTTTAGAGTGTAGGACAGAAGGAGGAACATTGTACAAAAACATTGAGGTGACTCAATGACTCTGCCCAGGAAATAGGGAAACTGATGATGGATGGATAGATACAGGATTCTCTCCAGCTTTTGGCGATGCTGCCAGCTAGGAATTGCGTCAATAGCGTAAATGGTCTAAGAGTTACGGTAATTTGAAAAATGCATGTCATTTCCTGTCACCAGTGACAGCTCTGGTTTACAGGGGTTAACCTATTATTAACTTAAGTCAATGACTGGAGTGAAGCTCGGCAAAACCACATCAGTCCATGGTGTTTCTGCTAGTGCTACCTGCTGACTCAGCAAGTCCATAACTCACTCAGTTCAGCTAAATCCCAGAGTCCACAGTATTTCCCCTATGCTGCTGTTCGCTCTCACTCACGCCATTTCGTTAGCATTAGCAGCTACAGAATTCATATAAATCATGTTAGTTGAGACGTCGGACTTGTGATTCAGTCGGAAGATTTGGCTCATTAACCCAAGTAAATAAAGAACCGGCCAGCTCTATCTGCACCTCATAGCGGTGAGTGGGCGGAAAGACGGGAAGAGAGGGTAATGGTGTTAACAAAAGTCGCATGGAAGTACATCGCTGCAGCGCCACCATCAAAGTATGTCAGAGGGAGCTCAGAAATCGATGGTGGTGCCAGACAAAAGGACGGTGGCACTACTTTCCACTACCATAATAATTGTTAGCTTCGGCTCTAGTATCACTATCAATATCTATAAGAACCAAAGTAACTAAAGTACTTTGCTAAACCATCTTAAACATACTTACAACAAATACACAAAAGAAAGATTTAAAGAACAGCTATTAGTGTGGCATCAGAGGGGACATTTGCACTACTACAAAGTATTAAATTAGACACCCAGTGGCTGAATCTCCACAACATCAGTGATTCAAATGCAAGCTAGAATGCATAGGGTGGTCAACATAGCAAGAAAACAGATTCCACATGATTTTGCATCAAGTGGTGCTGAAAGTCCAATAGACAATCTAGGTCTCTCAAACAAATCCATAAGTCATTCCAACTAATTAAGCACTAATGCATCATGTTTGTGCAACTGTTCCAGTCAATTACAACTTATCAGAATGAGGAAGAGAGGGAAACCAACCCATTATGCTTCTTGGCATTTACCAGCTTCTGATGTTTACTAAAATTGACTAATCGACTGCATTATGGTAAAAACAATAAAAGCAAAACCCCGGGAGGCCTCGTATAAATTTCTGTTTGTTGTCCACATTAAATGGTGGGATGTTGAGCTGCTCTTTGGTGTTGGAGGGAGACAGAGTAAAAAGAAATCTCCTTTTTATCACAGAAAGCACAGCTCCAAGATCCACATAATTGGAATGACAGAATGTCTCTGTGAAAACCCAAACCTGCCAATTACTCAGAGGCCTCAAAATAATGGAAAGATATTTCTAGAGAGAAAACAAAATATCAAAACAAAGAGTTTCATTTCATGTGTAGCATATTGATTAAGTGGTCCATCAGCAGAAATATCATTTTATGTTTATTTCGATGCTTTATAAATCTTTTTTTCTGTTAAACACTAATCAATACGGACATCTATGCATTGTCAATATTTCCTAACCTTACTCTATTCTAACACTGAACCACCCTTCTAAAAAGACAACAGTCATTTATCATAATTAAGCGATACCACATTTTCTGTCCAACATGAAGTCTCTCACCATTACCATCTTCGTCACTCTTCCAGCCACTTTTCTATTACCTTAAGGAATCAAAGCTTCTAATAGCACATTTCTCTCAAGCAGAGATGTAAGCCGTTTACAGTTATATAAATAAATATCTGCACTGCAAATAAATAAATTAATAAATAAATGAAATCTGGCACACCGCAAAAACTATGCATAATGATGCACTGTGCTCCCTGTCATATTTTTCTTGACATCGAGCACATGCAAATCTTTTCACTCCCAGTACATCGCCACATCATCACAAAAATATGAACTTCTCACTCTGAGAAAATGTCCATTCAGCTGTTTAATTTTATAGGGAAGAGACAAATCAGCTAACAGCTAAATATTCTTTCATTGTAAAACATAAAAATCATTATAATGAATGTTTGTATGCATTTTGTTCTGCCTAGATCAAACAGAAAGGTGGAAAAAAAATTAACAAGAAAAAAAAATGAAATCACCTTATAATTTGCATTTCTAAAACAAGTTCCTGAACAAGTCCAAATATGCATATTAATCTACAGTTAAGAGTTAGTGCTTCCAGACCTTAATGAGCTGTTGTACCTGGGTGACTGACAGGAAACATGAACTCAACAAGAGAGCTGTCAGTTGAAACAATGAGAGGATTATAAAACTTAATTACATAATTCAAGAGTGAGTGTGGAAAAATATGTAGAAGTTTACATCTAAAACTAGGAGCAAACACAAATAGACTAGGAAGGTTGTAGAAGGGAAATGTACAGGAATAACAAAGACATCAAAGCAGTATCCCATAAGTTAGAAAATGCACAATAAAAGAAAAGTAAAAGAAAACAGACAGAAGCAGGAGTCAATGTCTGTGACAGAACTCAAATTCAGCTAAAGGAAATGGGATTTAGATACAAAATGCATCATCAACATCCCACAAATGACACTTTATTACTAACACAAAAATGAATGAGCATATTTTGTCACACTCATAACTGAATTATCTTTTTGCTGTTATTTTATGTAGTATCCATCTCTGTCTGAAAGTAAATGATTAATAAAGATGCCGTTTTATTTCCTTTATTATGTTTCACAATGTCAGAAACTTCAATGTCAATTAAATAGTTCTGTTTTAAAACCATTTTTCCCCTCCACATACAGAACAGCTAAATGAAAATGCTCCAAGACTGGAGATTCTGTAATTGTGACACCATGTTGCACACAGGCTTGTTAGACACCAACACCAATGTAAGTTCATCTAAAACCCAAAGCAATGCTAGATAGCATGAAGCAGTACAGATGATTTTACATTTATTTCTTTTTTGGTGCCCAAATGATCCAGGAGGCGCCTGTGCTAAAATTAAATAAATAAATAAATAAAAATAACATCAGCTTAGAGCTTTGCATGGATTTTATTAGGAGTAAGTAGCAGGGTGTTATTGAAAGTGAGCGAGCCC
This sequence comes from Arrhamphus sclerolepis, assembly GCA_037176975.1. Lineage (NCBI taxonomy): Eukaryota > Metazoa > Chordata > Actinopteri > Beloniformes > Hemiramphidae > Arrhamphus > Arrhamphus sclerolepis. The sequence continues at coordinate 1,063,879 of JBAMYA010000017.1, forward strand.
CAATCATTCTTTTTCAAGAAGAGAGCCAAGAAGTAGATTGAATAAAAGAACAGTATCCAATTCTAACAACATCACTGTTTCTGCTTGAGGCAAAACGGCTAGTTTTCTGCTGTCAGCTACCCTACTCTAAATTGAGCACTTAAAAAGCTGAGAAAATACTGCATCCTCAGAATAAGATGATTCATGATCTCTGGTCTGTGCTAGATGCAGATCAAAACTGTTTTGCATAGAATTGATTTATGCAATTGCTTTTTCTGATATAAAACTGTTACAGAAAGTAAGTTAGGTATATTGAATAAAGAAAGAACAAGGGCCCAAGATATTCAGACTCCTGTAATACATATCAGTCAGGAGGTCCTAAATCATTTGGTAGCTCAACAATAACCCTAAACCAATAACCAAAGTCATAAAGAACCATCCTCAGTGACAGAAATAACAGGGGTTTCCAGCAGTAAGACCAATCTCTGACCTCAACATCATTAAATGGGTCTGAGATTACGTGGAGACACACAGCCTAATCTACAGAGGAATCAAAGCAAAACAGATTTTACTTTGGGATTGGATCCATGAAAGACAAAAAAAAAATAAAGAAAGGAGGGGCAAAAGTTGAAGCAAAATTAGAAAAAGGAAATTCTCCTAAACCTGTTCTGTTCTTCTAAGGGTTTGTCTAATTTGGGACAACAGAGATGTTTGCACTATGACAAACTGATCAATTTTACTTCCACATACTTTTTAAGTTAAATATATTGACATTTTGTGTGAAATAAGGTGCCCTGAGGTAAGAGGTTCATAAAAACCAACTGTTTTACAGCTGCTGCAGGTAAACAAGAGGAAATATTATGGAAATTAGCCATCATGCAATACACACTAGCCTCAAGGTAAAATTTCTTCCTTTAGTAGAGGCACAAGGTCTAATGCCCATTTAAACCAAAAAGACACATTACAAAAATAATTTTTTATTTAATAGTTTTTTTTGCATTCATGCAATGTATGCCATGTTTCTTAAAACAGTTTTCTTTTCTTTGTGCAGTGCGAGCGACAGAGGATATAAGCTATCCTTTTGTCCAGAGCAAATCCAGGCCATACTTTTATGCAGTAACTACTTTAGTCTGGGATAAAATTGAGTCTTTATTATGACTTTAGAATTCACATCAAGGTCTTCTGATAAAATGACATCAGTAATCAAGAGAGGAGCCATCTGTTTACTGCGATGCGAGATATTAGGCAGGAGGGGGGCTGCAGGACACACCAGCGTTCCATCTAAATGGATGCAGCCTGGTAGCTGTTGCCTTGGGCAAGCTAAAGTGTGATATGGAGGACACATCATGCAGTCACTGCCTCATTCAATACGTGCTTTTCAATGACAATAGATAAACATTGGTGAACCATGCCAGAAAAAGAAGTGTGCAACATTAGACTGAGTGTGACATTTAAGGAAAGCAACAGACTATCCAAATAATAGTGGAAAAGTGGAAAAAAAATATACACATCAATCAGAAACTGAATGATTCAGTTTACTAAGCATCGTCAGTGACTGAGCAAACCAAGAGGGCTTAATTATGAATGAAAGGAAGACACTCTGTTTGAACCAGATCCTTGTGGTGATGCACTACAAGTGAACTCAGGCCTATGGCCCATAGTAATGGGCTTTGGGTTTTGGGTTTCTCCTGGGAGGGAGTGGTAGAAATGGGGGAGGGGGAAAGAAAGACAGACTGGTAGATGCAAGCTGAGAAACCATGACAGAGCTACCCATGCGGGCTAATGGAAACCCACCCTTTCCCTTTCCTTGTGTGAACAGCAGCAAGCTCTGCCATCTTCCTAACCGACCTGGCAGCTGCAGCAGCTGCTTCAGCCATCTGTAGCTCGACAACTGGGCTTATTCACTGTTTTTAAACACCTGATACAGAAATAACCCTAGCCCTCAAAAAGCCTTCCAAGTAACCTTCCACCAGGGTTCTGAATAGTGCATCTCATAGCTGCAGAACTTGGTTATATCTGAATGTCACAGACAATTCTCAACTCTAGGCAAAAAGGGAAAAGAGGCATGGAAAGAGAGGGGAAATGGTGGTCCAGATAAAAGCCCTATACAGCTGCAGGTACCAAAACAGCTCCAGATATGCTCCCATCTGCAGGTAATGATCTAGGATAACTGCAACCTTCAAGTGTCCTGGGAGAAAAAGTGAAAGCCACCAGCCTGAATGACCCATCTGTAGTGAGTCCCATTTTACTATTTACTTCTTTAGTACTAACATGGAGACTGAAATCTCATGCTCCACCAGTGTGCTGTGCTTCTTTTATGAGGTTGAGTCATATCTCAAGACATAACTGACTTTGTGATCAATTAGCATAATAGTTTCCTCGTTGTGATGCACCAGGTGAGAACTAGCTGGCTGTGTCAGGAATAACCACCTGAGTTAGTCTAATTAATTACACATCTGGTAGAGGCTGATAACAACCCTCCCGTGTGCTTCTAAATTGGTGGTCTGCATCTGTGACATTTGGCTTCACAGATAAAGAAGCCATTAAGACCAATGCTACCACTGACTGTCACCTTTAAAAATATAAACATTAAAAGGGTTATGTGCAAAAAGATATATATGTTATTTTTACTTTGCTTTGTTTTACACCAACACAGATTTGACAATTAACAGTGAAATAATTTGTAACATCTGCCCATTTTAAAAGGTTTAAGTCAATTTTTAGTTCTACTTAATTGTACCTCAAATTGATTTGCTCTCACAATATAAACAAGTACCAGAATATTGTACAAACACTTGTTCAATATTATATAATAGACTGTGACATAGAGAACAAAAGGTTTAAATCAGTGCTCATTAAATAGTTTAATGGATGTTAAAATTTGAGTAATTTGCTAAAACATTTTTACATATTTAATACATAATTACATATTCTACCTCTAAAGCACTAAAGATTAAGACTAATTAAGATTTTTTTCTTCCTTTTTTTTTTCAAAATCCCTGAAAAACAATACAGATGTAAGTGCAGTGGATGAATATTTCATGAATTTAAAGACTTTTGGGGAAGAACAACAATTGAGCCCAGATACCCCCTCCTCCCATACCATGTGTTTTTAACTGGTTTAACAGATCTACAAACTACATAGAGTTTGAGTCTTAACATACACATATCACAAAAAGAAATCTCTGAGAGTATATCTTCATTGGGAAAAATTTGGTTTACCCACCCAGGAGGGGATCCATTGAGGACACTCTCATGGGAGACAAGCACCATCTAGTGTTGATACTTTGTACTACACAGACGTGCAAAGAAACAGTAAAACAGAGAAATGCCTACAAAAAGAAACAAATACTCAAGATCCTCAGCCCCAACTATAATTCTGCCCTTCTTAGAGCACCTGCTCTAGCTCATATTCACCCTTGTCCAAATGAGCTATAGCGCTTTGATTACATCCAAAATGTGCTTCGCTCTGATTTGTTCAGCTGGCAGCCTCATTACGCTGCCCCCTGCCCATCCTTGGTCCTCCCTTCACCACCAGGCACCTGCTGTTTACCACAGGTGGGCATGTAATTGCTCTATGGCATGGTCACATTCTGAGTGATTAGGAGAGAGAAACCTTATTAATGAGGGTGCTTAGTGTGTTGCTTCTCCTCTGCTAGAAAATGCATCTATGAACAGCCAGGCTCTTGTCTTCACATATATTAAGCTTGCTGTTGTATCTGATATATGTGAACACGGAGGTGAATATCAAGATCTCATCAGTCACCCTTTACAGGTGCAGTAGTAAAAGGCAGTATACTCACTCGTGGTGCATGGTTTCTCAGTGGCGTCGCCATGAGTGCCACTTCTGGCCTGCTCTTCTCCTGCATTGTGGTGCTTTTGAGTTGGCAAAGTACCCAGCACTGCCGTCTGCTCAGCTGGTGACTGTAGATCTGTAGTACAGAGAGAGGACGAGTTATAGACAACAGACAAAATTGTCTGTGCGTGTGCAGCTTTGTGTGTACGAATGTGAAAAGCACCTTTGAAACATACCAGTGAGTACTGACAAAGATGACCAAAGCCTAGGCAAGGGAAATTTACATGCCACTCACCTTAATATAGAGCAACAAAAGGATAATGAGATGTTACAAATAAAGTGTTCTGATTTAGAATGAAACTAAGACCACCTCAGATGCAAGTTTTATACACTGCAGCAACTGGATATCACATAAATCTGAGGCAATTCTTGATTTTTATGTCATCAGCACCTTGAATGGAAGATGAAATATTTACACAGATGTATTACTCCTGTTTGGCAAAAGTATCTGGGTTACTTTTGAAAACTGCTCTCGCTTTGGCAAGTTTACATCTTGACCTGGGGGAGTTGTAGCTCGAGTCGAATTTTAACAGACCCAATCTGGATACTGTAGATGAATTTTTAAAATAAAACTTGGGTATTCATCTGTAGTTTTCTTAATGTGTTTCAACTTTAAAACACTTTTGAAAATTTGACCAAAATATTTTTTCACAGGCACTTTCATCTCCATGTAGGATTGTAAATGCACAAAAAAAAATGTTTTGTGCAAGGAAAGTTCAAGGCTAGACTCAATTTGTGTATGTCCCAAGAAATAAAGCAAAAGCACTACTTGCATGTTATCATGTATCACAATGCTTAACATTGGACAAGTTACATAAAGGTAAATTAAATATTACGTGTATCGTTTAAATTCTTTGTATGAGTGCTTCTATGTAGACACTAGCACAGCACACACTGTTCTCCAAGACTAGAACTTCAGGCATCACTTTTGTGTCCACCACAAACTCTGCACTAAAAGCAGACTTCTTTCACTGTACAGGGCTTCATTAAAGATTTTTCCCTCTACAAACAAGTATGTATTCTGTGGGGGGAAAAAAAAATCTGTTAAAAACATACTAGAAAAAAAAACATTGGAGTACAGGCAGGAATCCACACAGTCAACATAACTGGATGAGCTAATTTTTCAAGCCAGTATTCTCTCAGTATATCTAAACACTTAGATAAATTTTATTTCCCAGCGGTCTGCTGAGCCAACAACATTATAAAAACCTTCCCTGTGTAGATGCAAGCAGTGTAGGGAAAAAAAATGGTGTATATCCAATGAGGCTTATTTAAGCATCTGGCAAAACTGTTTTTAATAAGTAGCTCAGAACCAGTTCCAGATGTCTGGGCCAGCAGAATTTTCCATCTTACTTTTTTACACTCTTAAAAATGTTCTTACCCCTTTTTCTGCGTGCTTCCTTGATCTCTTCACACATGCGGTCAAATTCAGGATCCAACTCGGCAGCAAATATAGCATGGGCTGTGTCTTTTAAACTGCAGGCTTTGTGTCTGATCACCTTGTCTATGAATGAAGGGATATTGACAGTCAAATGTTAGTGTCACATGGGGTTTTCTGGGTGCACAAATGTTCTGCATGTTACAAATGCATCATGCAGTATTTTTGCCACACAAATGTAACTATTCCTCTTCTCTCTGCACCACAGCATGCTCTTCACACCCTTTTGACCATCTAAGTAAAATAATCAATTACAAGCCCATCCCATTCCACTGCAGGTGTGAGAAACGTTTTCTCATAGTTTCATATGGATAAGGATATAGCTAGCTTTAGCTTTAGTTGGCAAGGCACATACATATGAATTTAAACATACATTAAAGAGCTAATTCTACTTCAGCCATTACCCAGAATTTTAAATTGATACATAAGAAAGATTAGACAGTACAGATTTACAAGCTATATAAGATAGACACACACTCACCTCTATTACATGATTCTCTCTACACAGCTAAATTAATTACCCCCACCCCACCCCCACATCTACATCCATCTTGAGAAAATAAGACTGAGCTGCAGATGCAAGCTAAAGGCATAACCACTGTAAATAGACTTTCCCATTACAGCAGGCAGTAGAATAGTTCAGGCATGGAGGACAGGGAGGTCACAATCTGCCAACTTCTGCAGTCTTATTGGAAGATGGCTTCTTAATTGCAATAGAGGAATTTTTGGGGGTGTGTGCATGCCTTTTCTCTTGCCAGAGTATTCGTCTGAATGTGTGTACACTCAAGTGCAATTTGAGGTCAAGCTTTTTTTTTGTCAGTGCATGATGGGGCAGGTCAAGAAATAGGTAGGATGGTGAGAGGCTATCAGAAACTTTTGAGCAGTACTTTAGTTGCTCATCTCAAGCAGACAAGCATTGCTGCTCATGTGTCCCTTCTTAAAAGATTATTTACTGCCACTTGCAAAAGTGGCCAAGTAGCATTTTTGAATCTGAGGCACACTGTGGAGCACAAAGATTTTAACCGTTCAAGCACTGAGTTATCAACAATTAAGGTGGGAAAATTAAAATAAATAAAAAAAATAGAAAACCGTAGAAGACTAGAAAGAAAAAGAAAGAAAGAAAGAAAAAGAAAGATAATTTTCACAAAGTTTGCTGCCAGTCTTTGAGTGATCAGATTCATCAAAATGACTGCTGGAATGTAATTTTCTCTGATGAATCCCTTTTCCCATTGCATCCAGTAAAAACAGCAAAGGGAGTGAGCTCACACAATTTTTCTTAAGAACACAGCACTAAATAATTGGTACGAAGACATCCTCTGAGAGCAACTTCTACCAACCATCCAAGAACATTTTACCTTTTCCATCATTAACGATCACTGTACCATAAGGCAAAAGTGATAACTAAGTGTCTTGAGGAACAAAACACTAGAATTTTTGGGTCCATAGCCATTAAACTCCACAGACTTTAATCCCATTGAGAACTTGTGGTCAATCCTCAAGAAGTGGGCGGATAAACAAAAACCCACCAACTCTGACTAACTCCAAACTGGCATAATGAAGAATGGGCTGCCATCAGTCAGGATGTGGCCCAATGTCTACTGACACAGTGCCAGCTAAATGTCAGATCTTGAAAAAGAAGGGTCAACACTGCAAATATTCCCTTTGTCACAGAAACGTAATGTAATAGTCAATAAAAGCTTATGATGCCTATGACATGCTTTTAATTATACTTCAGTGTAGCATAGTAACGTCTACCAAAAAGATCTAACAACACTGAAGCAGAAAACTTTAGGAAATAAAGTTTTAAATAAAGTTAGTGCAGTGTATAAAAAGAACTTGAACACAAAAGAATAATGAGATGTCTGGGCCAAACAAAGGGAGAGCAAAGAAGAGGCTTTGATCAGCCTGATTTACACTTCTGGGTATCAAATATGCACGTATTCTGTGTGCAGGTCCCTCTCCATCTTTGCGTATACACTTGTGCATTGTTTATACTCGTGCGTCAATGTGGAATCACACCACCAGCCGTTAAGAGGGCAGTGCAGGGCCGTTTTTGGCAGCACTGCAGCTAGCAGTGCTGTGCTTCATTTTATTTACTTCTTTCATGTAGCTCAGACACAGCAACAGAACATATGAGGTACATCTTAATTGAGTTGGTGCTGATAAATACTGGTGCAGATACATTGCAGAAAAACTATCGTTCTACCAAACTTAAAAAACAAAGAAACAGCAGCAGGAAATTTGAAGAACATTCTACCAAGTCAATCAATCACATTTCTTCAGGTCCACATTGACACAACACACAGCTCCAATTGGACAAAGGTGCACATCACGTTGTGGAGTAGCTTACAGCAGGGGTTTTACACCCACATCTTAAGTACTTTGTTGCATTGATGCAGAAGTAGAAACCAGGCTTTAGTCTTCTTTTTTAAACTGCCTAATTGCACTTTTCCCTCTTTAGTTTATCGTGCAAGCCCAGGCTTGAAAATATCATCAATTGAAACATCTGAAGCAGGCAAACTGCAATCAGCATCAGAATTTTTATCCCTTGTTGGGTTTGTAGATAATACCTCTTTCTTCTGTGCACCAAGCTTATCTTAATTTTAATCTTCTTTTTTTTTAACCCATTTTGTCATGACAATTTTTTCCACAGTTTTTTCTTCCCACTAAACACTAAAACATTTATTGCACAACAAGCTAGTACAGTATTTGCACAGCTGGTATGTACCAAATGTATGTGTAAAATGCATCACATAAGACTTGTTCCACATGTGTGCCCCTGCAATCATTATGAAGTGCATTTTAAGCTAAGGAGAATGTGCTCAGTTAGGAAGAAAGATGCAATTAAATTTTCATGTACATGGAGCCTTCCAGAGCTACAAAGCATGAATTACACTGTGGAATTGTTATTTTTAGTGGAGCTTTTACACAATGCACTTCATCTGAATTTTAAAATAGGACTGAAATAAGTTATTTTACTTCCAAGAAGCCCTGAGTCATCAAATGTCAGGTCTCAATACTTTAATTGCATTCTTGATCTAATAAAGTTCATCAATAACTATCCTGAAAGACCTAGTCATATTTGGATCATTTGTGATACAATTTTTTTGTTTTAAAAAAAAACATGCATTTTATGGCCATGCAGCACATGAAAGGCTGTACTCTTATGGACAGTATCTCACAGTGCTAGCATTACGATTCAGAAGCTGTCAAACATTGTGGTTCTCACCTCCAGGATCCTTGTCAGGATTGTATTCCAAAGCATTACTGCAAATGAGGTCGACGTCCACCAGAAAATCCTTGACTGTCAAATACCGGTGGGTGTCAATCTTTGTCATGACAGTGGATAGGTCCATGGGCTGTCTAATCACCTCCAGGTAGTCTGACACCTGACACACAAAAATACAAAGGTAATGTTAATTGAAAAAAGAAGCCTGAAATTCAGGCAGCCAAGCTGTTAATGAGAATAGGTGCCTTCATGACTCCATCTCACCTCCTCAATGTCAACTGGCTTGCTAAAGATGTTGAAACGTTTGTCAGTGGCCAGGCGCTTGGTCACGTCCCTGAGAAAGAGTCTAAGTTCCCGCAGCGTGTTCTCCTCCTGTTCTGAGAGGCGGCGCTGTTCCTCTGCTGACAGGACTCTGGAGCCTGGAGCATCTGCTACTGGCAGCACCTCTTCACACTTCTCTGTTGGGAAAAAAAGAGGGGGATAAAAAAGGGTTCGGGTTAGGGTATAATAACGTGTATACATGGAGTTTAGTTTGCTAGCTATGAAAATTTTTCACAAAGCACCAAGGAGAGGCAGAAGCAAAAAGTAAAAAGTCCTTCCTAAGAATAAATGCAATGGAGAGGGAGTTCATAATTTGCTAACTGAAGCATTACTGCTAGTGACATTTACAGCCACCAGCAGGAGAGTACACGGAATGTTGCAGCTGGGGAGGATAAAAAAAAACAAAATACATATATATATATATATATAAATCCAACTGAAAAAGACAGAAAAAAAAATTATGTAATAGA
>JBAMYA010000017.1:1073271-1089458 GCA_037176975.1 Arrhamphus sclerolepis
TGCTAATTGAAGCATTACTGATAGCGACATCTACAGCCACCAGCAGGAGAGTACACGGAATGTTGCAGCTGGGGAGGAGAAAAAAAACAAAATACATATATATATATATATATATATATATATATAAAAATCCAACTGAAAAAGACAGAAAAAAAAATTATGTAATCAAATTGAAAATCGGACAGTCACCTCACAAATTAATATCTGGACATTTGAGTATTTGGTCCAGCCCTAAAGCTAATGCATTGCTTTCCCCATCAAAGGTCAAATTTTTAACCTTTTCAAATTAACAAATACCTCTGGTACTTCACACAAATGAGACATTGAAGCCATTTTTAATCACACAGAAGCATGATGCAATATGTGTCTCAGATTGTTTCAGTGCTCAGTAGGAGCTTACAAAAGCCAAATTATCATGAACTATATTGAGCAAATATACAATTGTTTTATTTTTTTTTATTTTGTTTTTAAATTCTGATTAGATAATGCCTGAAGTGATGTGAATTTATGAACTGCCTGTTGGTTCTAATGGCGGTGAAGTGTCAATCACGCAGCTCCATCTTGTGCTTCCAAGGATATGGCCTTGTGCAACCACCCACCGCTCAGCCTGTGCTCCATCGTGGCCATAAAACATATATGGAAAAGATCAACTGATACAGCCTAAATTATTTAGATTTAAAAGGAATTAATACATACAGAACAGATTTCTAAAGTGTTTAGGTTATCCATAGAGATAGCCTGTAAAGGTGTTGTGGATGAAAATTTATTAATGACACTTAGATATTCGTTATATTTACTCACATTTAGGTTTATTTATTTATTGATCTACACCCAGTTAGGCTCCACAATTATTAAAGACACACATGCATTCAGAATCTAAATGAAAAAGGTCAGAGAACTGGGTGGCCAAGCTAAGAGTAGAGAATCTTTTAATCTAATCATCATAGTAGACGGGACTCTAAATATGCAGGCAGGAAAGACAAGAAAGGAACAGAGAGAAGTTTACACAGTCTTCCCTACACTTTATCTACAAACCAAGGTCTCAGGGGAAGCTCCTGGGTTTATGATTGCTGTGCGCATAATTGTTGTGACGTACACAAATGTAAAGATAAACAAGTATAAATGTGCCCGTCTCAGGACTGCTCGGGGGAACCCTCAGGATGTGTGTTGACCATCTGCGACAGTTTCTCCTTGTGCACAAGTGTAATACACCTCTGTGATTTTGACCCATCTCTCTGGTGCTCTTTGGCAAATAAAAATTTGCCACAACAGGTGTATATTTTGTCAAATAGAATGGCACTGTAATATGTATGCCTCATTCAAGACTTGTCTTCAACTTTCATGTGAAACGGGTCACAAAGTCAGCTTTCTTTCATTTGAGTAATATCAGGAAAATTAGAAACATCCTGACTCAAGACGCTGCAGAAAAATCAATCCATGCCTGTGTTACCTCTAGGCTGGATTATTGCTGTGCATTATTTTCTACTGTATAAATAGCCTTGTTAAAAGGTTCAACTAGTCCAGAATGATGCTGCACGACTACTAACCAGAACTGGGTATAGAGACCACATCTCACTAGTTCCAACTTCATTACATTGGCTCCTTGTTATATTCGGAATCAAATTCAAAATATTACTTCTCACATATAAAGCTCCAATATATCTGAAAAATCATATGGTTTCATACTCTCCTAGTAGAACACTCCACTCACTGAATGCAGGTGCACTTGGTGTTCCTGTTCCTGCCTGTAGGTCTAGAAAGGGTGGTAGAACCTGGTCCTCAAGGCACACTGTCCTGCATGTTTCATATGTTTCCATGCTAAGTCACATTTGATTGGATGGCCATCAGCTTGTCTTCTAGATCTACACAAGTCTGTCAATGACCAACTAATTAGAGCCAGGTGTGTTTGAGCAGGGAAATATCTAAAACAGGCAGGACAGTGTGCCTTGAGGACCAGGGTTGAAAAACACTGAGGTTGGGAGTTGATTGCATAGCTCAGTTTGGGAGGCAGACTCCCTCTCTACATTTAAGGTTAGGCTTAAGACCTTCCTTTTTGATAAAGCCTTTAAACTCTGTAGTCTCTTAAATTACCTCGTAGTTATGCTGCTATAGGTCTAGGCTGCTGAGTGGAGTCCTACTGTACACCCAGCATCTTCACCCTGTCTGTCTTAGTCTCAGATTGTCCTGAATCATTTAATAGAATCAATGTTGTCCACCTTAAATAGTCTCGCTCTCAGGTGCTGCTGTGATGATGTTGCGCTTCCCCTCACCTCCCAAACTTTCCCATCTTCTGACCATTCTGGCGTTTACCTGCACCTGTCTACTGAATGCCATTGTGTGATGCCCCCGGCGTGGCCGGCCTGCAGTCCAACCCTCCGACCACCACATATTTTCATACCAGTTATTTGTGTATTTTTGTACCATGTTATACATTTTTGTACCTCTCCTCTCTCTGTCCTTCATCCTCACTATCCTGTCTCAATCATCATTTCTTCCTTTACCCAGCTGGCTATCAGCAGGAGGGTCCCCTCAAGAACTGATCTAGGTCCTGGTCCAGGTTTCTTCCCAAGAGGTACTTTTTCCTTGCTACTGTTAGGCTTTGTCATGTGCTCGGGGGTCATGCTCTGGGTTTCTCAGAAGCACCTAGAGACCACTTTGTTGTAAACAGATGCTATATAAATAAATTTGAATTTAATTGTGTTTTACATTTCTGCTGTGAACCCATGTGCGTTACCTTTACTTTAACACCATTTTTAAGGCATATTGTAGCGACAGTGATATACCCAATTTAAGCTGAGTATGTCATTTTTGAGCTGGAATATATACATTATTCATATTTCTATCAATAAAAGACGGCAGATCTTGATACATCTACTGACAATTCTTGAGAGAACCTACAGCACCAAAGATAATCTTCCTTACAAGCAGCAATCTTGAGTCTCATTATGGCTAATAGCAGGTGGCTCCTCTCAATCCAATTCTGCTCTATGCTTTTCTGGTGTCCTCTCAGCAGAAAGCAAGACTCCTGTTCAGTCGGGCAGGAGCCCCTGTGTAGAGCACAAAGCAACCAAAGCACAGGACCCCTGCCAAGCATCAGTAAGAAATCGGCAGATCAAAGCCTGGCACCATTTCCATTTGAAAGCTCAGGTGGAGCGTTCTCTTGTACTGAACTGGAATGGAGAGCAGCAGGAGCAATGGAGCAACAGTAGGAGGTAGTGTGAGAGGTGGATGCGAGTTTAACCGATGGGTAGGGAGGCTAATTTTGATGTGGGCAAGAGATAGAGATGCCCAGAGTACACAAGATTAGCACACAGCCATCTTAGACTTGTGTGCTCCATAATCACTTCTGTCAATATTAGGTGAAACTGGCTCCATTATAAAAATGTCAAATATTTAACTCCACTTCAAATATCAGATTTCAGAGGCACAACAGGAGGATTCCTGTGAAATAACATCTCCTCCATACTCTGTCAAAAATGAAGACTGTGGGAAAGAGTGAAAACAGGATTAAGGAGGAAAAGCATATGTGCAGCCAACACTGCCCTCTAGGACTGACAGCAGAAATTAGTCAAAATTGCTTCATCCTGCATGGGAGTGAGCAGAAATAGACCAGGTACCTGTATTCCTGGGGCGCGGTGGAGGTCTGGCTGCTTGAACCAGCAGCAGGTCAGAAAAGAAGTTCCTCTTCTCCTCTTCTCCTGGAGGGCACAGTGTTACTACCTCACCGTAGGTCTTCTGAAACATGCTTTTCACCTGTAGGGAAGAAGATGATATCAATAAAAGAAAACAGGCTACTGACTAAACATTTAAAAACACAAGATAGTAAATTTAGTCATTTCTACTCCATTTACATTTGTCTCAGAGGATGGGCACATTTCAAAAAAAATAAATGTGTGGCTTGTTTTCAACTTAGGACATTGGTAACAGCAGATTCAAAGAAGCTGAAATAGAGCAAGTCATTCAAACTTTGAACCAACTTACAGTTTTTATTAAAATATATACACTCACAGTTTTCAGGTTAAAATAAAAATAATAAGGCTCTCTTTAAGGAAACAAAAGTCCTAATCTAAACTCTTAAGAACAACAACATTTATGCACAAAGTAAACCATAACTGGATTCAGTACAAAACTTTAAATGTGAATCAGTTCCAATTTATTTTACTGTGAACACCATTGATTATACAGTATTATCTACATAATACAGCTTGAAATAATGTTTGAGTCAACTAATAAATGTAACTAGAAGGCAGAACTAGAAGACTGCAGGGGTTGTTGACACAGAACGGTTGAATGGTTGATGAACGGTTTAAAATGTGAAAGCAGGAGTGCAGTTCTTACAACCTGTGGATATTTATTTAGATGATACATTTCAAGGTTCAAGGTTCCTTTATCACCACATTAGGAAGAGCATGAAAGAATGAAACTCGATTCTGAGGATCAACATTAAATAAGAAGAAATACTAAAACTTATGGTAAATAAAATACAGTCCTATCTCATAAACACATTGCACTTTGCAGAGTACCAAATACATCTATTTTAACGAACAAAGAATACATCACCAACAATATCTTGTTGGAAGGCTACTAATAATGTGTTCATTTTGTTGATGTTTAAAAAAAAAAAAAAAGTGAGTGAGGTGAAAAGGACCTTAAAGTGTAATCATTATTATTAATCTTGTATAATATAAATCTTAGTCAATATTATATAAACCATGCACTAAACATGACTTAAACAAAATAAATAAATTATAGTGAAGTCATATGCCAGGTCCCCTTGAAAAAGAGATTGTATCTCAACGAGGTTTATATCTGGGTAAATAAAGGTTATTACTATATGGATATTCCTGCAAATTTTGGACACAAAGATAAGTGGGAAGGACAAAGTGAGCCTACAACTAACAAAAGGAGAATAATCATGTAAACTGCTATTAAACGTTCCTGGTAAAGCTTTATGTTAACAGAGAGATATCCAGTTTGTTATATTAATTTGATTTACAACCTTTTAAGCTGCTGGCTGGGCATAATTTACATTTTTTAACTACTCTAGACTATTTTGTCTCAATTTCATAATTATTGGTGAGGTATTACAAATTGACAGCAAAAGCAACTAAGTAATTCAGACAAAGTGGATTGCATTTATACTGGGGGTTGCATGGGGGCTTCACAGATTCATTTATATTTTTGATGGAGATAAAAGGCTGCTTCCAAGTGGAAGACATGAAGTTGACTTTCGCACCAAATTTCCTCTACAAATCCCCTCTCATTAATAGTTCATATCAACCCACTGCAGCATTTGTGTCATGTTTGTTCTCCCAGCTTTGCTTTCTCTTCTCTTATATTTTCCAGCTCCCTTTCTCTAGAAAGGGAGCTGGAAAATATCTAAAAAAGATAGAAGAAAAAAAAAGAAGGATGGAGCTTAAATGAGCAAAGGAACCAGAGAGAGTTTAAGTGTATGCAGCAGCCAGCAGTTGAGAATCTTCATCATGATAAAAAGGTTGCAGCAGTGTTGATACGGGAAAAGGAGCAAAGATAAACTGATAGCAGAATGCTTCTAAGGAAAAAAGGAGGCTGAGATGCTGAATAAAAACCAAAGAATATAGGAAATTTCTACAAAACTCAATGGCTGTTAACCAACCGTGACCAATTCCTAGCTGTAACAATTTGCTTCAAAAGACATCAAATATGTCTGGTATTGCACCACTTATGTATCTGGGCCTCAATTCACAGAAGAAAATTATCTAAGGCAAGTATAAAATGAGTTGGCTTAAGTGAATTATTCTACATGTTACTGAAAAATGCAACTAAAGTTCAAAAACTTCACTGTGTCCCCTATGACCAAACACGGTCCTCATCCCTCTGAGAAGTGAAAAGTCCAGTGGAAAAGTGTCAAGAAAACAGCACTGCACATTCTAATAAGCTGAGCACTCTGTGGTTTCTTTGAGGATGGATTTCTCTTTAAAAGTATATTCTTCAGTCAGATTTCAACTTTCTTAAAGAGAAATTGACAAATCAGCTTTTCGGGATAGAACCTTGTTATGAATCTTTGTTTTTAACTTCTAAATTACATTTTCAAGGGATCCAAACCATTTTCTGTTTTTCATTATGATTCCTGAATTAGGTTTTAATACTCGTTGCTCATTATCATCTGGATAAATTACTTCAGTGTCATCAAATGTACTTCTAACTTACAGAACATAAAAAGTGTCCTAAATGTCTTTGCAATAAATAGCTCTAGAGTTAATGCACAAATTTACAGAGCTATTTACTGCCATCATTCCTGGTCCTTCACCTGCAATGCCATAATCAATAGAGGAAAGAGGAAAGTTTCCCTTTTACTCCTCAGGCAGTCATCTCTACATACCGTATTGACCCAAACATAGGGCTTGGCAGCATTTATATTTTTCTTCAATACCAATAGCAAAGGCGATACCTTGCCTTCAATGCCGCTTCCTGAACCACACTTTTTTCAACACAATGTAGTAAAAGTTTCTTATACAGGAAGTTACAATATACATTAATGGTAGGAAACTTTCATTTACTTCTGAAGCCATTTCAGAAGATAAATGACATAATGTGCTTTAACTTGAATTATGTTTAAGTCCCACTATACATCAGTATTGTCTGCTCTTATTCACTAGTTTAAAGTTTAAAGTAAAGAATAGTTGCCGAATCTTGCTGCATTGGTTGTGATGATTTGTATTAAATTCAGTTGCCAGTCTTCTTTCCCTGCTGAGATAGAAAATTTAAGGTCATGTTGCTTCTTATTATTAAATGGTGAACAAAAGATAGTTTTAACACCCAGAAGTTATCGAATTTAGATACCCAGCATTACATGAATAAAACACTAGGTTTGTTTTCCCGCTCTTTGAACATATCAGTGTTGTCTTACATTTAGTGTCTAGACTTTTAAGCGTCTGGACCATCACATCCAAAACAACTGGTAGCAGATTGCCAGCATAGTCTTAAACATAACATCATGACAGCTATAAGAGATTTGAGGCACACTGAAAGACAGTGACATCCGGAACAAAGAGGCTCAAAAGTAGGAAGAGTGAGGGAGCAAATTATAAGTTTTGATGCCAAATTGATCTCAAATGACTAGTATGTATCAACAAAATATACACAGTAATGGGGAGCCAAAAAATATTGCACTTTTTCTTTTTAAATAAAATTTAAAAAAAAAGAAGAATTCCTTGAGGCTGAGCAGAGAGTGTGAGAGTATCTGAGTAAATGTCTAAATGAAAGATTGCCCATAATTTGAACCATTACTCAGTTGAAAGCCTTGGAAATCACCAGTGTTGAACACATCCTCCTCCTCTGAGCCTACAGCCAGCCTCAGCTGTTGCAAATGAATGTCGCAGCCCAGCAGACTGCATTTGTGGTGCAGGTGCAGGTTTTGGAGTGGTTTTGCTCCAACCTCAAGTCCCAGAGGCAGCCATTCACAGCGCTTGGCTGGATTTGTCACGTTCTTTCTAGAATTTTACATTTATAAAGGCTGAGTGCTACCAAATAAAATGTGTTTTTTGACTAATAGACAGACCCTTTCCTCATACATGGTTCAAATCTCTTAAAATCCTTTCAATTGTTTACATACAGTCTCAATGGGTTAACATAATGTCGATATGAGTTGGAGCCTGTTGGTGGAGCTTTATTTTGAAATATCGTCTGATTCTGCCATTTCTGCTTGCGACTTCCCATCAGCTCAATGTACTGTGTGTAAATTGACCAGCAGGCAAGCTCAAAAATAGACTCAATACAGTATTTAATTCCTACAGCACAATACAAAAGCACGAGCTTCACCATGTTTGCTCAGATTTGCAGATTTATGATTCCTCACTGAAACATGCTTTGATATGATTCTCTACAGCCTGGATGCTCATCTTTCATTTGTTCACACCAACCTTCTTTTTTGTAGTGTTTGAGTGTTAATGATGGCTTTTCACTTTCTTTATGCAAATTGAATTTCCTTTAGCTAATTTCTCACAGTTCGGTCACAATTACCAATTCCTGTTTTGACTCATTTGAGTTTTTTTGTCCTGATGTCTTGACATCTTCCTTGGTCTAGCGGTACATTTCCCTTTCAAAACCTTCCAATTTGACTGTAAATTCTATAACATGCCACCAACATCTTCTATGCCACCACATGTTGACTTCCCTTCTTTCCACTGTTTAAGTCTCAGCTACCTTTCCGGGCTCATGAAGGTCTGTGAGCCAACCAACTATTCATTCACCAATCTACCTTACCTGCAGAAGTATAAAATATCTGTCACATTTACTCATTTTAGAAAGTGGATTTACATGGTTATTTAAAAATAGAAAAAAAAAAAGCAGTTCTTAAAAATAATACGATTAATATGAATTCAAAGTAAATTACATCTTACATGTTATTGACATCGCTTCTGGAAACCTCCGATGTCTCAAATACAAGTGAGCAAATAAGCACTAAATATCGACCAATGGGACACCATATCTTGATCGAATATCACTCTTACGGTCACATAATCAAAGGAGTTTTATTGTCATTGGTCTTGCATTGAAAAGAAAATTAATCTAAGCAGAATGAGCAGCTGCTATGGGAGGAAGGAAAGCCATGGAGCTGGACACAAGCCTACGGTGTCAGTGTGACTGTGTAAAGACACTGCCCCTTCCCTGCTGAGGGTTGGAGCTGAGACTGCAGCTGTCACTAACTCGCTGTGCCTCAAAGAGAAACAAAACTACCGCACCCAAAAATGATATAAAATGGAAATTCAAAACATACATTTTATATGCGTGCATATCTCAAGAGCAACAAAAAAGGTAATCACAGGATAATAACTAGATATATGTAAGTCTGCAGGAACCACTCATTTAAAATATACTGCAGTTATTTAAATTATTAACCCAACACTGATCAAGTGAGTAGGTTCTGATTCATTCAAACCACTGGTTCTCAACCATTTCAAGTAACAAACCCCAAAAATAATCAGACGTCCAAGTCATAACAAGCCCAATCATAGTCAATCACAGTCTTGCAAACATTTGACACTGAAGCATCTGAAAAGGGAACCTACTCTAATCCAATATATCCAGTATTCTTTTTATTGCACCTTATAGCCCTTTGTATAATATGCTGCAGACCACAGGTTTTAACCCTCACAAGGCACTAAGCCCTAACCCTAACCACTTATGCCTCTGCCTGAGCCTGTGGTCTGGGGTCAAGACAAGAAGCTGCTGCACAGACACCCAATTCAGACTCTCCTGTTACAGAAGATCCAGTTCTCTAACTTTATCAAATCTTCCTCATTTTCACTCCCTCCAACCCAATTCCTTGCTGCCTGTGCTAACCACTGATCAGCTTGTTTTGGCATTCATAAAGATAGTAGTAAAGCATGAAGTTGGGATGAAAGAAACAGAGGCTGGCATGCCCAGGGGGAAGAGAGTGGGCAGTAGGATAAATAACAAGTGTGAGAGAAAAAAAATAATAATATATAATAACTGGTATATATTTTCATTTTGAGGTTTTTTTCCAGAAAGCACATTGAGTTTCTGTTTGCTTGGAAAGGTGGTTTATAAATAAATAATGTTAAAGTTAAAATACTTACCTCATCTGACAACTTTGAGTACTGAATTTCAGCAGTAGCAACAATGAGGACAGGGCTGAAAGAGGGAACATCCTGCAGCAGGCTGAAGAAAGTGCTCTTCACGGTGTCCGCCACTGTGTCCCACCACTCTGAGATGTGTGGCATGTAAACCACGCTGGGCATGCTTCGGCGGGCCTCACGGAAAACCTACAGACAGTGGTCAAGGTCTCAGTGTTTCCATCTGACTTAAATCTCCTGCACAAAAGACCATGAAACTAATATACACTTTTTTCCTTTTAAATACAAAGCATCTAGCACTTGTGGCCTCCCACCAACTTTGGACTACATTCCCAGTTATCTTTTGCGACGACTGTGCATCACTTAATGGCACTGTGTAACACCAACAACAACAGTCAACATCAGCTAAAAGATGAGGCCAACAGAAAGACCAACTCTCTTGGCTGAAGTGTTAAAAGTGCAAAATTCCCCCAACTTTTGACTGAAGCTACAATGGCTAAGGAAAGAGTCACTTCATTTCATTTCAACAACATTCAGAGTGCAAGGATGGCGACAAAAAGGACAATTTCAGAGTGCACACGTGAGCCGAGATTAAGGGGCTTTCGAAAATATTGATGGAAAAAAGCAAGGAAGATAAAGCAAGAGGCCAAATAAGAACAAATTTGAAATTGTATGATAAAAACAACTTAACCTTTATGCCAGGGGTGGGGAACCCTAATCCTCGAGCTCTGCTTTTCCTACAGGTCTGAGATATTTCCCTGCCACAAATTCCTGATTCAAATGAACTGATCACTATCAGCATGTCATCTAGGTCTGCAGAAGTCTGTTACTGGCTCATCCATCACGTGTGTTGTGGCAGGGAAACATCTAAGACCTGCAGGACATGCGGCCCTCAAGGACCAGAGTTCTCTCACCCCTGCTCTATAGCTCTGAGGGAACCCTCTGAGCTTAAAATTTCAAAAGTTCTTTGTGTGTCACTTCAAGTTGATCATTGATTCAAAAATGTCAACCAACAATGTAAAAGCTTAACTGTATTTTTTTAAATCTATGTACTGGTGTGTGTTATACCTGAGCACAGGACTCTTCTGGAGTTTTGGCGCTAACAGAGTACAGTGTAGGCAAGTCCAGGCGGTGCACTGGTAGCTTGTCCAGGTGGTGGAGCAAGGCAGGAGCCAAGTGAGAGCTCTGTCCTGAGCCTGGGGCCCCTGCAAGCAGCAGACGTGGCCGATATGCTGTGGGTTGTTGAAGGGCAGAACTAGAAGCAAAAAGAAGTACACAGTTGGCATTCCATATATCCATAATCCTAATCTAAGCACAACGATTAACTTCCTCTTTTGAAAAGCAATTTCTTTGACAAGTGTAATAAAAGCAACTCTGCACTTAAGTAATGCGCTTAACTAGGGGGAAAAAAAGGCCCCCCACACCAAGGTGAGTGATCACAGAGGGGACAAAAGAAGTGAAAAAAAAAGGGCATGAGATGCCATATCAAGTTACGCAAGGCTGAGCTCTTGATCACAATTCAGGAACAATATCTAAAGAACCAGGGAGATACTTTAACCCCAAAAGTTCTGGTCCAAAAGTAGTATATCAGTACTTTTTGGCATTTTATTTTTGGGAAATTAAGGTTTGAATTCTTACCCCTCAAAACTAAATATAAATAGTTGTATATCTTGTAATACATCTGGTTAGACATGACATATAATATGCTAGATACTTTTAAAGAGGAAATATTAATAGCCTTAGCCTACTTTTGGAATTCATCTTCAGAAATGATGTATGAAATAAATTAAAAAGATAAAAATTAAAAAAAAAATCACACTACATGGCTAAAATCATTAGTAAATTATTAAAAACATCACACTCATCCACTGCAACACTGTCAGTTCTGTTAGCAGAAAAACCATTTCCTGTGTTATCGGCATAAGAGGCTGAGAACAGATGATGTAGCTGCACTGTGATACCACATACAGCTGCTCTTAATAATGATGGTCGAAAACATCCCATAAACCTTTGGTGAAAATACAGCTCATTCAGCATGGACACATCAAAAGCTCGGCTTGCAGCAGCTCAGTAATGTTTGGATGTTTACAGATCATCCAAGACTCAGCCATATTTTTTCCTCATTCTTGTCAATATACATTACATATTACATATGCATGCGGTGATGATCAAAAAGGAAAAAGAAAAAAAAGTTTGTTTTACCTCAAGTAGGTGTAGCTTTCAACTAGGATGATAACCCATTAGCAAAAACCTTTGCATATAAATGTTTTTTTAGAACTCACATGGAGGAATGAATGAACATTCTTTGCACTGCAGAAGAGGAGAGCTGACTCTTTGGGGATGAAGTAGGCTGAACTTCGTAAATGGAGGCAGAGCCTTCCTCATTGTCATCATCGCTATACAAGTCCTCTTCAAGCAGATGATTGTCACCGCCTATCAGAAAACAAAAATGCTTGTATGTGCTACCTCCTCCAAGTTTCCAGATAGGTGGTGCTGATGGTGTTGCGTGGAGGAACATTCATCATGCGATACCAACATAAAGCACTGAAGTAGTAAGGTTATGAAAAGACACAGAGATAAATTACAAAAAAACTGCAACATGTATAATAAAAAAAAAAAAATAAAAAACATGTGAGGCACGTGTCAAGGGAGAAAAGAGTGCAAAAAAAAATAGCCAACAGAAATAAAACAAATGTAGCTGAATCCTTACCTTTTGTGTCCCTGTCAGTGCACTGAGCATGGGGGAAGACTCGGAGCAGAGCTTTCAGCACCAAGGAGAAAGAGCTGGCCAACAAGGGCCTGAGGATAGGGGATAAGGCTCGACCTGGCGGAGCCAGAGCCCTCTGGGAGGCTGGGACAATTGTCCTCATTGCCTTGCTGAAGTCGCCAGGCCCCAGGACAATGGACGTGACATCCAGCTTCAGCTTGACGCTGCTGCCGTAGATCTGTGGATAGCGGCGGCGCAACGCCATCAAGGCTGCCTCTGTGCAAAGTGCTTTTATGTCAGCACCACAGTAGCCTGAGTTAAATCCAAAAGGAAACAAATAAATACATTTTCTCTAACTTGGTCATTTAGTCCTTTTGGCTTAAGATTATTTTTGGCTCAGACATACCAACATTTATAGTATACCCTATAGATCTACATTGATCACTAGTGTTTTGATATGAAGCCCAACACTACATACAGCACACATTTTTCTTTTTTTATTTGAACCACTCTTACCGACACATTTTTCTGCAAGTTCATCAAGAAATGGCTCAGCCAATTTGGGATTCCAGTCCCTTGTGTGAATCTCCAAAATGTGCTTCCTGGCCTAAAAGAAATTTATCATTGAGAATGGAACAGGAGGACAAAAAATTAGTGATTACGTGCAAGAAAATTATTAAACAAAATTACTTAAAAAAAGAAAAACACCTTAAATATTACAAGGCAAACAAAGCACAACATTTTCAGTCAGCTCTCTGGTGAGCAGCAAACAATAGCCAATGACGACTGTGTGAAAAAATGTTGTAAGGACAGCTCCATATGAGCCATCTACAACTGAGCACTTTATCCAATTAAAATGACAACATCCATTCATATGCAAAATTGTTTTATGCACAGCAGAAAATATACCCATCCCCCACAGTAAAAGATTAAAGGTAAAGCATAGAAAATCATAGAAACTTCTATAAGTGCATTTTAACTTTCCAGAAGTGTAGTACATGCTTTGTCTCCGACTTATCAAATCAAAACATTTAACAAGAAAAAGGTATAATGTCTAGTCCACATAGAACTGATAAAAATAATTTAAATGGCAACCAGTGTGTTAAATTAATAGGCCTCCTCAGTTAAAGAACTCCTCAGTTAATGCTATATGTTAATATTTAGCAAATACAAAACTGTTGACTCATTTTGAGCATACAGTCAAATGTCGTCTTTCCAACAATGGAAAAAATGTATCTGAATAACTTCCTAAAACACTGGAAACTCCATAGAAATAATGATGCAAGACAAGTAGATTTAAGACTCACTTTCTTATCGGGCAGGCTGAACAGAAACTCCCGGTCAAAGCGTCCAGGCCTCCTGAGTGCCGGGTCGATAGAGTCAAGTCTGTTTGTAGCACCAATGACCACTATCTCCCCACGACTGTCCAAGCCGTCCATTAAAGCCAGCAGCGTGGAAACAATTGAACTAGCCAAAGGGAAGGAGATAAATTGTAAGGCACTGTATTTACTATTCAGCAAGTCTAATAAATAAAGACATATCAATTATGGCCAGTGTTTCTAATGCTTATTGAGATCTATAATTTTAGAGATCTGTGAAGCAGTTTGATTGAGTGCAACCACTCTCATTTGTTTTACACAAACACACCTTACATTTGTCCCTCACTTCATAATAAACAAAACATCAAAAAGGCACTCAGAAAGAGACTCGATGATTCCAATGTCACAAAGTAAATTAAGAGACTTTTTTTCCCCCCAGAACCTTTGAGTAACTTCATTTATTAAAAAAGAAAAAAAAAAACAAAACACTTCTCTCTCTCTTTCCGTTTTTGCCCATCACTGCTTTAAACACAGAAAAGAAAACCTTGCATAAGTGTATTACTGTAATGACCGTGATACTGGCATGCAAAAACGAATTTCACCAAGTGGAAGTCGCATGCAAATAGTCAATCATGGTCTGTTCCAAAACAGCTGTCACGAACCTGAATGTGAGCTTAAATTAGTGCATTCAGTCACTTATAATGCAAACATTACATGAAAATATAAATGCAGACAAAAATTGTCAAATTGCAGGTGTTTTCTTACCCTTTGACCATATAATACATGCTAAATTAGAATGGAACTTTTGATTTCTCGTGCTGCTCTTGCCAAATCTTACATTGATATGCAAATAAGTTTTCAAGTGTTACAATAAAGTCTGCAATGTCAGATGTGTAGTTCCAGCAAGCCAATATAACCATTTCAGCACAATAGAACTTTGCATAATCAACAAAGGAAATGTATGTGCAAACTTTCTATAATTTGCCACTGTCTTTGTATAACATTCTGGAAAAGCATTTTGGTTACTACAGCTGTAAACGGTATCTGTTATTTTAAAAAAATAAAAAAGCAATAAGATGTATGCATGCTTTGATTGACTGAAGACCTAGTGACTTCATTAACTTTTTGACAATTTTCATTCTCCCTTTATAGAGACATCTGAGACTTACTCCCAAACTATTTAAAGTACATTTTATCAATGGACTGTTTAAAGTATCAGAAGTATATTTAAAAAGCATGAGCATTCATACAAACAAGCTTTTACCTGTGTATCTGATCTTGCCTGCTGGAGCGAACAGGAGCCAAACCATCAATTTCATCAAAGAAAATAATAGATGGCCTCATCAGGTAAGCCTAATCAAAAGAATATACAAAATTGAGGTCAAAATCCAATAAAGCTTTACTCTTCGTGAATAACTATATTGCAATTTGGCTGGGTTTCAGCTATAATAAGAAGAAAAATATTCATAAGGAGATACAATCTGGCAGAGAAGAAAAGTGATGACAAAACTTTTTTTGTCTCTGTAAATACATCTATTTTAAGCCAAGTCCAAGAATTTCTTCTGATACAACCAATAGCCTGGATGACTCACCTGGTCAAAAAGCAGGCGTAGCTGCCGTTCCGATTCCCCGACCCACTTACTGAGGCAGTCGGCTCCTTTCCTCATGAAGAAGGAAACTTTTCTCTCCCCCTGGCTGCACTCATTGGCTAGTGCCCGTGCAACCAGGGTTTTCCCTGTCCCTGGGGGACCATAGAACAAACACCCTCTAAAAAGGAACAGAAAACAAATGTGGTTTTTGTTTATTGAATTATAGCGAGGCTGACCACTTCATACATGTAATCAAATTTCTACATACAATATTTCACTCTGTGGCTTATCAATAACTGACGCGAGAGCATTTAAAATGAGAATTTATTCCTTTGGCTCATTTTGTCTCAGCCTTTTGTAATGATTTCAGTTAGTAAGTAAACCTCTACTAACTCAACAACTTGATATCAAAGCAACAGAAGTCTAAATGTTATTCTCACCTGGGAGGCTGTATCTTGAATTTCTCAAAGATCTCAGGATAGAGCAGAGGGAACACAACCATCTCCTTTAGTGACTGAATGTGATTAGTGAGGCCACCAACACTATCAAATTTCACCTAAAAAGGACATACACACGTCATAAGTCACCCGAATATCTATGAAAGACTATCATTTTAGAACCGTATCTAAAGACAGCCTCTTTTTAGTTGCAGCACAAACAACTGAACACGTCAAAGTTTTAGGATTTGAAGTCCACTATTATTTAGTCAGTATCTCCACTCACTGAATTGTCAAGGTTCATGGGGTCCACATCAGCCAAACTTGCACCCACTTTCACTCTATCACGCAGCACACCACTAGCCAGGTCTTCAGCAGTCAAGTTCATAGGCAAACATCTGTTAAAACAAATACATCTGTAATAAGTAATTGTATGGCTAAAAAAAAAAAAAAAAAAAAAAAAAAAAAAAAAAAGATCGCTTCCCCCCCCCCTCCCCCCTTTTCCAACTCTTTTTGGAGCACCTTCACCCCCCTTTTCCCCTTTCCCCAAAAAGCCG
>JBAMYA010000017.1:1097870-1118585 GCA_037176975.1 Arrhamphus sclerolepis
TGTAACGATTTTCTTATTTGCTGGTGCTTTAAGTAATTGCAGGCATATTTGACAGTCATACAGAAAATGTTACCAAGGTGACTTTAACAAGAGGGCAAACAGTTTAAGATAGTTTTGATCTCATGATTTCTCTGTTTTATTAATGAGTGTCTTAGTTACACATATGAATCTCAAAAACATCAAACTGTGCTTCTTCATTGCTGTTGTGGCATTTTTATTATTTAAATAGGAGAGTGTAGGCTTTCATTTTTCAGCGTTTCATCATGGGCGAAATTTCAAAAAGATTATAATACGCATTAAGAGTTTCTTGGATCTGAGGAAGGTGCACAATTTTCCATTTGTACTCAGTTTTTATCTATCTGGATCCATGTTTTCTTGTGAGACTGGAGTGAGAATGGCTGTTGTTTTCCTTGATGACTGTACCTGCATGTGCACAACTGATACTGCGCCTGTAGGAGTTAGGAAGGAAAATAAAAATGTAACTGGACAGGTACTTCTGAGCCGCTCCTTGGTGTTACTTGACACTGATCTGTTAAATGTGAGACAAGGGCCAGCAGCTTCCCAGAAAAGTAAACCTCCTCTCTTTCAAACTTTGCCTGAAGCAATATAAAATGTGTCATATCTTGGGCTGGTTTTGAGGTCCTTCAGTCATTGTTTTTAATAATTACTCTGCTTTGTTAGTGCTTAAGTTGTGTTAAAATGTCCTTACGTGTGGAAGCTATGCTGCTACATGATGCTAAAGTGGGCAACAGGAGGAAAATTCCACACAATGTCTGTAGCTATTGCCATGTCATTTTCTACCTCCATTTACCACAGCTTAATACAACAACACTTTATTTTTCAGTTGCTTCATGTGTAATATTTGACCACAGGCATTTCAGTGCATTAACATTAACATTAACATCAATGTTTTAACTGCAAACACCAAAACTGTTTTTGCTTGAGGGTGGAATGAAAAAAGAGAACTAAGAATGTAGGTAATGGTCAAAGACATTCCCATAAATGATGTATGTTGTGCAAAAATGTGTAAATGGTGTTTCAGGACATGAATAAATATATCACATTTTGGAGGCAATGAATTTGTGGTAGTCAAGGATTCAACACTAAACCAGAAAGTGCATGCTGTTTTGTGTCAGACACCAGACCCTTCATCTTATTGATTTGATCCAATTCGTAAATATGTTTGTAATAAAAAAAAAGTGAATTTTGCCACTAACAGGATGAACTAAAGTCACATTTCTTTCTACATTTGTTATCTAATGCATATTTTTCCTATCTTCTTTGTCATCTGCACCATCAGACTGATCTGAGCCAGAAGTTGTCATTATGCAGCAAACTGTGCTTTGCAATTGGTGGAGCACCCAAGGAGGTGGCTGCCAGCGCCACAGCCTTCTTCCTGCAAATCTACCTGCTTGACGTTGCTCAGGTAAACCCTTTAGTGTTACAAGAGTGCATAAAAGTGTTTTTTTTTTTTTTTTAAGCCTTGTGTGGCTTGCATGCGTGGATAAATGGATATTGGGGCTTTGCTCTGAATTCCATCTTGTCCCTCTTTGTCTTTGTAGATCAACGGCTTCCAGGCCTCCTTGGTGTTGTTCATAGGAAAAGCCTGGGGTGCAGTGACCGACCCAGTTGTGGGTTTCTTCATTACAAAGAGCAGATGGACCAGGATCGGCAGACTCATGCCCTGGTGAGCTCCCTGCTTATAACAAGCACTTCCCAACAGAAATAGCCAACATAGTTAAAATAACAAAGATTCAAATCTCATTATCTCAGTGAATTTCATAAACTAACTACACATTTGAAGAAAGAGCCATTTACATGCAGCCATGCATGGGAACAGAAAGAAGGCGTGCGCTCCATTTTAGAGGGTTTTGAGACGATCCTTCAGCTCAGGACCCACACCTGAGGACTGTGACATATACATTGTGCTTTGTTATTGCTGATGCTCCCTCAGATTGTTCATGCAGGCAGTTCTCATCACAGGTGTGCAGCTGTTTTTTTCTCATTGAAATTTTTCTCACACAACATCATACAACGAAATTATTTTATGATCTGTTGCCATGCTGCTCAACCGCATTTTATTGCATTGATGTAACATATTTGGTTTTGCAAGTTTTGTTTTACAACTGACTCTGGTAGTGTGGATTATTTGATGGCTCCATCAGCCTTTCTGTTAATCCCTATTTTCTAAACTAATTTTATAAGCTGCTAAGAGTGTGTGTATATATATGTGTGTGTGTGTGTGTTTGAACCATCCAGTGTAACACACTAGGCTGTATTTACTGTGAGCTGTATTATAAAGCACAGATTACACACAAGAGGACAGTGCTGGAAAAGGACCAAATCCGCTGCTGCCAGCCAGCCGTCCTCAGCTGAAGACAGATGTTGATGTTATATCAGTCTTGATTACCCCTGAGGACCTGTAGGTGTGTGTGCTCCAGCATTTGTGTGTTAGTGTATTTTTTTAAGGGTGTGCTGAACACTATCTGTCACGAGAGCATAAACACTCCTCGGGTTTTATCATATTTGGAAAGTCCCCTCTGTCCATTCAGCAGGAAGCTGACACATCCACAGTCAGACATGAAGTGATTTGTATCTCTGCTCTGAGTTCTTAAGGATGAAATCTTTTCCCCCAAATACCCCCTTTGGCGCTCCAGTGTTTAGTCGGCGTGATTGCCCTGAACCACCATCAACTTGGCAAGGAAGACCTTTTGAGAGCAGTTTTTTCAAGCATGAAAAACGTAACATGTGAAAAAAGAGAGAGAAATTTATAACTCGTGCAAGTTTTTCAAAGGAAACTTAAGAAGGTAGAGTCTCTGGTGCCAATAAAATCACTGACATTGCCACCACTTTTTAAAAAAAATTGCTGAAGTGCATGTCTTTTTTTAAATACCTTTTTAAAGATAAAAGCACATATGTTGTGTCAGGTTAACTGCTGGAGCGATGTCTCTGATTATCTTTATGTTTGAAAGCAGACTGACCGCTGTGCCGGACAAACGTCTGCAGAAGAAGCTGAACAGCTTCACCATGTGTGTACATGTCTTTCCCTTGAAAGCTGCGTTGACATTTCACATCCTCAGTGGAGTGAAGAGCTGATTACCTTGTCACAAATGCATACAAGACCAATATTTATCTTGATGAATAAACTTAAAGTGCAATTAGATAACTATATATAACCACTTATAGTGAATCTGTCAGGAAGTACCTCTGTTTTGTGTTTTGGTTTGTTGGGTTTTGTTTTATTCATCACCCGTGTTTTCTAGATTAAACTTGATTTTTTTTTACTGTGCCTTATCTGCTTTTGTGTGAGTTAATTGGCTGCTTTACTTCCTGTTTTGCTTCTGAAGTGTTGTGTCCTGTGTGTTGGTTTAGGTTTGATTTCCCTCGCTCTCTCGTGTCCTGATTGTTGACGCCTGCATCTCATCAGCCCGTTTCTTTTGTGTCTTATTGCTCTGCTTTTCTTTCCTCCCTTGCTAGTCTGTTTTCATTCTACTTGTCATCTGCCTGTCCTTTTCCCTATGTAGCTTCCTTTTTGTTTTTTTATCGGATGACAGTCTTTTTGGTTTTGCTCATCCAACACTTGCACCGCTGTTCATTAATATTAAAGGACTTTAGGTTATTATTCCTTCCTCTGCATTTGTGTCTTAACTTTGTTAACAGTATTTGCAAAAAGTTTGTTTTTTTTAACTTACCTGTTTGTATCCAACAGATAATTTACATTGAGAGGGGAAACATTTAAATTCATGAATGTTATTTGTATCCCTCAATGTAAATTCAAACCTAATGAGAAATATGGGTTTAAGTTTTTAAATAATGGACTGGTGTGAATAATGTCTCAATATAAAGCAGGTGCACAGCTCAAGATCTACGTATAATTTAAAATGGGGGTTTGTCCCTTATTTTTCAGCTTACAAATCTAAAACAGTTTGGGTTTTTTGTAAAATAGTATATATAGTATAGTATAGTATATATATGTTAGAATCTTTGGTAGAGGACAGGCATGAGTAAGTGAACACATCTTGCTATTCCTCCTTGTCTTTAGTCACTGCAAAAATATGTGTGGTGATATTTTTTTTTTCACAAGTTGTAAAAAAAATCGCTCAGTCATTCTCACTACGTCATTTGGTTGCCTTTGAAAGTTCCTTATCCAAACTCCTTCTTTATTTAACTTGCTGACTGTCAACAAACAGTTGAGTTGTTGAGCGTTGTGGTGTAAGGCAATATCACTTGTTCGACTCTTTTGATTCTTTTTAATCTGCCTAATGTGAGTCACACAAAGTTGCTCATTCTGATATTAAATCATTGGGGTAATCTTTAAATTTGAATGTGTCTTTTTTTTTTAAACAAGCAGCATGAAGGAGCACAAGCAACAGAAAGCTAGCAAATTCTGTCAGTTCCCTTGAACCACTGACACACTGCATAGCCTGAAAGGTCGAACATTCCAGCCTATAAGTCCTCTTTCAAATCCCTTCAGAAGAAAATTCTAAGTATCTTCTTTTTATCTGCACTTTAATTAAGACTGTGCAAATTATTGGTATCGGTGCAAGTCTGTATTCATGCATGTGAGGGGAAGTACGTGGGTGTTTGTGTACACACGCCTTTGTTGCCTCTCCCTGATCATCTTGCAGGAACATTCTAACTGTCCCATTCACCAGCACCCGGAGCCCTTTCAACACTCCCATGACCAAGCGGTCAATACTGCAGCACCAGCGTTGTCAGCTGCCTTTGTCTGAGCAAACAATCAGGAGGAGAGTGAGGTGGCCATGCTGGATGATGCCAGAAATGACTGTTGCTGGCCTCTCTCTGCATCTTTCTAACACTTTCTCTATCCTGCTGCAGAGCAGGTCATAGGGCAGGCCCCTGTTGGGTTTGTCACAGCCGCATAAATTCCATCTGTGCCTTTTTTTTGTTTTTCTAAATGTGTAACCATTCCAGTCCCAACAAATAACAAACAGTCTCTCTTTAAAGGGCAGGAGGGAGAGTATAGATGATATATTGATGTTTACAGGAAGGTCATCTGCCTGTTTTTCTTCAGTTTGCTTTAACCATAATGATATACAGCAGTTGTAAACTTATGAATTATACATGGACCACATACCGTATTGCTCCAAGTTCTAAAAAAATAAGAAGCACATCACAGCACTGTGTGTGCTTGAGTGGATGATGCATATTCATGCATCTGTGTGTGTGCAATAGCTGTGTCTGTGTCTAGACTTTGCTTTGCTGCATGTGGGGTTGAAATATTTGGTGTTTCTCTGGCTGCTCATGTCTCCCAAAATGTTCTCCTCTTCCGTTTGAAAACCACAGCTCTCCCCCTTCCTCTGTGGCAAGTGGCAGTTGATATGAATTTGTGCGGGACCAAATTTCTTTTTCTTCATCTTATCCGTCACATTTTTTCGTTTTTCACAGGATGGTTGGTTGCACTCCATTCCTCGTGGTCTCGTACTTCTACCTCTGGTTCGTTCCTCCTTTCACCAGCAGCAAGTTCATCTGGTACCTAGGATTCTACTGCCTCTACCAAACCCTTATCACAGTGAGTATGCATGCTCCCTCAGATCTGAAAACGCTCTGACAGCTCAGCAGGACATCACCTGCAGCACAGAAGACTCGTCAAGCGCTAGCAGGAGATGAAAGCCCTGATATATGCAACTCATGATTTGCAGATGACATGTTACATAATGAAGAAACAAAATCCAGAAAATGTTGCAAATAGCGGTGTATAAAGTGGAGCCGATTATAGTTATTTGATGCCAGACTTTGAAAGCCTTCAGATTTATGCTTCGTGAGATGTGTTGCACATCAAAGTACATAAACATATACACACCTTATTTCAGAGGGGAAGTGCTGTTTTTCACATCCCCTTTTATTTTTCTTGTCTGGCCCTCTATTTTCCTCTCTGTTCCGGCTCTACTCTGTTGTAGCCCATATAACATCTGCTACAGAGCATTTAAACTGCTGCAGCAACAGTGTGGCGAGCATGTAATTCTAACTACTTGATAAGTATATGGTCAGTTTTGCCAGGAACCTCTCGCCAAGTAAATACTGGTTACCACTTTTAGCTGCCCCTCATTGTCTCTGACTGTGCATTTGTGTGAAGTTTCGTTAGGAAAGGCAGCTGCGATCATTTAGAGTTTCGCAGTCTGTAAACAAGCTTGAAGGCCAAACATCATCATTTATGCAATCAGCTAATATAGAGTTTCCATCAAATGAATCACTTCTAACCTTCCTCTGCGTATGACAGTGAAGGAGGTCCAGTTTTATAACTGTTTGCATTCAGTAAAGATCCTGTGCTGTGTAGGAGCAATGGCTGAAAAGAAAAAAAGAAATCCTTTCACCGCCGCATTTATTTTTGTTGCGGCTGTGCATGCTCATTTGGCCACAGTGCTGACTGAGCCCTTGTGTAAATTACAAAGTGAAGCTGGACTTAGTTTGCTTGCCTATTCTCTGGGAGAGGTGGTGAGGGAGAAAGAGAGCTGAGGTTGGCCAACATGGAAAACTCAGAGATTGCTGTTGATGTATATACAATGTACACTTTGCATCTGCATTTTCAAGGGGAACTCAAAAATGATTTTGAATAAAAATTCCAATTTTTTTACATATCAGTGCATAATTTTAAAAAATCGTCTGGCTTTATCATGTCTAAAAAATGTAAAACAATGCATCACATAATGCTCTGTCAGTATTTATCAAAGAAAATTTGAACCAAATGACAATGAGTCATTTGACATTTGATTAAAGTGTTTGTGCTGATATGATGTAATTGATTTTTGCCAAATGTGGCACCATGCATGATGGCAAAACGATTTCATCTGAGCGAAGCACAATGCTTCCTTCAGAAATGCAGTTTGTGGACCGCTGGGTGGCACAGTGGTTAGGGAAGCGACCCATGTACAGAGGCTGCAGTCCTCCTGCAACAGTCACAGGTTTGACTTTTGGCCTGAACCCTTTTGCCGTGTGTCTTCTTCAGTCTCTCTGCCCTGTTTCCTGGCTACTTACTGTTAATAAAGGTCACTAGTCCGAAAAGTACCTTTTAAAAAAAGAAATGTGGTTTGTTCAGATGCAACTTTGCAAACCTAAGTCATGCTCCCTTGGTCTTTTGAGAGAGAGGAAGCTTTATGTTTGATTACTATGTACTATTGTGTATTATTTCTGTTTCATCCAAGTCATAACTGAGGATCTCCATGTCTTTCAGTGTTTTCATGTGCCTTATTCTGCTCTCACCATGTTCCTAAGCACAGACCAGAAGGAAAGGGACTCAGCCACTGCCTACCGTAAGGACTTCTGATATGCCTGAAACTAATTTATTAAACTTTATTCTCGTCTTATTTAAACCTTCCACGAATAAGTTACTGCTATTTGATCTGTGAGCTGGTTCTTTGCACGTGTGATGACAGGAATGACAATGGAGGTGATGGGGACACTTCTGGGCGCTGCCATCCAGGGCCAGATTGTGGCCAGTGCTCACACTCTGAAGCACTGCCCCACTCATAACATGTCTGCCGGTTACCTTGGAAACAGCAGCGGGGCAGAGATTGTCAAGAGCCTGGTGCACCCCCAAGACTACCTGTCACATGCAGTAAGTGTCTCTGTGTCAAGCAGGGAGCCCAGGTGTGCTAAAAGGAGGGCAAAAGAGTAGGTCTGAAAATAACAAGGGCTGTCATCAGCATTCTGACTGAACTCAGAGCTGTGGCGTGTGCTCAAAGTGACCTACTTCTCCAAAATATACAACGATATACATATATTTATAAAGAAGTTGAATGAAAAGGAGGATTGTTGAAAATTGGCTCCATATTTCTGACTGTCTACAGGTTCTGACATTCAAAAGACGTTCATGTTTTAACTCATGTAACCCGTGGGATTGAAGGGAGACGCCACTGTTTGATATCTGAACCCGGCATCCTGAGCCAGCTCCCCATTCACAACCACAAAGGGGGTTCCTCCCTCACATCAGGCTCCAAAAGCGGCACCAAAGCATTGGGAGATCTTTACAATCTGCAAGTCATTAGACCTACTCAGATCTCACCCAGAACATGTGAAAGCACCCCAGATTTACAGTGCTGGAAATATTTGTCTTCACTTCAGCACTTGGAGTGAAAAGAACGTGATGGGAAAACAGTCACGTTCCAGTTTTCAGTTTGCAGAGCTGTGAATAAGCACAACTGCTGCTGCTGCTCAGTGCATTTTGGGACCTTTTTGCAAAGATGAAACTGTCTTTCGTTGAATTTTAGTTGCACCGCAGCTATTTGGGCTTTAAATGGTTCTTTTCCAGTGGAATTAGGGTGAACCCTATCAGGGCAACACACTCACCAAGCCAAACCATCTGTAGCCACCCGCTAAATTTCCCCCGCGGTTGCTGGTGAGGGTGGCACACCGTCTGGGCAAACTCAGTCTGCCCTCGGAAACAGGGAGCGTTTGATGTGCATAAATAATAATGAACCGCTGGGCTGAGCCACATGGAAAAATAGCAAACAAACAGAAGTTGTTTAAGGCAGAGCAGTTCCTGTTGAGGTATAGCATTAAACAGTTATGTCTGTATTTTTGGACGTGGATCTACTTGAGGTTTCTTCCAGTTTGTGCTCCTATTTGTACAGTGATATGTGCACGGCAGTGCAGCTAAAACCAGTGTGAAAACCAACACGGAAAGTCACATGCAATAAATCTCATAAATCAGAAGAAAGAACTAAAGAGAACAAAAAAGCATAAACTGATAACTAATACAACAGTTTGTCACACTGGGTTTTTTTTTTTTTTTTTTTTTGCTTTTTAGACACTTGAGAAGATTATGAATTAAAGATTGTGGATGGTCCAAGAATAGATGTGGTTGTGCTGCCTCTGTGAGAAGAGATAGATAGATGTAGGCCATACTGAATGTTTGTTCTTTCTTTCTGCAGAAGGAGATGTACATGATAGCGGCTGGTGTGATAGGAGGAGTGTTCATTATCTGCACCCTTGTGATGTTCCTGGGAGTCAAAGAAAGAGATGGTGAGACTTTATTATTTTTTTAATAGGTCCTGTAACCACAACCTCACCAGTTAATTAATGTGATTAAAATAATCAATCAGGCATTTAAACGGCAGCCCTTTTAATTTTTATTAGATCAAAGACTACTACCTTTTTCTTTTGGAATTTTTTGTTTGTCTAAAGATTTTTTTTTGTTTTTAACATTTTGGGAGAGCATAGTTGGAGGCAAATAATAATGTGCTGTCTCCCCAAGAGTTGTTACATTATCATTTACAAAGAGCTTAAACTGTATTTCAACAGCAAGTATTACAATCACAAAACAAATATGTTCTTGTTTTGAATTTAATTCCTGTATCCTACCTAAAAAACAAAAAACAATTATGCATCTTCACTTCTGTGCTGCTATAATTCTAATCCCATTCTTATGTAATATATTATTTAAACATCTTGACAGCTTCCTTTGATGTGTTTTTCCATTTCATAATAACTTAAATGTTTGAAAGCTGGCCACTTGAGATTTCTACTACAGAGACAAACTGTTGCAGAATGTGGACTGGCATCATCTTGAGAGATCTGAAAAAGACAGTGTCTAGATGGCAGCATATTTGCACAGTTACCCATGCCATATGCAGTGCTGTACTTACAAAAGGAAAAGGAAAAGGGTACAAGATGCAGCAGATTAACCCTAACCCTTACATTTAATAGGCCAATACAATGGTTTGCATCATCTTTATTGTAAAATAAAAACAATGCCTCTAAGAGGGACAAGCAGCATCAACTGCAATGCAGGGGCAGTTCCAGTAGAACCAGTGAGCATATCTATCACCTTACTCTTACCTCGTGTTATCTGATATGCTGCACACTCACATCTTTTTTTCCGCGTTTCAGATCCATACGCCACAAAGACAGAGAAGCAGATCCCTTTCCTCCAGGCTTTCATCCTGGTGATGAGACACGGGCCATACCTCATTCTAACTGCTGCGTTCCTCTTCATCACTGTCGCTATTCAGGTAAATTTATTTATGAAGCACTTTTCAGAGATGACACACAGCATTACAGCAAACACGGCCAGTCCTACATCCTGACAGGGCGGCAGAATTGCTGGCACTCAATGTTGATCAATAAAGAAGAGCACTCAGTGAAAGCTCATGGATTACGCCGTATTTTTAAGTCTCAAGGATCTTGTAAGCATGCACTTGGTGTGTGTTAGATTTGACACCTCGGATCTACACCGTGTAGATTACTGCAGACACTCCGAGTTGTGCAAATGATCTGTTTCTGCATGTTTTTCCTCAAGTCACCTCAGCAGAGGTGTCAGCTGTCATTGCAGGACTTGCAGCAGAAATAAATCAAAGCAGAATTCTGCCAGCTCCTCCAGTCACCACAGTGCACCACAGACAGTGCTGAGCAGACACAGAATATCTGAATGTGTTATATATTATTTTTGCAGCTGGTGCAGAGCAACTTTGTCCTCTTCTGCACTTACGCTGCCGACCTGAGGGACCACTTCCAGAACATTGTGCTGACCATCCTTGTGAGTCACTGGATTTATCTCTCATTTGTCTATGATACTTGACTTTCTGAAAAATAAAAAAGCTTTCAAAGTTGTGTGCTAACTTTAAAGATATTTTTATATAAGACATCCATAAGACACCTTGTGTGTATTTAGTTACTTATAACGTCGCCCTCCATAAATAATGGCATAAATGATCATGACATACTAAATCATATTCAAAACAATTCTCTTCACTAATGAAATGTGCTACACGTTATCTTCTTCTGTTTTGTCAACACAGGTTTCCGCAGTCATAAGCATTCCCTTGTGGCAGTGGTTTCTGCAGAGATTCGGGAAGAAGACCGCCGCTTTTTGTGGTATCACAGTAAGTATGGTATTTTTGTTTTAGCAGCTCCTGGTTAAAATTGGATGTTTGCGCCATCTTGTGGATGTATGCTCAAATGTACAGTCTTTTTGCTTTAACCACATTTTAAGACTTGCCTCATGTCAAACAAATTTTAAAAAAAGACATTACTGTTTTCATATTAAGTAAACAAATGAAACTTTTTTTTCACCACTTTGTTTATCTCTAGTGGATCATGCCGTTTACACTGATGCTGGTGTTCATTCCAAATGTGGAGGTGGCTTACGTTGTGGCCGTCTCCTCCGGACTCAGTGTGGCTGCATCACTGCTTCTTCCATGGTGAGACATTTCAGAGCAGATCAGATCGCATCGCACTCATCAATACTCATTTGTGCATACGATTTTAAAAACAAGAGCCAGTTCACCTGCCACCAATTGCATGCAGCCAGTTTTTGTACTTAGAGCTCATCTGAGATATATAAATGGGCTGAAAAATGGAGCGCCATACGGTATTGTTTGGCTCCATATGGTTGGAGCACACATAAGAAAAGAATAGATTATGTCCATTCATCATCCATGTTCCTTAGCTTAACCATTGTGAGCAATTCACACGATAGAACCTGTAGACAATCCCATTTTTTCAACCCTTTTAAAATCTCAGATGGGTCATCCATACAATTGTTGACTTGCAGGTTTCAGGATCTTCTCAGGTGGTCCACTTGTCTTCCACAAAAGCTAGAAACTCTTGCATCCCTCATCCATCTTGTTTTGGGATGTCCAAGGCATTTCCCTGCTGTCTTTAAAATCTATGCCTTTCTTTACAGTGGTTCTGCACTGCTGCTTGCTACACTAGCGTTGTCTGTGGTGATTTGGTGCCATAGAGGGCCTTGTCCAATTACCCAGTTCATGTCCAGGTCACAAAAGTGATGTTATTTCAGAGTTAGAGGTGGAGTCTACTGTAAATCTTTCATACCATTAGAGGGTTCTGAGAACACCAGAGTTTTTCCACTTGTTTCTACGGCTGTGTCCCTTCCTCGTCCAACCCAAATTATAGCCTCCCACAGGGGCACGTTTGTTTTGGAAAGGGACAGTTGCTTATCCCGTCTGTGGGCTATAGGCCGGAGTTTCCGTCCACTGCTCATCATCTAATTGTGCTATTAGCTCTGTAATTTTAGCCCGATAGTAGATCAGAGCGCATAAAAGTAGATGTCACATCATAACCACAGAGCATTTTTAATAATTCTTTGAAATGACAAAAGTAAGAGAATGAGGGAAATGTAAGATACATAATCTTTAAGTTTTATCATGTGTCAAAGTAATGCTGGGCAGTTAAAGGATGCATGCTCATAAAATTCAAACATGCTTCTGTGTCTACAATCAAGGTCCATGTTGCCAGATGTGGTGGATGACTTCAGACTGGCCAACCCCTACTGTAAAGGCCACGAAGCGATATTCTACTCATTCTATGTCTTCTTCACCAAGTTTGCTGCTGGCATCTCTCTGGGAGTGTCCACCCTCTGCCTGGAGTGAGTCTCTATTACTCTCACACACATGTGACTGATTGTGTATAGTGAGATGCAAAATTCATCCTGTGAGTGATACCAAGATGCAGCATTAGACTTTGTATTGATTTGCCTTTTAAACAGTATCTCTGCATCTTTGTGTGTGTTTAGGTTTGCAGGTTATGACACGGGTGCCTGCAAGCAGCCTGCACCTGTGGTATATACACTGAAGCTGCTGATCGGGGCCGCCCCCGTGGCCTTCATTGTCACAGGTTTAATGATCTTACTCCTGTATCCCATCACTGAAGACGTACGGCGCAGTAATAAACTCCACCTGGAGGAGCTACGGTGTGTAGAAATCATTAATGGATATATGAGGGAAAAGCTCTAATCCCTCAACTCTGCTGACTGTACACATGAAGCTTTACTTGTAACAAACAGCTGTGTGGGATCTTCTGCAACTCTGGAGTACGATGTAAACCTCTGTAATATACTGTCGTAGCAGTGTGAAGTAGAAAAAAAAAATGTAAAGACTTAACATGCACCACCTGAATATGTGTACTTACAGTAAGCGTGCATCGTTTAAGATCCTTTAAAGGTTTTCACATCTTGTCATGTTTCACGCTCATCTTAAAATATATTCCTTATGAATCTCCGCACAATACTCCACAAAAACAACTTTCTAGTTGTGTTTTGTTGATTTCTTCAAAAACCAAACAAATAAAAAACAAGTATTTAGAACCTTCACTTAGCTTAGTGTCGACTGGATGGGGATGAGTTTCAGTTCTCTGCAGTGGTGCTTAACTTGGCTCATGTGCAAACTCTGGTGGCATCTTTTTTTTTTTTTTTTTTTTATAAATGTAATTATTCAGTTTTACTGGGCAATCACATCTAACAAACCTGCTTGGAGTTACAAACCTTTTTCTAATTGTGAATCATTAAAGCTACTGTCCTTTTACGCACTTTTACCGTCAAATTCAAATCGGATTTTTGTTGCACCCTTGCTCAGACCAGTTCTTGGTTTGACATTCACCATTAACTATCCAGTGAATTAATTCAGTCACAGGTTGACTTAGTCAAGCTGAAGAAACACTGATCAAGAACCACTGATACCACTGATACAAAGGATTCAGAGGAGTTTAGCTGTAATCATGCAAAGAGTTTGAAATTCTTCGAAAACAAAACAAGCTGTAGCATCTTTTAATCTTAAAAACATCAACAAAACCTGCTAGAAGCTGTTTTTGTTATTGTGGAGAAATATGTGTGAAGTGACTTAAAAAAAAAAAAAAAACAATCAAAAAGAAAACCTGGAAAAGGAATCTGAAAACTTTCCGTATGCACTACGTCTTTCTACCACTGCTATGAATGTAGCACATCACTGATACTGGTGTCTCTCGCAGGAAACAAAGCATTGGCTCCAGAACAATGGAAGATTTGAGTAACGTGTGAGCTGGATCTTGAGTGAAGTGAATTCACAAAGCCACGGATTCCAGCTACGCAGCTGGAAGGTTGTTCTTTAGTGTATATTACACTGATAAATAACTAAACTCTTTTAATGTAAACATTTTTTGTTTCCACATGTACTGTATAGTCAACTTGGATATATAAACATACAAAAGATTAATTTATATAAATGAATGTATATCATTATTTGCTGTGTTGACCTCTACAACTGTTATTTATTTATGATACATGATTACAAAATGATTGACATGAAAAGAATAAATGTTGTAGAGAGTGGTGGGTAGACGGTACATTTGTTTGCATTTTTTCTTTCTTTTTCTTTCTGATGTAGGGATGGCATAGCTTGTTTTTATGCTATACTATAGCATAAAACAAGTGCGTAACAATGAGAAAAAAAAAGAAGCTTCTGTGGAGTGTTGCTCTCTCTTGTGGTCAAATGTGTGAACAGATGTTGCAATGATTTAATTTTTCTTGCAGGCAGTAACATAAACGTTGAATTGCCTTTGCAACACTTGAGGGGAACTTTGTAACAGAGAAGAGCGAAACCATACATTTATGAAGTTGTTGCCAGAAGATTCTGCTATGTAGAGATAACAAAACAAAAACATTTCTTACATCATATATTTTCCTCTATTGCTCTTTTGCCCCTCCAGGACATTAGCATAGTTGAAAGCAGGTGCTAAGTATCACTAAAACATTCTCGACTCTGCTTGTTTCTGTGTTATCTAACTTGGTAGGTGTCCAAGTTTTGGAAAAAGACAAAAAAAAAGCAGATAACAAACAGCCAGATAGCATTTTGTCATTGAGAGGAAGGAAAAATGTGGCTTATTCCTCCAGTTTCATTTAAAATTCATTTAGAAGCAGCAAGATGTGAACAGCCCATTTGAATGGGCAGCCCTTTTTTTAAAAATCACTTGTGGTTTATCAATACAAAATAAATACTCTGCATTGCTGTGATTGACTGCATCATTGGGGATTTTTAAGTTCAGGCCATCAAGATTGGCTGAATCTGTTAAAACACACTGAGTAACAGCTCTATGAGTCGGTACATTAAAGTGTCACTCAGGAGTCGTTATGTTGACGCCTCTGTGGCTGTGATGGGACATTGGCTGGGGGCCGGACTAGATGGGCAAGAGTTTTCTGGACTCCCAGGAGTCCGCAGAGTCGATTTCCTTTTTCCATTCCGCACTGTGAGTTCCTCTTTGGGCTTAAACAAAAGGGGTACGAAGCCATCTGCATCAGCCACAAGTACGATCCACAAAGGTCCTGAAAGAGGAAAATTACACAGGACTGTCGTTAATGTATCTATAGTCAAAAGCCTACAAACTGCAGTTATAAATGTAATAGTTTGTGGGTGTGTCTTAGTTCAGGGACAAGCAGTGTTTGCAACAACAGGAACAAAAACACTATGCTCATGCTGATAAGCTGCTTTTGTTTTAAACTTTATAATCTGACCAAAGCTCTTAATCACTTCCAATTATAGTTTAGGCACGTTAACGGAAGAACAATGCTGCATCATGCTGTCAACGCCTGCAATTAACTCTTTCCAATATAAAATTCTTTAAGGAATAAAGTCCTCCTTGAGTGAATACAATGAAGATAAAAAAAAAGAAACATGAAGGAAGCTGAGGAAACAGAGTTGGAAGATTTAGCTGAAGCTGAGCAAATTAACCTCAGTAGGGAAGCCCAACGTAAGCTTTCTGAAAATACACACAGGGGAAGACCTACAAAGAGGACTACAAGTGGCTGTCATTAATTAACCCTGCACACTCTATCACAACAAAGTTAATCTTATATGTACTGAGACACACTAGCTTTTACGTCTCACTTCAGAGTAAAGAAAACACCATGCATGATCTTTACTGTAAAACTAGACTAACGACAGCCTGGCTCGGTGTCTTGCTTTTCAGACGTACCGTACATCATCTCCACAATGCTTAGGCTGAAGAGGTCTTGGAGGGCACGCAGACAGAGCTTTCCGTCACACAGCAGCACTGGCCTCCTCTCGTCAATGAACACGTTTTCTGATAACTGCTTCTGCAGTTAGCAAAAGTGTTCATGAAAATGAAAATAAATAAATAAATAAAACAGGATATGTTAGCATCTACTGAGCAAATATCTTGCATTATTTTTTTAATACCATATTAAATACTTTCAAGTGTTCTAGTAGGTTGTTTTTCCCTGAGAATAAATGCATCTGTCTTACAGTTTAAAAGACACTCATGACTGTTATGCACTTAAGAAATTACGAAAGAAGACTCTTTTTCTCACTAGCTGGGGGTAACAGATCTATGCATACAGTTTAGATATACCTCATTAACAACACTGTAATGAATGTAGTATAGCTTAGTGATTAAACCTGTACCTGGCATGTCACATTGACATATGGGGGTTCACATGCGTTGGGATAGACACTCGTGTTCTTCTTGCCATTCTGTGTGTAATCTCTAATTTCTGTCAGACACTGCTGCACATCTGAAAAGCGTGTAAAAAGCCTTTCCATGTTGTGAACAAGCTGCTCCAGCGCACGCTCCTTGGAGGGGCTAGATGTCTTTTCAGGCAAAGTTAGCGTCGACTCCGTGTGATTCTTGTCTGATGATTCAAAGCGAGGAGAGCTGGCTCGACTGGAATCTCTGCTGGCCTGACTGGTCACTGCCAGGCTGGCCATCCGGCTGACGTGATCCATGTCAAAATTCTCCACCGTGATGGAGGAGGCACTGGACAGAGCTCTTTCTGATCGGTCAGAAAAGTCTACAGAGCTGGTGTTGGGGCTGAGTTCAGTGCTCCTGACCTCTTCAACTAGTCTGCGCCTGTTTCCAGGTGAACAAACTACTCCCCTTCCTGGCAACACCAAGTCTTTTATCCCTGGGTGCTCCCTGTCATCCTTTGACAAGTGCTCTGAGAGCCTCCTAATCCCTGTGCAGAAGTTAGAAGAAGATTCCTGGTTGTGAGCAGTGGGGGATGGTGCAATAGGTGTCCCTCCATCGTATATCAACTCTTTGGCGATGAGACGAAGAATATATTTATCTGTGTTGGATGATGGGAGAAAAGCAGGGTCATTAGACTTCTGCCTGCCCACCATCAGCAGCAGCACCTTGTCACTGAGGAAGCAAACTCCTTTGGGCCTATCATTTTGCTGCAGAGAGATCTGCTGGATGTTTGGCATTGCAGAAGCCGTGATGCAGTATACAAGAACCATGTTGCAGCTGTTAGAAGCCACTGCAACTGTGGAGGCACGTGGATCAAAAGCAACAATGTCGGGGACCAAGATCCCTGGGATGCTCACTTTGCGAGTGGTAGTGACCTTTCGCTCAAAGGTAACTAGGACCAAGTGTGAGCTGTCCTGGCCAGAGC
Organism: Arrhamphus sclerolepis; assembly: GCA_037176975.1. Classification (NCBI taxonomy): domain Eukaryota; kingdom Metazoa; phylum Chordata; class Actinopteri; order Beloniformes; family Hemiramphidae; genus Arrhamphus; species Arrhamphus sclerolepis. The sequence continues at coordinate 1,115,011 of JBAMYA010000017.1, forward strand.
CTGTTACAGTGTCCCGGCGACGCAAGTGGATAAGGGGGCTGGGGTCAGAGCGCCGATGCTTTGCCAGGAGATGGGTAAGATCAAGGGGGCCTGAGCTGGGGATATAAGATCTCTCTGACTCAAAAGATCTCCTCCTTGAATCCAGAACAATGTCATCATCCGACATGACCACATGTGAGCCCTGGCCTTGCAGGGACTCTTCTGCAGGTATGTCAAAAGCTAGGCCAGAATTTAAACCGCATATTTTATCAAGTGGTAACTCTGTTGCTACTGCTACCTGAGCCTCCCCTGTGGGCTCAATGGCACAGATGTAGCCCCCAACATCAAAAATGGGGCAGAATGAACAGGACACCAGGCTCTTCTGGATATCATTCCAAATGTATGAATGAAGAGTACTGCCTATGGCCACCACCAGACGTGTGCCATCCTTAGTCCAGCAAGCACAATGAATGAGTCCACTAACTTTGATGTCAGCTTTGATCCTCCTGTTGTCCACCCTGACAGAAAACAGCACAGAGGTGTCTCTTTTAGTCAGCACAGCAAGAATGTCCAGTTTAGGATGCCAGACACAGCCTTGAGGGAGCAAAGGGAAAGGCTCACTCATCTCACAAGTCTGTGTGCACAGTAACTTGTTCTGTTCCAGAGCACTGAGCTGCAGTTGCCACACTGTAACATGCTTCTTGTGCTGAACAGCCAGCAGGGCAGGTGAGTCAGAGCAGCACAGCGGACCCCAGAAGAGTCCAAAAACATGCTCAAACTGCCCAATAACGTTGGTGTCTCCAAATTTGACTTCGCCGTTAATGAAGTAAAGAGCTGTCAGGCAGACCTGCTTGCCGTCCGTCCACGCAATCCCATGCAGAGGGTGGATGGCCTGGTGTAGAGTGTTGAGACCTGTCCTGAGCAGCTTCGCCTTACCAAGATCCATGGTGGCAGGAATAAAACAAACTAGTCCAAGGAGAAAGAGAAAAAGTATGTCTCAAAAAATAAGCATTGATGACAGAGATGTGTGTCTGATCTGAAGTAGGCTTGCACAAGAGTAGTTATTGCTACCCATGCAGATTAAGAATAGCAAAAGCTTCTCTTGTGTCTTCTTCCAAGTACATGCTTTAATCCTCCCGGCCTGACCTGAGACTGTGGTGACAAACACCTATAGCTGCTTACGCCAGATGACCTTAACAGCACACAATTAGGAACTCAGGGTATTAACAATGCTTTGTTGAATGTGTGACCACAGCACATGATTTTTATGTATTTACTTTTTTAGACACACTGACTTTAGGTTGTCATGCAGTTTATATTAAGTATCGCTAGAAATAATCACGAGAAATAACTGGAAATAGAAAAAGTATTTTTAGTTAGATTAGCAAGCTTAATATAGCGCTCAAAGCTGAGCAATTTATAGCTGAGCCACTTTCTATTTTCTGAGTCAGAAAGTGTGACAGACCATTGAGAACATACTTACATGTACATATTACCTATAAAAAATAAAATGCAGTTCATAGTCATTGAAAGATGTGAGCTGTCTTAACTTAAACATAAATAGCTACCATTTATAGGCGACAACCTATCGAAAACTATTGCTAAAACAAATTCAACGTGCAACAACGCAAACATTTTATTTGAGCTTACCTTAATATACCACAATAATGTCATCAGAAAACCGCAGAAAATACAAATAGTAAATTCTAACAAACTATTTCACGTTTTACCGGGTAAAATGTGAACGATGAGCATTCGTCAGTAGCCCGGAAGCAAAACTAACCGAGTTTACATGCACGATGGGATATGTAGTTCAATCAGTATATGATAATTTTACCTATTTGCTCACTTTGTAACGATACATTTGAGTTTGCGGTTAGCGTTTTGAAACACTAAATATTTGATGTTATTAAAAAAAACTATCGATAATCATAAAATGGAAATTAAACTAGAATTCGTGGACAGCCGCCGTATACGGCAGCGTAGCTGTAGTTCTCGATGCTGTCTCGCGACAAAATACCTCGGCCGTCTAACGGCTGGACGTTGCTGCTGCTGCTGCTGCGGGTTGGTGTTGGTCGGTGAATGCATGGTTTCCATCGATAGAGCCCGATTTGTAGCCGCAACGCAGTAACTGTCAGTGGAAAGGACTAATTAGAATTTATGTTTTATAGCTAATATTTAAAGTAGCACAACCATGGGCGTAATAGTCGAGACAATATCTCCCGGTGATGGTAAGTAATTTTATCCGCTTGGCTGTGGTTTTTGATGCGGGTTGGTTGGTTGGTAACTAGTGGTCGGTAGTTTCCCGAAATGCCATGCAGAGCTTGAGAATTATCATACTACATGTAAAATAACAGATACAGGGACGAAATAAATTAAGTGAATTAAATAGTAATAGTCGTGACTTTATTTAAGAGTTTATAGTAAAGCCCCCCCATTTTATAAATTTGCACCTGATCGGTTACGCCTGCTCTGCATTTCCCCCAGAACTCTCCATTCTTACTGTTAAACGATCCAACTTCCCCAAAGTATTTTTTTTTCAAGGTTCTGTAAATTAATCAGAGATCATTCTGAAATTAAGAGAGACGTTCATTGTGATTTTGAACGGCACTGGGAGAACGGGACCTGCACGGCTCCCAAAGGCACCACTAACATATTTAGGGTCCTATAAAAGCCTCCCTGCTCTTGGAAAACATTAGCCTGGTCCTCACCAGACTAGTAATTCCGTTCTTTGCAGGAATGAAATGAAGTGCAAAGAGTCTGGTGACGACCAGGCTTGGAAAACACGAGGAGAATTATCAGAATCACCAGTATTACCAAGCTAATTGAACTGATTAACTGAGTAATTACATGGTGATCCTCTCAGATTAAACAGTGTATGAAGATTCAATAACATGAGTTTTCTTTTTCTTCTTAACAGGACGGACATTTCCAAAGAAAGGCCAAACATGTGTTGTTCATTACATAGGTAATTTATTTTTTTGTTTGTTTGTTATCTGTTGTTTTTCCTGGCAATCCTGAAACCCTGCATCTTTCCTGTCTCCTCGCTGAAGGAGGAAATTTGTCAATAAGTTCCACCCAGCCTTCGGATAATATCTGCAGGACATCCCTGCTCAGATTGCAGGGTGAACATAGTCTTTTAAACACTTGTATAGCTTTGAGTTCAAGAGATACAGTGGAGTTTCCGCTGTCAGAAAATATTCATTTGAAATTGAGCTGTTTCATAATGCAGGTATTTCTATGTGCAATAATAGCTGCATTGTTGGTTATTCTGAGTTAACTATCCTGTCAGTGACCCCTTTAGAGGATTCCAGTCTGCTCTGTACACAAACAAATGCTTTCTTTTTCCTGTTTGTCTCTTGTCGGATTGCCAAGTGTTGAGGTGGGGCAGCAAAATGCTGAGACATTTGGGATATAAATTTGGGTTGTTCTGTGCCCCAGGGTTGGGAGTCCAGACAAGTAGGTCAGACAGAAAGTAAACAAAACCTTGTTTGCATGACATCTGTCGACTGTCGGAGTGTCACATGCTTGTTTTGTGGTTATAGAACTTATTGCACACACTCAGGCATCATCTCTGTGATAAATGGATTATATAT
>JBAMYA010000017.1:1118685-1165696 GCA_037176975.1 Arrhamphus sclerolepis
TATATATACTTAAAAAAAACATGTTTATGGTTTATGGTACATTTTCATTGTTTATTTTTATTGTTTTTATAAATTATAATGTTTTTATTGTGCAAAACAGGTCTCTTGAAAATTAAATGCTGTATAAATAAACAATAATAAATGAATAAATAAATGCTACTATTAGTTGATTCCAAGAGCTTAGTTGACATCTTTGAAATGCCATGATCACTTTTATTCATCACTAGGACATAAAAATAGACACATCAGTACTTAATTAGTGATTAATGGACAACAAGACAGTTTGTCATTTCAAAAATTAAAGGCCCTTGAAATAACTTGTGACCTCGTGAAACATGAAACTCATATAAATACTCATCCCCTCTTTGCTATCTGCTTTCACTCAAAGTTAAGGTATTTGGGAGACAAGCATAAGGAGTTTTCTTTATTTAACATCCTTTTACCTGCTGTTTGTGACCTAAGTTCAGCTGATGACAATACAGCAGTATCAATGATTGATGATAAAACACCTGGTTAACACTATACTGTTCAACATTGAAACACATCAGTATATTAGATATCATTTCTTTTTTTTTTTTTGGTGGTCTAGTAGTCTTTATTTCAAGATTGTGAAAGGAAAGTGGGGGAGAAAGAGAGAGTGGATGACATGCATCCAAGGTTCACAGGCCAGGAATCAAACCTGCGACCCCGCCTCTGATAACTTAAAGTTTCTCTGAACAGTGTTAAGGAGTCAGCTTTCTTTCTGCATGATATTCAAGTGTGATTATTACCTGAAATCTTTTCTTGACACATTATGCTTCTTTCTAAAATTACTTACATTTACTGAGGCAGCTCAGATTTAAAGCCAAAGGTGATTCCACATCGCAATGCTGGCGTCGCCATGGTGAGGAAGAATGACAAAACAATAGCTTTTCATCTCAAGTAAACTGAACAGAAGAGGTTATTTTTGTAAATTGAGTTTATTCTTTATATTAAGGAAGATCTGTTGCCTCTGTTGCTCATATCACAGAGGGCGTTTTTCTGTCTTCCATTACTAACTTCTATTTGGCCAAACTTTCAAACTCACCTAATTTTAATTTCTTCTTGCTTTAGTTTGAGCCAATCAGTCCCAAAACTTTTCTCTCCTCATCTCCATGTTTACATGATGGACAGTGTCATCCTCAGCTGCCTGTTGACTCGGCTCATCCTCCACCTGAAGCATCGTATCTCCTTCCCTTCATTCTTTCAAGTTACAACTCCACTGTGATGATCCATCAGAGCTTCATTTCCAAACAGGTGTTTAAAAGCCATCCTTTGTACTTATTGTATTTTGCACTTCATTGCATTCTTTCATTTGAGCCTTTGTTATTTAAATGGAAGATAAAATAAGACAGAAATGATCAATGTGTGAGTATTTTCATGATTAAAGCGCCTAAGTGCAAAAGTGTTTGTCTAGTCTTTAATCTGTACATTCAGTTAATTACATTTACAAACTGAGTTTAGTAGATCAAATAAAGTAAGAATACCTTTTCTAATACTTTAATTCCTTCTGTAAATTGTTATTTTTGCCCCTTTTTTTTACCTTTCTATTATGCTGTCAAACAAGTGCTTTTTTGTTGTTGTTGTTGTTGTTGTTTTTCTTTGCTGCTTTGGTTGGATAAAATGGACACATTCAATGTATACCACTAATTTCCTTCATTGGTTGTCAGAATTAACTAAACTATGGTCCTTGATTGTTATATCTTGCAGGATGTAATCACCTTGCACCTTTTTCACACTTTCACTTGCACTTCTTTATGTGTGAAAAAGGCAACAGGAGTACACATGCTGTCTCATAGTGTAAAAACGGTGTTAATGGCTGGAGCTGCTGTGAACATGTACAATTATAAAGTTGTTCTGGATTGTTATATAGCGTAGTTCTACTTTAAAATTGTAATACACACAGTCCAAAAGCATGGTGGATTAAATTAAAGACAAATTAAGATATTGTATATTTAACAGATGCTCCATAAAGTCCATAAGGATAATTGTTACTTACAAAATTGTGTTAAGCTAGAGAGCGCTTAAAAAAAGAGAACAAAGAGGTTTTTTTTTTTTTTTTAGCTTTGCTTAGGTCTGTTAATATAGCTAAGCATATTTTGAATATGGATAACCCTACTATAGGCCCTGTTTTGTCCATACAACCATCAGTATAGCCTAAGAAAGCCTCTATTACAGGACTTTCAGTGCACTGCAACATCAAGAAAATGTATGTATATAGGAGGTAAAAGCATCTTCAGCTTTTAAGAGTGTTGCATTTAAAAACAAAAAGAAATCTGCAAATGAATAATAAAAGGCTCTTTATTATGTGTATTTAGAATATTTACAAAAACAAAAAGAATCAATCAAAGCGTCATATTTCCAGGTACACAGATAAAAGTGCTTATGATTTCTGTTGCATGGTGTTAGGTTTGTATTGGCGATTGCTTCATTCCTCTCTCAGATATTTAGATGAGTTGAAATCCATATATAGAGTAATTGGGAATATGGAGTTTGTTGATGAAGTCCTAACTTGTCAAATACTTGATTATATTTGAGCCTCATAAAAATAAGATGTACTAATTTTGGATTTGATTGACAGGAACAATGATGCAGAGGACTGGCAGCTTGTCCAGGCTGTACCCCTGCCTTTCACCCAAACATGGCTGGGATAGGCTCCAGCGAATCCCTAAATGAATAATATGTGGGTATAGATAATGGATGGATGAGTGGGTAGATACAGCATTGCTGAGAAGATATAACTGTAAAGTGAGCCATCTGGAGTCTGTTCTTGAGGTTCAAAAGCCAAATGAGTGTGGCACTCAAACCCAAAGTAGGCTGTCCAATTTGTTACATATACAGAGGGCTGAGATGAAATGTTAATGTGAGTGTTGTTTCGATTATTTAATCCATCCCTCAACAGCATCCTCACTGCCGTCATGACAGCGCTCTTACAATATCCCATTATGTCAAACTCACTTATCACAAAAACCATGCTTCTATGTAGGGAGTTGGTATTTATCCAGATTTTTATATTTGTTCTCATCTTGTTCACAAACACTGGTGAATACATCTGAATACACATGACATATTTAAGTTTTTTAAAGCTCTATCTCTATATCATTTTATAAAACTGCTGGAATAAAATAAAATCTTTTTCTAATTCATTTAAATGTGGAAAAATAGGATGTGCTATTGCCATATATATATATATATATATATATATATATTTACACATATATGTATATAGATATGTATGCAAGGGATGATTCCATTCCATGACGTGTAAATGTCAATAACAATGACAAATGTTGTTCTTTTCTTTGCCCGGGGAACAAATACAGAACAATAAATAAAAAGCCAATTCAAAAGCTCTGTCATGGGACCTCACAGCATAACCCAGTTTATGTCAGCACCTCCATCTACATCCAGAACAATATCACTTATTTAATTTGTGTGACCTTTTCATGTTCCTGTGATTTTAATTTCAGGTTTATTTAACTCTACTTTGTCTCCTGTCTCATGTTTTTAAGATTTTCTATTAGTTTTTTTTTGGGTTCCTTCGCAGATGTTTTGTATATTTATTTTCTTCAGTTTGGCTTCTTTTTGATTTCCTCTGTTGGTCTTCTTTCCTTGTTGCCAACACCTCTCTCTCTCATTGGTCTTTAAGTGACTATCCCTCTGTGTGTGTGTGTGTGTGTGTGTGTGTGTGTGTGTGTGTGTGTACATGTTTGTGTGTTTATATTGGCCCAGCTTTCCCCCTTTCCTTGCGAGGCAGTTGGTTTCCTGCTTGTCTTGTCTCTCATCACATTTCTTTGTCTGTTGTTTAATGATCCTTGTGTTTCATTAATATTTTCCCCAAATTTTTGGGGAATTTTGGTTTCTGACATTTGGATGTCCCTGGCAGAATCTTCAGCTTGAAAAAAACAAAACAAAAAAACAAACTTATGATTAGTTCCTGGTCTCCTGGATTAGGGTTCAAGCCCCTGACTGAAACTATGGTGATTGCTTTCATTTTATCCCCACACAATGGAATCTATACTGGCGTTGCTGCCTCTTGACTTTTAACTGGCGACATCAGCAACTTCTTTTTTTTTATTGAAAAATAAGCCAGTGTCCCACTTTCTCACTCTCTCTCTATTTTTTTCATCAAAGCAACACAAAGGAGCCTTTGCAGTTTTTAGCTCGGAGGGTCCTGCCATAGGCATGAAGGTTCAATCACTTTTATGACACTGTCTGAGATTCGCTCGTAGAATTATCATAATTATTTGCCTCCGTAATGATGTCTACTAGCGTCATGAACCACCTCCATCATTGCTGATGTGTATCAAAATGTAATGTGTTGTTGCAATAAGAGACAACGAGAACAGAAGGCTTTTCTAAAAGTAGAGATGGTTGAGCTCAAGAGCAAGACCCTTCCTTAACAAATAATCAATATCCCTTCAAATGAAATTGAATATTTGGACATGAAAAAAAAAACGCAATCCTGTCCCTGTAAGGATTGATATACGTAGCTCTCTTTTAAACAAAAATGGGGCAGAGAGGACCTCTGCGTACGTACTCAATCACTGGTCTTTGGGATTTAACAGTTGCTATGTGACTTCAATAAGAACATACATAAATTTACCTGTTTTGATTGTCACAGCCCCCTTAACTATACTTTTATATTTTAAAGCCTAAATCCTGCTGTTATTTTAAGCTTAAATCCCATTGTCATTTAAGCCTTAATCCTACTTTTTGGTTTAAATCCTACTCTCTTGGGAAGAGATGAGCTTCCATTCCTTTTACATAAACCTCATGAAACTGATGAACCTCTAATACCCCGAGTAAAAAGTGCAGTGAACATTATATCTATTATATCCACATAATCTTAATGTGGCAGCATGCTATGGACAAGATTTAAACTGATACTCATTGACATTCATCCTTTCTGCACTCCCATTTTATATGCTTTTGGAGTCGATCTCATCCAGTTTGCATGGTGCAGAGCTCGGGTAACATACTGATCTGCACATATTAATTACGCAGACGAGCTTAATGTACATCATTAAGTCATGCATTGATGAAATACAAACAAGTATAAGTAGTTCAATGGCTAATGAATATTGCTAAAATTAATTTTTTTAAAAATGCTCATGTCATCCTGAACTGATGTTCAGGCTCAGTTAACATTCTCACAAGGTTGCATGGAGTTGCAGCTTTTTTGTTAAAGATAAATTATCACAGTTTAGTTTTACAGTATCAGACATAAAACACAGAATAATGATTCTATTAGTAGAGGAACTGCTGGCAGAAGCTTTAACCCTGTAACTGAACCTGTGGGTATTACAACCTGGCTGAACACCAGGACGCCATTGGCTCAACAAATACGCTAAATTCAGTATGTTCTTAAAAGAGAATAAGCAATGATATACTGACTGAATACAAGCCTATAATTTCAAAAAAGTTGGGATGTTGTTTAAAATGTAAATAAAAAACACACTGTATCCCCAACAGAACATAAAGAGCATATCAGATGTTGAAGCTGAGACATTTTTTTCATTTCATGGAAAATATTAGCTCATTTTGACAACAGTGCATGACGTCATCGAAAGATTCAGAGAATCAGGAGGAGTGACTGTTCCCTCACCAACAAGAGTGAAGGTCAAAACTGGATGCATGTGATAGTCGGGCCCTCAGGTGGCACCAACAGTCATGATTCTCTACTGGACATCACTACATGGGTTCAGGAAGACTTCCAGAAATCACTGTCTGTGAACACAGTTCATACAATCCACAGTGTCATTCAAAGAAGCAGCTATATGTGAACATGATTCAGAAAAAATCCTCCTCTTCTCTGGACCAAAGAGCATCTCAAATGATTTGAGGAACAATGGAAAACTGTTCTGTGGTTGGATCAATAAACAATTGAAATTATTTTTTGGAAACCATGAATGCTGTGTCCTGTGGTGTAAAGAGGAGAGGGACCATCCAGCTTGTCATCTGGCCGACAGCTGACAGTTTAAAAGCCTGCGTCTCTGATATGGGGTTGCATTAGTGCCTATGGTCTGGACAGTTTGCACATCTGCAAAGGCTCCATCAATGCTGAAGAGTACACAGAGGTTTTAGAGCAACATGCACACAATGTGTCTTACTGCATCCATTGAAACAGCATGGCTTCACAGAAGATGGGTCCAGGCACTGAACTGGTCCACCAGCAGCCCAGACCTTTCACCATTAAAAAAACATTTGGCAAATCATAATACGTAAGAAGGGTTACAAACGCCCAGGACTGTTTAGCAGCTAGAATCCTGCATCAGACAAGAATGGGACAGCATTCCTCTCCTAAAACTGCAGCAACTAGTCTCATCACTTCCCAGACGTTTACTGGCAATTTTTAAAAGAGGAGATACAACACAACAATAAACATCACAGGATGTGTTGCCGCCATCATGTCTTAATTTCAAAATCTTTTCTGTTCTGTATCTTAAATTGGGACTAAAATATGGTCTATGAGCTTTTCAAATCATTGCATTTTGTTTTTATTACATTTACATTATTTACACAGCATCCCAACTCTTTTGATTGTGGTTGTGAAATAATTGTTTTTCATCTGTCTTGCTATTTAATTGCAACTACAAGTCATAAAAATAAATGCTAACATTTATGGACAAGTACAGGGTATCAGAGCCATTATCTTCTTTTTTGGAGATGTCACTCTCAAGCATGCCTGTTTTGCTGTTGGTACAGATAAAGACTGTGACTTACTTCACACGAGAACTTCCCGCTCTCCTTGAATACTCAGAGGGGCCTAAGAGGATGATAACAGTTGTTCACACTCAAGTGAGGCTGATCTCTAGATTTTTGACCATTATGAGCAGAAACATGGTCAAGTTGAAAGCAGAGGGCAATTCTGATTGAGGCACTGGTAAGTGAAATTATGGTGACTTCACAATAAGTTTTTTTCCTATTTAAATCCTAAAATCTTCAGGAGACTTTGATAATCTTCAAAAATTTTCAAACTCTGGAGTACCACATTGTTTTACTGTTGCCCAAACTATCTTTTGAGTAACAGAGGCCCTCTAGTGCTCAGCAAATGAATGACTCAGATGCCAATAAGAATGTCACAAGATATATATGTGTCTATATGTATATATATATATATTTGTATTTATCTGATTATATAAAAAGGAGACATTACTGCTTAGAAGAATCTTCACTTTCTCCAGGCTTGTCAGGTATTAAATGATAAAAATAAAAGAAAATGAGTAGCAGTGAGGGCATATTCAGCTGTAAAACCTTTCCTCTCTAACATGATGTGTTTTGTTTCATTCACCACATGGCACTTTTAAGTACAATGATGCATCAAGTCTGCTAAAACTTTTAGAACTGCGGAAAGTGAGCATGGTGTCACATAATACCTCACTTCAATAATGGAGTTTGGGGTCTTGTTGTAATATACTTAGTACATCTATGCAGAGAAAAAGGACGTCATTGGCGGAAAAGTGGATCAAGAGAATCATCCATTATTCATCGGCCTGTCATCTCAAACAAAGTCTGAGAGAGCAACACAGTCAGAGGGGGTCAAGGATGAGCAGCACAAAGATGTGACTTAGATGTCTTCAGTTCCTCATAGCCTGCATGAGATCCTGTTTAATTTAAGAAAATGTGCTTTCACGTCAACTCCTGTTTTCAAAGCACTTTAGAAACCTGTAAGTAGCATCAAGGTGAATTCAAAGTAAATGCTTGGGGTCTATAATGGATTCAAATGAACACTGGGTTAGGAAGTGGAGGGAATTGTGTTTAGATGGTCACCAGTTAAAGGCGGGGTAAGTCATTCTGCATGATTTCTAACCTAGAATACTTATGTCACATTCAGTAAATATCTGCACACAGCTGCCAGTCTTATGAGTTAAAAAAAAAAGAAAAGAAAAAGGAAACAAACAGAGTGGGGACAACCCCCAAATTAAAATTATGTTTCTGCTTCAGCTTCTGCACATTTAATGAATTTATTTACAGGCTTAACACAAATTGTTCATACATTTTTGCTATTGATTTATTTTGCATAAGTCCTTATTATAAGTACAGCAATAACAGCAAAAAGAAAAAACAAAGGAGATTGCTTTGAGTCAATATTTTCAAGACAATTTGACATAAAGTTTCTTTTATACAAAATAAGTGAAACGTATAAATTGCATTAATTGAGTTATTTCAAATGTTAGGATGTCTTAAAAGTGCACACAAGAAATTGATTTAAACGTACAATTGCATTATTTTAAACATGTGCATAAATTAATCAAAGGGTAAAGAATTATCTCTTTAGTACATCTCGTGGTGTCATGTGCACAAAATGTGTTACATGATACATGTGTTACATTATATTTTAGCTTCAGGTTTAACAGATGCCTTGAGTTTAAAGAGGAAACAACAAATAATTTGATATTTAATGCTGGAATCAGAGCAATATTGGCACTTGTTACTTTAGTAAATGTTAGAAGTGAATAAACAACTACTGAATATCTTTCCTATTCAATTATCAGTAATTGATCTGCTAATTATCTACACTGAGCCACATAAAGTGGAAAAGCAAATGTTGCACTATGACCACCAGAGGGCAACATTTCTCACCTCAACGAGTCTGGTTACTCACTGTTCATGTGTAATAAGGTGATAATACTGACTTCTAGAAAACAGAGGATGGAAACCTAATACTTGATCAAAAGCATGTTTTTCCCTTGTCATCTGTTTCATGCATACACGTTAGGCTGAGCTAAAGGTTAAACTTTTTCTATGGATCTGGCAAAAATCTAAATAGTAAGGTGAAATGAGTTTTGGTTTTTTTCCCCACTTCACTCTGTTCATCTTCATGAAAAAACAGATTAAAAATAATGTCCTTACAACCTGAACAATAACAGTTGTTCAGCAAGGAATCAAGATTATGATTATAATCACAAATGTTTGGCTTTTAAAAATCCCTATGTCTACTTTAAATACCACAACAATCCACTCCTATCAGGAGAATAGAACTAGTCTCCTGTGGAAATGTATTCATGTCAGCATTCAGCAACCACCAATGCAGATAAGGTTTTTATATTTTCACCTAACTAATCATGCTCGTTCCCTTTCAAAATCAACATCTTCAGGAGAGGTTTGATGAATGTTACTGTCCTGTGAGAGAATTAAAACAACTGTGATGGGAAACCCGCTTCAACCAAGATGAGTGAAGTTTGGCACGACCTGTATTTCCTATATTTCCTATATTTCCTTTTTACAGGGGTCCATGCAACTGAGCTCAATCAAGGCACAAAGGGGGTATTTGTTTAATCACTTTGGCCCTGGCGGCGGTATGCACAGAAAATGTACCCTCACAGCTCCTGCGTGTGGTGTCAATGTACATTCATGCATCTGCAACCATGTGTGCTTTCCATCAGGGCTTTTTATGTCTGCTTGTACTAAAGCCATGCAGCTGGCAACCTTTTTTTTTTTTTTAAATAGATCTGTTTCTTTTATTATTTGAATTAAAATATTTTGTGTTCCTTGTCAGATTGTGGCATGTCGGAGACAACAACTGAATCAACAGCCTCCTAATTAGCTCCTATGCACTGACTTCTGACGCAAATCACGTTACTGTGCTCAGAATGACAGCTGAGATTGATGGAAGTACCAGAAAGATTTGTCAGATGTTTCATTGCACCTCAGTCTGCTGGGATCAAATTACTCATTTGTTTGCACAAACCTGGCGACTAAAATTGATTCTGGTTCTGATCAAAGGTGTGGACTGAACAACAAAATGGCAAGTGGCTTCAAGTGAAATAGCTGCAGCCACACTTTTATGACTGATCTGATTAAACAATACTTTCTATACAGTTAGGGCTTTTTTAATCAAGCCATTGATCTCCCATGTTTTGAATTTCCAATAAACTACTACAATTCCAATCTAGTTGAAGTTGTTGCTTATGTTATTTGCATATAAATCGTCCACAGTCATCCAGCTTTAACTGCAGGTACATATGAAAAGTGCCATATCATAACATGCACAAAATGTCTACACTGCCAGTGTTTAAAAAAAAAAAATCATAAAAAGCAAAGTAAAAAAAAAAACTGGAACCTGATCCGTGTTGACACAGTTTTTAAATGACAGTGTACCATAAACACAGGGGCGGTGGGCCTCCTCTGGGGATTTGTATGAGTCTTTAGCTCCTGTGTACAGTTTAAATAGCTTGGAGATGATTAGAAGGATCAAATGGCCATGGGATAAAACCACAACGGGGTGATCTGGTTCGTGTGAAAACATTAAGGTGCTCATTAAGATTACTTACGACCTGTTGACTCACTAAAATTGCTGTGAAATTGGCCAAACTGTAGAGGGATACTGTGCCAGGACAGACAGTTATGTTAGGCTCTAACTTCCTTGAATACATGTAAACGTGTGTGTGTGTGCCTGTATGAGTGTGTGTGACTTAACACCTCTGTCAGCAAGTGAGCTTAGACTGAACTGACGCTCAAAACTGATGAAGTAAGATTGCACAAACCTTCGCAGTATGTTTTTCATCAGGATTTTATCAACGGAAACAGCTTTGCCCAGACTTCAGCTCCGACCAGAGGATTGACTTAACTTTACAGGATTTTCTAATGCCACTGTCTGTTAAGGGAGAATTCACCTCAAAGGCCTGGTTTTAGTTTGTCAGTGTGCACGCACGTATGGTGCTTATAAAAACGCGCTGTTCAGGGTAATGCAACTTGAGAAAATGGTTGACTGCATCCAGGCCTCCTAATGGAACTGGGCTTAAAGAACAAGCTCCCACCTCCATGTCCTGTCTGATAAAAACCGAGGTTTGGGCCTGTGCCATCACTCGGGGCTTGGCAGAATGCAATGACTCGCTGAGGTTTGAAACCCCATTAAAAACTGTCACTTTATTTTAAGCAGCCGCCACACTCGCAAGTCCCACATCCTTCTGGAAAACAAATCAGTGCTCCAGAGTTGGCTGGAGAATGACCCAACAACATTCATACTGTGACTGTCTGAGCTGTTAAAGTTTGTTTCCCCTAGAGGACTTTAGCATAATCAAGACTTTTAATTTACTTGCCCATTGAATTAAATGCATCTGTCCAGCATCTTGTGTAAGGATATGCTGGGAAAACTACTTGTGAAATTTTAACTGCCTGCAGTATTTGAATGAACTATGATGGCAGTGTGTGAGCCAACTCATAGTCATAACTAAATTTAGAGAATATACCACACACACTTTAGAGCACAACCATTTCTTAAGGTTACCATACAATAACTCATCATACATCCATACATCCATGTTCTCCCACTACACCATCACAGCTAAAAATGAAGCTAAAATGCGAACTCACTGCATGTAGAAAAGACAAAAAGGACAACATTCTTACTGCTTTCATGGGAATTAAGAGGCTATGTAGCAGCTGCCAATCAAATGCACTGGATTAACTGATCATTAGTGAGTATGAGCACCTCTATAAAAGTAGATTTTTTCCCCCACGTTTTTGAATGAATATTTGCTGGTCTAGAGCATTCAGATTTGTCTTAACCCAATGTCAAGGAGGAAAAACATCATCAATGGTAACCAAGCAATTGTAACTTCCCTTAAATCGTAAATGTACAAGCCGATTTCCAAACAATTTAGAGGCTATAATTCTATTCTAAGATAGATCATTCACATGTGACAAATGTTTGAAAACAGTTGCCAGTCTTCCTAGTAGCTGACAGCCCAGCAGGTTCACCCCAGGATTAGATCATGAAAATTTTACAAAAACACTGGCCAAAATACATAGCAACACAGCAAACACAGTATACCAGCAGATACTAACGATTAAACATGGCACTGCATAGATGGCAATTTGGGATTGTTTTGCAGCTACAGGACCTTGGTGCCTTGCAGTCTGCCATGAAATTCTATAATGTTTAACTGATTTGCAAATCATCTGATTACATTTGTTTCAATTTTACCAATTTTTTTTCAAAAAGATTCACAAATAAAATGGAATTGAGTCTTAGAAGAACTTCTAATGTAAGCGACTACTGGCTGCCATTGGCCTTTTCTGTTTCCTGCTTTTGCATTTCTGGTTTTGTCTGGTTCTCTTTCACTCCCATAGTCACCCAAACAGAAACTCTCTCCATACATGCAGAATGGTTTTGTTTCACTTTCATGAAATCAAACTGGCAATTTAGTACTCATAGCATGCAGATGGTTGATGTTATTCCAAGGTAAACTTCACCTCTGCCAGATAGATTGCACACTACCAGCCAGCAGCCTCCGCTCTACCATGGTCTAGTAGCGTCCACCAACCCAGTGCTTCATAGTGGGCGTCTGTCTATATACACAGTCTAGTTCCTGTTGTGCTTCTGTCCTCAAATGGCTAGAGATGAGTATAAACAAGCCCAGAAATCCAACTGTTTATTGTTACAGGTATACGCAGTTGAGGCCTAGCGATGGGGCGAAAACACTACTGTTTATTTTATATCCCTTTCTGAAGTGTGCCTGGAGACACTGGGAACAGGATGAATAACACATTTGGAGGAAAGAACAGACAAAAAGCAAAATAATCAACTGTAGCAGAAAGATGGAGCGGCTGTTTGGAGGAAATTTGCTTTAATTTTGCAACAGAAGCATAAAATTGCAAGATGGAAAAAAAAAAAAATCAGTAGAAACATGTCTCAGACTTAGAGCCAGCATGGAGGACAGGCTGCTGCAGTTCCCCAGTTCTGGAAGGCTATAAAGCAGAGGTCAGCTAAGTCTGCTGAAATCAAATCAGTGTTTCCCACCCACAATAACAATGTGGCATAATAGCCAAAAGGTAATGACATGATTATGTTGTTGTATTCTGGGCTAAATCTACCAGAAGTTTGAATCCCGCCTGTCTGTTTGGATTACATAGAACCTGTCTACACAAAAACCAGGTGATTTTTCCTAGAACCTAGTGTGACACACACACAAAAAAGCAAAAAATAGCCAAGTCTTGGCTCATATTTGTCTGGTGCACTTAATGAGACGTCTTATCTCCTTTCATCCCTGAGGCATTTTCAACATTTCTGTAAAATAGTCCTATAGTATCCAGATGGGTTTAGACTTTGGTACGTATCTGCTTTTAGTAATATAAAACTTGTAATAATTTTACATTGCTGGACTGCAAATGGAAGATATATGGGGCTGACATACTATGATGGATATAAAGATTATCTGAAATGTTACACCGCTTCACGATCCTGCTTAATCAGAATGAGCCATGGTTTTCAGATGCTATTTAGATATCTAATGCTAACAAATGCTATTATACTAACAGACTAAAAGGTTTCTACTGTTATTTAAGCAGCCAATTCTGTCTCTTTGTAGTGGTTAGAGAAGCTTAGACAGTTTCCTGAGGCATGGACTAAGCATGTTCTTCTTAGCATGTAATTGCATTATTATTGCCATGAAATACTGTATGCAAAGTACATGAATGCAGGATTTGGCACAGCATGTATATTATTATGTTTTGGGACCTGTATTATACTGGAACGTCAAGTGCCAGTGGCTGTTATCACTGTTCCGATTCAGTCTATCTCAAACCACTTATGAAGTAAACATGGCCGCTTAACCACTTGTGCAGATTAAATCTGCGCTCAGCGGTTTGGTTACTATTTGTTCTCTTTTCCGTTTCTCCCTTCCACCTCAAACACTTCTCAGCTCGACATCAAGGAATGCATTTTTTCAGTCACGCCTCTGTGCTCCTGACAGGTTGCGATGGTATGAGAGGGCAGTTTGTCCCGCAGAGCTATGCAGGCTACAGGGGCTCATGTTTGGCTTGGATGCCAATGAATGACATTGTATGGGGAGAGGAAATTAAAAATGCAAGGTTGTAATTTACTGCAGAGTGGAACTGATTTTAGAAGTCTTTTTTTTTTCCCTTCGCACTGCTTTGGTTGAAGTTTTCCAAATATGCCACAGCCGAGTGTGAACTGAGTTTTGTTGTGCAGCTACTAACAAGACAGGAAATCCTGCCAATTCTCTGTATCTCCCCCATCTTCACAGGGCTTCTTATGAAATCCAAGCTCTGAACATGCCTAACTCATTTCACATTAAGAAAAATGCATTCCACAGATAGACAATAAATATAGGAGTTGGCCAGAGACCAATTCAGTTCATTTCAATTTATTTATATAGCGCCTATTTACAACAAGTCACCTCTAAAGAGGGACATCATGAGCAGCATTCTCGGATGCCCACTTTGCTTGTTCTACCTGCTTGTGGTCAATGCGGATGGCTTCCTGGTGTGAAACAGGTAACAACAGATTAATAGAGTAATGAATCCAACTTTACAAGACAATCATGCTTCTATGAAACTGAAGCAGCTTTTCCTCCCTTTTTAAGGTGACATCAGAAGCTCTATCTCCATTTCCGTGTGCTGAGACAAGTTCTATCATAGTGACAACAATGAATTTAATATTAGGGTGTGGCCTCTGAAAAACTCTAGCTTTTGGTTAAGTTAAAGGAAACTCCACTTGGATTTTTTTTAAAAAAATCTTTTACAGCTTTCTCCCTTTATAAACCTCAAATTTGCTGCTGGGTAACTCAACCACTTCCTGCCTTCCTGTGAGATCAGGCTGTTAAGCAGGGTGAAGCCAAGAAGTGCAGGGGCTGCTGTGGCTTGCAAACAGCTGGCATAGTACTCACTGTACCTTTGGCACCTGTGGGTGGGCATCAGCGCTGCTGGCTGAACAAACAAGGCCATTATCCAGCTCTTACTGTGGTCATGAACAGAGTCAGAGTGCCACCTGCAGCAGAGGGAATCAAGACAAAATACATATATGTTATCCCCTTAACTTGTGCCACACATATCTCTAGCTTTAGTGTTCCACAATGAAAACCTACTCCTATTTTGTGGTTATTTTATTGTCTTGGTTGGGCAAAGATGGATCAGATTTTCTTTTTTTTTTTTTTTTGATTAAATCAACAATGTCCTCCAGATGGCGATGTTGTCTTGTTCAGAGATGACTGTACAACCTGGCAATGCCCAAGCCGCTATGTGTGAGGCCTTTTTCCTATCGATGATACTTAACAAGCGTATGTAAATGTCTTTCCCTGTCTCCATCTCATTTTCCCTGTTGGCCTCATGCCTGATATTAAAAACTTTGTCAAGTAATGCTGAAAATAACTTGCAGCTCAGGAATGAGGTGACACATTGGGGTGGAGATTTTGGCCTGAGGTGTGGATAACTTACATGGCCAACGCACCTATGCAAGCATCTGGCAGAAATGTCAATGTCCAGAGCAGAGGGGTCAACCACATGGATGAAGTGGAAGCAAGTCTGTTTGCCTAAAACTAACACAAACTGGAAATGTGTCTCAGCGATGGTCACGTGTGCTGCAGGGGCGTGCACCGTCATAACCAGCAGAATTTTCCTAAAACAAGGCAAGAAAGTTGAGGGCCAGCTAGACAGGAATAACATGAGCGAGGAGAGAAGGGGGCCCTCCAGAGAGGAGTGAAACTTTCCACAGGTTCAATGTGTTTATTTGGGGCTGGCAGGGCCTTCTAATGATGAAACAATGCTGAAGAGAGCTGTCATATTACTAAGCGAGATTGCTTTTCTCTCATCTACTCATCGACTGCCCTTGTTGCTTCCTGACCATTTCTTTTCCCTCTCAGTGTCTCTCTTCTTCTGTCCCCTCTTTGCCTCCTCCTCTTCCTCCTGCTGATCCTCATCTTTCACCGTTCTCACACCCGAGATGTGCTGATGTGTGTCCAGGAAAAGGAGACATTAACATGCCGTGAGGGCAAATTTGACAACCGGCCATAATTCTCACTTTACTAGCGTCGCAGTGCTGCCCTGCCTCCCCGTTCCTGATGACACAGCTTTTTCTTTTCCTTGATGAGAGCCCAGAACAATAGTGGACAAAGCTGAATCACAGATTTCTTTGCTGGAGCAAGAGTTCCCAGACTACAAGAAGTAAAACAAGCTCACTTCAGAGTTGTTGAAAAAAAAGATCAGGAAGCACAAATAAACACGTCGAGTAGATTTACTTTTAGATTTTTGTCCATTAGTGGGAATGGAAGTATGCCTGCATCACAATTCTAATAATAATCTGTTCAATATATTCAATTTACATTGAAAGGTCACGCAACAAACTCCTCTGAGGCTCTTATACAAAGGCCATAGTGTATCCTCTGTCACCATCGCTTCATCTCCATCAGCACACAGATGTTTACTTTTTAGCCCTGCCTCAGTCTCCAGGATGACAGGCACACTTGGGAATTTTGTATATGATAAACTATGTGATAGGTAACCCCCACTGACCTCTTCTCCACCTTTTCTTCACTCCCTTGCGTTTCACATTCACTTTTTTTTTTCTTTCTTCCATAATAAATCCTCTTCTCGGATTTCTCCTTTGCCCCTCATGTGTCCCCCGGCCTCAGCTCAAGCTGCTGGCTCGCTGCCCACACCTGAGGATGTGACTGCCCAGCGCCGCTGTGTGATCCCTCAGGGATGGGGGAAGCCTGTGGCGCATGGTGAGGTGGTGGGAGTTGGGTGGTCAGGGTCCAAATGAGCTGAGCGGCCGCAGGAGAAACCACATAACCGCAGCGTGTGTTTTTGTGTGTTGCCCGGTGTGCGTTCATGTGAAGCCGAATCCCATGGGTCAGCATCCTGCGTCCTGCAGATCCAATAATGGAAATACATACCCTATATGATCACACTCACACATGTGTTTGGGTCTGTTTAAGAGCTCACAAGACTGGGCAATCCCGGTTTGCTGCTGCTGAAAGCATTATGCGTCCAACCAGTCTGAAGGACGAAG
This sequence comes from Arrhamphus sclerolepis, assembly GCA_037176975.1. Classification (NCBI taxonomy): domain Eukaryota; kingdom Metazoa; phylum Chordata; class Actinopteri; order Beloniformes; family Hemiramphidae; genus Arrhamphus; species Arrhamphus sclerolepis. Next base: position 1,135,460 of record JBAMYA010000017.1, read on the forward strand.
CAGGAGCTGGAAGCACTGGTTCACATTGTGGTGATGCTCAAATACAGAGTTGAGAACGAGAGAAGAGCAAGTTGAAGTTTGAATTTATCTTGCTAATGATGCATTTATTTAGGCATGTCACTTTTAGCCACATATCTTTGAGAATATCAAAGTGCTCATTTGGCAGCCTATAAAAGTTCATCTGAATAAAAATGTGTTATATTATTTTTATAAAAATGCAGTGCCTCAGTAACTGAATGCACTGTTGTACGCTGCTGTGATGATTGACTGACATGCAACACGTTTTGAGTGAAATATTTTTGAACAATGACATCATGAGAACCAGCACCTTTTTGTTGCTCTAACTCATGCAGATTTAAAGTTTTGCGACAGCTTTTTCCACACAACAGCTTATGAGTGAGAACAGTAGATTTCTGTTGAGGAACATGGACATTTGAGTTTATTTGAAAAATAGACGTAGGGCCCATAGAGTCACCCACTGGGATGTGGAAATCTGTTTTGAAGCTGGTTTCAGCACAAGAAGTGGATCTCCTGCACCTCTGCAGATAAGCTGTATATATGTAGTCCCACCCTTCTTTATCAATTACCTTTTACAAAATGAACACAGCACTGTAATGAATTCGTCATGAACCTTCATTATCAAGAGACAACTGGTTAATTTGAAATTGTTAAGGTCCAGTTCACTTGAAGAGTTCAGAAAAACAAACAAAAAAACAAAAAACATTATTGGTCATCAGATGAAATGCAGTTTTAAGACTTCTTCATCTTCAGCTCATTCTTGATGTTAGTCAACAGTGATTGCTACAATGGTCACTTGTGACATCTACCATCGATGTTTCTGAGGTTGTTCAGCAGGACCCACAGGACCGTGTTGACTTTTCCCTGTGCAGCATCTGACACATTATATGTTATCTTAACGTCATGCCTCTGATGTGAGGTGGTCGTGTTTAAGGTGGTTCCCCTGTAATCCAAAGGAAAAGGAGTCCCTTGGACTGAACCCCACATTGTCCCACTGCCTCAGCTGCTCATATTATCAGTCACAATCCCAGATAAATGGGGAGGGTTGTGTCATATAGGGTATCTGACATAAAAATCTATGCCAAAGTCAAAAAAATAAAAAATAAAATGTTGCACCCACAAGACACTTTTCCACATCCACTGTTATACCACAAAGGCACTTCCACACACGGCACAGAGAATCAACTTGCTTTGTGAATGAAGCTAATTTAATTTAATAAAATTTATTTATTTATTTTTTTACATACTGACTTCAAATGACAAATTGCTTTTTATTTTTATCCAAAAGCACCTTTAATTGGAAAAAACAAACAAAGAAACTGAAATTGAAATGTTGCAGTGCAGGTTTAGTCATCGTTTCTGATGCTAAACGTGACACAGAGCAAATGGGATTCTCCATGGCCCCCCTCCTGTACAGTCAGAAGTGGTTCATCATGGTTTGACAGTAACCACCTCAGAGGCAAAGGCTCGCTCTCTTTTCTTGTGTCAGCACCCCTGATCTTGAGGTGGTGGTGGAGGGTTAGCGACAGCGGTCTGACCTGTCATTGTATTAGTCCTGACAGGTCTTAACAGGATTAGAACCCCGGCCTGCACAGAGGAAAGCGAAAGAAATCAGGACTCAGAGAGGTTGTGGTTGTCATAATACACACATTAGTGTGAGGTGGACTGAATTAACATCTGACACATACAAGGCCTGCTAGGTGTTTGCACGTGCATGCGCAGATGTATGTGTGTATACATACATTGCCCCAGAATGTGGTGAACATCACCTCCCTCCCCTCTTCACGCAGTTACACGCTGTTTGTTTTTACAGTTGCATTGTGGGACACCATTGCCGAGCAGCCCCTGCTCCTAACTGTCAAACATGATTATTGAGGTTGCCCCCTTCTTTCCTCGGTATGGAAGCCTACTGAAAGACTAAGCCTATAGCTGTGTCAGATAGGCATAAACGTATAAAAAAAAGAAACACAGATGAACAACTGTGTGCAAGAAAATCTTTTCTCCCAACTCCTTTGCTTTGCACCGCAGCAGAAGTACAGACATGAAGCCATAACAAATGAGAGTCTCTTAAAACAAAGAGTCTACTATTTTGAGTACAAACATATCCAAGAAAGACTGTTTCCTCTCTTCATTGACCGAAACAAAGACTCTTTAAAAGTGGCTCTTTATGGTTTTGAGTTGCACAAAGAAATTGGATTGGGGTTCAAAGTCAGCACACTGAAGGTCTTCCCAGTATAACAAGAACCATAAAGCTTGAAAAACAGTATATAGCCTGAGGTGAGAAAACATATGAAGTGTTAGACTGCTTACTGGAGAGGAAACGTGTGAAAGCTGGAAGAAAATAGTTTTATTTTGGAGTGGTATAATCTCAGCTGGAACCTTAAATTCTCAGGTTAAACCTGCTCAAATATCACTCAGGTGTGGGGCTTGAAAGACTTTGCTTTGCTGAAAGACTCTTACAAGCTTTTATTTCTCGCTGATCTGGAAAGAACATCATGTGAATGCAGCTTTCATGTCCTCAAAAGCAATAATTCAAAGGAAAGATGACTAAAGTCATTTGCCCACTTGATTTATGCACTGAAAGGAGATAAACACCTTCCACTACAGCCTGTTCCCTCGATTCGAGGAATACAAGTTTGTCATATTGCTTCACTGTCTTCTGAGCTTCGCAGTGTGACAGGTTTGAAAAATTTCATTGAAAAATCTCCAGCTTTTGAGAGTTAGAATACCCCCAGTCAAACATAAATGATGTCACATCCTATTAGCGCTCTGTGAAAGCAGATCCTTTTTTTTTTCTTAGTGTTGTTTGGCTAGCTGTAGTGCAGATTGTCAGAGTGCAGACACCTGGAGAGGAAAGAGCAAAAAGAATGTTAAAGGAACAGTAAAGAAAAAAAAAAGGGCGGGGGGATTGAAGGAGAATAAGCATATGAGAAGTTTACTTGAAGGTTTAGTCATAAATCAGGCTGTCTCCACTTCAGTGCTGGTCAAAGGCAAGAACAGCCCTCAAGTCAAATCTCATCACTGGTGCCCTGTAAACTAAAAACAAAAACAGATTATTAGACAGTCAATATATAAAAATGAATAGGAGTGTATATACATGTACATAGTTACCTGCCAAACAATGCAATTTAAAAAAAAAGGATAAATGAAGAAGAATGTTTAAAAAGAAGCTATAAAAATATGACTATGCAGTGATTAAAAATCCCAAAACTTGTGTGTTTTAGATACAGTTAGTAAAATGGAAAGATCATCTTTTAGTTCCAAGGCTTTACACATCAGTAATTAATAAAATAAGAGGTTGGTACTTAATTGAAAATGCAAACTTACTCAATATTGAACTTGAAAAGAATAATATTAATTATAAATAATAATAACTAAACAAAAGCAATCTTGCACCGTTTATTTACCACACAACAACCTTTGAACCGGACCGATATCTAAACTTTTACTTGACAGCTCCATATTCTTAACTCTGCAGTGAGACACTTTGACCTGTTTAGTGTTTGCTTGGAAATATGGCCGACAATAGATCCTAGAAGTCAAATAGCTTTTCACTCTTTATTCAATCACATTTTCAGTTCAGTTCAATTCAATAATACTTTATTAATCCCTAAAGGGGAATTATATAGTGCAATATTTGTCATCATTTACGTTTCTTCAGAGAGTCATTATGGATGGTTACGGCTGTGGGCATGAAGGATCTCCTGTTGCAGTCTGTGTGGATCTAAAGAAGCCTCTGACTGAAGACGCTATCATTGAATCACTGTGTTGTGAAGAGGATGCTCAAGGTTGTCCAATATGTTTTTCATTTCATGAAGCATCCTTCTTTGTCCAGTCAGCTCTAGAGGCTCCAGAATAGTTCCCATAACATTTGGGCCATGCTGAGATTAAATTTACTCGATAAGGCAGTGCACCATTCACATGTCACCTGAGGCAACAGCCAAAGACACTCATTAGACAAACCAGCACTGCTCCAGTCTGAGAATCACACAAGATCAGTTTATATTATTTTTGAGACATACATAGCTGGAGGAAGTGGAACTTCACGCAGCACTGATACAGGTGATCCCTTGCTTGGATGAAAAGCACTTTTAGGAGCTACAAACCTCCACACATGCTAGATATACTGTGTGATCAGTGGTGGAAAAAGAGCCACTTTACTTCTCTGTCATCAGTTGGTAGGAGAAAGTGAACCTTTTACTTCTCCACTTTGAAAAGGGCAGGTTACTCACACTCTCTGAGTGTATTTTAAACAGCAGGGAGGAGAAATCCTCATGAAAATGAAAAATCTCTGATGCAGAAACAGTCTGTGTGTTCTACATGATGAAGTGAGCCGATGGCGTAACACCAACAAAAGTGAAAGTGATAAATTCAACAGCCACGCTGTGAAAACACATCAAACTGAGTATCCCTTTTCCAAACATTCCAGGCTCGTTTGAGCACCTTCGCATTTATTTGTTTTTTAATTCGTTCTCATGCATTTTAATAGATCCATTACCTATAAATATCTGAACATACACAGGGACATATCCTTAACGGGGACCAAGAATAACAAGCCCAGGAAGGCTCAGATAGAGGGGGCTGTGTGTTCATTATGATATGCAGCATTCAATTGCCACATTAATTAAGCAGCTCCAGGCAGCACTGGCAGAATGACGGACAGGCCAAGTCACTGGAGGCACGTCTGATACTCTGCCAACTGCAAACCTCTCTGTATGGATGTTGATTTATGGACACAGGCAGAATTCGGAGAAGTATCCAGGAGTCATATTTTTAGTGGGCGGTAGCGCCTTACACATGTGCAGGGACTTAAGTTGGCCCAGTGGGATACCATTCATCTCTCATCACTGCCATGTTGATAACATCCTCCTCTATATGATACACACATCCCATTTAGCACACACACTTGGAGGAACCAGGTGGTGGTCAGCTTCCTACAAGTAGGGTTACATAAATACACAGCTAGTATTTAGATGACACCAGGTCTCTGGTATACTCTTTTTTGTAATCGTTTTGTGAGTTTGTGATTTGCGGATGTTTAACAGGAAGTTATTGAGGACTGTATACAGTCCGGTTTCCTTCCTGCTCAGACAGCAGGGCAATTTGGTCACGTTTAACGGCTCTAGAGCTCCCTCTGCTTTGCCTCCCCTTTTCTCAGTATTTCTTCCTTGTGCCTCACTTGTAAGCAATTTAACCTCCCCTTAAACAAAGTATAGAAAGATGAGGGGCAATTTTGTTGCCAGCTGTTCCTTAATGTGTGCAGATCACCAACTGCACATGTGTGGACAATGCTGTTCTTTGCTCATTTGAATCAGAATCTGAATGGCTGATTATGACCATGAAATGCATGAGCACAGCCCTGCAGCAGCAGATAGCACAAAGCAGAAAAGAAATTGCGTGGTCAATAGCTACTGGTCTTGTATTGCATATCAAGTCAAAGCAAAAAAACTGAAACAGTTCAGCATCAGCATGTTCTTAATATGTTTTTAATGGTGAGAAGTTCAGATGGGTTCATAGATTTTACACATAAAGTCTCTCTGACATCACCCACTAACTTGTGGAAACTATGCTCTCCACCTGGGATGTCAATCACAATATATTTAGTCATACTTAATTGCTACGCTTAACCTGCCATTTTAAAATGGTCAAATTTGGAAAATAAACATAATTTGCTATCAAAAATTTTGGCAGACAGCAGATTTGTGCTTTGGACTCTTTTTTTCTTGGAACCTGATACATTTCTTATTTTCATGTGGTTGTTGGTGTTTGTTACAATATATGGTCACACTAATATATTTACTATCTGCAAAGTGCCCACTAGATATCAATAGTTATTACACACAGCTTCTTTAAGGACCTCTCACATTAACTTCTTTTCTGAAACAGGGGCAATGGATGTCTTTTCTGACACAATCTGTAAGTTTGATAAGAAAAATTAGCCTCTTTAATGACCTCTTTTGGAAAGGGGTCATTATAGAGGCTCATTTGCACTTGTATGTTGGTAGGGAAATTGGTGTTGCAACAAAAGGTATTTTTCATGACAATAACCTTTAAAAGTAAGAGAGAATTCTACATTAAAAATGAGTTATTTCAAAAATTTTTACCAACTAAGGTGAAAACGGCACTAGTTTAAATGCCACGTGTACTCGTTGTTACAATAGGTTTATGTCGAGTCCATCTATCAAACTTAATTATTATACCTAAATCTTGAGCTCAACTCATAACATCTGGCATCACACAACCACTTGATGTTCTTTGTGGCTGCCTAAAGGCTGATTTATACCTCTTTGTCAAAGGTCCGGTGTAGCCTGATGCACACCTCTCTCCAAATGCAACTCCGCCAGAGGCCATTTCTCTAAGACCACAAGAGAAGCTCAGCTGCCCCTAAAATGTCAAAAATTAAATGATCAAACATGTACAGTTGTGTTAACATTTCATTGACTACAAAGGCATTAGAACACATTCATCTCGAAAATGAGTTCATTCAGAAGCGTCAGTGCCATAGATTTCAAGAAATCGTTTTCTTATACAGTCTATGATCAGTGCATTTGCCAGTAGAAGCTGAGCATCCATGCGCTTTAATGGGACGCCATGGAACAGTTTTTTTATTGCCTCAAAACTCATGGTCATTGGATAAATGCCACGATTTTGTCCCGCCCCCTGATGCTCAGCTTCACTGGAGGTGAATGGAGCTGTGGGCTGGTCTGGATGCTGAGCCTCTGAAAACACACGTTTTAAAAGAGATTTAAAAAGTGGAAGCGAAGATGCCTGTCTAATGTCAGAGGGCAGGTTGTTCCAAAGTTTAGGTTCCACAGCCAAAAAAGCCCAATCTCCTCTAAGCTTCATCCTAGTTTTGGGGATGACCAAAAGCAGCTGATCAGATGATCTCAGTGCCTGGGAAGGAACATAGGGTTGCAGTAGGTCAGAGAGATAAGGGGATGCAAACCCATGCAGGCATTTATAAGTCATCAAAAGAATTTTAAAATCTATTCTATGGCATACAGGGAGCCAGTGTAGGGATGACAAAACAGGTGAAATGTGTTCAAATCTGTGATTTCCTGTTAAGAGCCGAGCTGCAACATTGAAGTTGCTTGAACAAGCTGAAAACGTGAAAGGGAGACCAACCCCAACATAGAGTGCATTACAGTAATCTAGTCTGGTTGTAATGAATGCATGAATTATTTTCTCAAGGTCAGGTCTGGTTAAGACAGGCTTAAGTTTAGCTATCTGCCTCAATTGGAAGAAACTCTTCTTTAAAACAGAGTTGATCTGCTTGTCAAACTTAAAATCAAAGTCAACAATCCTCCCCAGATTTGTTACAGACTGTTTAAGATATGGATCAAGGGAGCCAAGATCCACAGGGAGAGATCACAACGTAGAACTAGGACTGAACAAAATCACTTTAGTTTTATCATCATTAAAACTTAAAAAGTTTGACGCCATCCAGGCCTGAATGTGGTGTAGACATTTCAACAGGGGCATTTCATTTCAGGCACAAATAAATCTGGCAATCATCAACATAACAATGAAAGGAAGGACCATGCTTCCTTATTATAGACCCCAGTGGAAGAAAGTACACTGAAAATAAATGTGGTCCCAGAATCGAACCCTGCGGAACCCCGCATGTAAGAGGTGTTATTTCCAACATTAACACAAAATGTCTGTCAATCAAGTAAGAGCGGAAACACTCTAATGCTGTTCCTGTAGTCCCTACCCAGTGTTCTGATAAAAGGATACTGTGGTCAACAGTATCAAAGACTGCGGTGAAGTCCAGCAGCACAAGGATCACAAACTGACCAGAGTCGTTTGCTAAAAAGAGATAATTAAAAACCCTCACTACAGCTGTTTCAGTACTGTGTAGGTGTTTAAAACCAGACTGGAAGATTTCAGAAACTCCATTATGAAGACAAAAGTCAGGCTGCAGCCCATCGCTTGGTATTTGCTTTGGTGAAATTACTTGTCCATTTCCAATGTTCATTTCTTACACTGTAAATAAAACACACTCATAGTGTTTCCTTGTTTCAATTTAACATAATTTCCTCATTCAAGTTTAATATTGTTTTGTCAATTCGTTCACCAACCATTTTCTTGAAAATAGGACAGAATTTACAGACATCCCAATTCTCCCAGAGGTTCTGGGAGTCTCCCGTATTTAGATAGCGGCTCTCTGATGCCCACAAGTCAGATAAAATGTTCCTGAATCTAAAGTGAGCGTCCAAAAGCGAATCTAAATGAGCACGGAGGTGAGTCAGACTTTTTTTTTCCAATCGTTTGTGGGAAGGAGAGGGACAGAGGTCATACCACAGAACACCACAAAAATGGTAAAACCCGCGGCTCTAACTTTTCTGTCTATTAAGCGCCGTACTACAGAGGGAAAGGAGAGGGGTCAAAAAAACCAAACCAACAAACTCCTGTCATTCACATTCATGTCTGAATTTACATAGACCTATAAATAAATTGACAAATTTTATGATGTAAGCCGACAGTGAGCTTCCCCTCTTTCAAAGACCAGCAGCAACCACTGAACTCCGCGTTGCTTCGGCAAGGACCACAAGAAACATGACTGGTTGATTTGTTCTACTTCGGCTTCGAATATCCCGTCACTATTTTGTCTTTGGAATTTTCAACTTGGATGGAGTGAAAGAGGAAACTGGCATTTATACTTCTACGTTATTGTAATTACACCAGAGACAGTGTAGGGGTCATGCGTAGCTGCTATCGTCTGAAGCATTATCATTGATTAAACCATTCAGGTTTACAGTGAACTGTGATGTCAAAGATCCAGTTCAGGGTAGAATTGTCAAACTTCATCCAATTTATCTACACTCAGTTTCACATGCTGCAGCATTGGCTGTTCAAACGTACAAAGGACAAAGCTATAAGACCAATTTCATGCGAGGCACTCCCCACAGAAGGTGGGTGAAGTGGAGTCCAATTACTGACTCCACCCACTTAAACTGACTGGTGTGAGGACGAGATTTAAAACGAGGCTTCTACATTATATCCTCACTATATCAATTGACTGTCATAAACAATTTCATTAAAATCTCAGAAAACTGTGGCAACCTTTGAAAACAGGCATAATGTGCATTTTTAAATTCAGCCCCGTTTATCACACTTTTAAGTTTAAATTAAAGGTAACTCAATCTCATATTCCTTGAGTATCTCAAGTTTAAAATGTTGGCCTTCTATTGACGGTGAATTATGAAAGCACAAGTCATCATAATAAAACTTGCACAAATCGTGTGTTACACAGCTTTGCGTTCATGTTACTAGATCAACAGATGTGAGTCATTTGATCTAAACATATAGAGAAAAAAGAATTATAATGTTATGGTGATTGTAACACACTGTATTTTTCATCAGCGTCAGGCACCGAAAAATGACAGGAGGCTGGAAACTGGCAGGAGCACTTGGCTCCACAACTGCACAGTAAAGACCAGATGAAATTTATTCATATATGCTGATCTGCTGCTGGTTTTGCTCACAATATGTCATTTAACCAGATGCTTTTTGCTCAGGGAAAGATCCCCCTCCCCCCTTTTTTTAACCTCTGACAGCTGAAGCTTGAATACTGATGGGCATTGTATAATGGGTCCAGAGAAGCTCTTATCTTAAAATGATTTATTTTACCTCGATAATTTCAAGACAAAAGACAACAAATACAACACACAGACTGCCACTGTAGATATGCAGTCATTACTTTCATATGGAAGCACAAAAAGCCTGTTGTACCAGTCTCGCACAATGTTATCCTTACACTTTCAAAATTGATAAATGCTCTCATTTTTGTGGCACACAAACACTGAGCAGAAACATAATAAAATAATTGTTGCCCAGCACAATTTAAATAAATCATTTGGAAAGTGATATCAGCATATAGCCAAATATGTAATTGAATACAGCTTTCATTCTGACAAATGGAAAAAAAAGAAGAAGAAGAAGAAACTGACTTTATTTCATTTGCCACTGGGATGCTGCCTACAGTAAGAATGAAAACCACAAATTGGTCTCAACAATTCCTATACCTCTGGAGTTGACCACTTTAAAATTGGCCCGTTCAGAGATTATAAATATGGCTATTTGATGGCTCTGTTATTACACTTGAGGGGGGGAAGAGAGGGAGGGCTTGTGGCTGTAAGGCCGGATGGTTTCTCTTGATGTGGGCGAAAGCTTTGAGCTTGCACACCACACGCTTCTGTGCTCTGCAACAGGAAAACACAGGAGATCACTTCCAAATGAAAATGTGCATGCACGAACACACACACACACACACCCATACACACACACACATCTTATACACCAAACGGGGAAAAGTGATAAACAAAATAAACAGCTCATTCATGCACCGCACAACTTCGTAAGTGTTGGGTCGATGACAAGGCTGTATGCTGCTTAATAAAATATATATTTTAATAGTTGTAGCACTTTACTCATGTGCATTTGTCAACTTTGTCATCTGCATGTTAAATGTGAGGTTTTTCCTGTCTTTAACCCCAAACAAGACAAATTTTCTATCCTGCCTTTACTGAAGAAAAGTAAAAACATTGTTATTCGTTATTTGTATGAGAATGAGGAACTCCTTTTTTGTTTATTTTAATTAATTTATTTTTTAACCTATGTGACAGGGACATGAGTATTTTCATCTGAATTCTCTTTTTCTTTGTGAGTACACACATACATGTGTGGGAGTTGCTTTAGACCGCAACAGCGAAGATCGGCAGGAGCCTTGTATGCATCATAAGGCTTTATTGTCCCTGGTGAGCTGCATTTCCAGTAAACAGGGTCTTTATGGAGCCCAAGTTCTCAGTTTGTGTTTGTGTACTACGAGGTCAACGGTGGATTTGTGGAGTCAAATGGTGAATGGCAAAAAAGTAAATCCCACCACGGCATCCTTAACAATCTTGCTTCAACAGGAACCTTGAGTTGTTTTCTCTTTCTCTCCCTTTTTCCTTTCTGTTCATTTTGCATCTGGCCTTCTCACAAGTCACACTCACTTCTACCTCTTGCTGTGGGTTGCTGCTGCGAGGCTGACTCAGCCCTCTGCACTATTCTTGGGTCCTGACGAACAGTGTTGATGTAGCCTGTCTGATGGCCACACGCCATAAGCCAGTCTTTGTTCCCCTGTCCACTTCTGCTGAGGCGTTCGCCCTCATCTCTCCTTCCACAACTGCCGCTTGACCAGTCAACCAATTGATGAAGCGTAAGCAAACCGCTTTAGATCAACAAAAAGAGTTTGTCTTTGGGTGAGTGAGTGGGCCAACATAGAGAAATGTGATACCGCAACTACTGTAGAGGCATAAAATAAAAATAAAAATTACCACAAGTATTTCGATGTATTTCTGTTACCCTAGAGGTCAAGCTGATGTGACAGTATCTGTATATAAAAAATGGAGTAATAGTCAGTCACTTTCAAAACTGAAACAAATGTAAAAGTGCTAATCAATGGTTCATGGACATTTCTGGCTTCAGTAGACAGAAGTTCTCTTATGAAATAAGTCAGTGACTTCTTGAGCATTATTATTAGTGAGCATTATTATGTCATTAGTGATCTGTCTGTGGTCAGCTTTTCTAGTCAATGTACTGGTGTCTTTTCAAAATAAGCCAATGATACAACAGATATTAGGCCTCCTGGCTGTTAAAACACCAAGATGGTGAAAGAAAAATGTATCAAAACAGCAGTTTGTAGCCCAGTGAGTGATGTTGCGGTGCTCAAATCCACTGTTTCAAGGTAAGACAGCCAGGCCTCAAAGAAATAAATGGAATGAGCTTGTATTCCATGTTATGCAGATGACGCAATCTACATGTGTCCTTCAAAGACCACAAAGTTCTAATTGTGCCATGGAGAAGGAGTCTGGCCTTCTGAGAACATCCTGTTTAGACCACCAGCACCAGTTCTGTCACCTAGCAACACAGACTACTGCAGTTTTTTTTTCATCTGACTTTTAAGATGGAGCCAGTAATTCTCATTTCACCCATGTTCTTATTTTATTAAGAGGAAATTAAGACGATTAAATCATGGTGCTGGGTTTTCACATCTCAGGCTGAATAATGACCAACCACCAGCCACGTGATGAATCTTGGGATAAACTAGGCCGTGAAGGATCCACCTGGTGCAGCCCTCTAAGGCTGAGAACAGAGGAGTCTTGTGGCTGGTGTTATTACATGCTACAAAGCATATATTTTTCTATGGATAGAAAGGAAGTGTGGGCATTCTTAATGCAAAGCATTTTGGGAAGGCAGTGTATCCAGGTAGTGCGTCAAAAGGTTTTCAACAGACTGTCAAAGCGGACATCGTTCTCTGTGTCATTGAACTTGATGTTGGATTTGTGCTAGTTTCAACACGGAGTATGTGAAAACTTTGTGTCATTTTTAAAAACCATAGCTGATGGTGACCGTCGCAGCATTCCTACTTATGTAGGCTATAGGGATAGAGAGGTGGTGAAAGTTTATTATTTTATGCATTAGCATAAAATACCAAGGTTTACATAAACCTCAGATGGCAGATATGGCTTTAACTTGAAATTAAGAAGTATGAAAAACTCCAAGAAAATAAGGGCAGCAATACAACTGCATGCAAAATGACTTGCTGTGTAGTGCACGTGTCCTTGGAAATGAGATAGATGAGTTGCAGCACTGTGATTAGCCGTAACCTAAACTCAGCTCAATTTTCTATGGAAACACAATTCATTTTCTATGGAAAGTGAGGGGGCCTATGCAAAGCATCTCAGGAGGGCAGGACATCTGGGCAGTGCATCAAAAAAGGTGAGCCTGGCCTGACTCTATGCAAATGAAAGCATCCAACCCAAGAGTAGACATGGTTAGAGTAGACATTGTTTTCAGCACTCAACAAGAATTTTCTCCCTATGCTTATCGCTCTAGTGGCAGAATTGGAGCAGAGAACTATGTTCTATATTAAAAAAAAAACTCGTGAGTTTCAGCACGTCAACATTCTTCCCCATTTTTGCCTTCCACCTTCTCTGAGTAGAGGTATCTGTTCGCTACTTTACCCACGTCACATCACGCATGAACAGATAGACATGTACCTTCTTTGCTTTTGAGCTATATGATGAACACTCTTCAGCATTTTCGTAGTAAATCACATTTGTTTGATGAATGTAAAATGAATGATCCTTATCACCTGTTTTGGCTTGTTGCATTCTTTACCTGAAGTGGTCGTGCTCACATAAGGCACCAAATACTGAAATACTGCCACCTAGTGGTGGAACTAGAACTATCCCACAGTACTGTGGACATTTCTGGGTGGGATGAAGGTTGGGGGAAGGTGACAGAGGTTGAGAGCAGAAGTGTGTTCAATTGCTTGGGTTATTAGGTTGAATTTGCTGTTTGTATTTATATAATACAACAGCTGATGCGGCTGAAACCTGAAATTTTTAAGTCGATGCCCCCAGGGCATGCTGCTACATGACAAATTAGAGGGAAGAGATGCATCTGCATTGTTTGTGTTGTAGTGGACACGTGGACTGACATGTAGCTTCCAAAGGATGCAGCCCCTGAAATGAGACACAGTTTACATTATGACACTGAGGGCAGCAACATGCTTCTCCAAACAACGATAGTTTCCTAAACACAATCAGATATGTTTGGTACCCAAACCCTACCAAAGGGGGACTGAAAACAACATCAGATCAGTGTAATGCTTTGCCGACATAAACCTCGGTCCTCATGAAGCCAACCACGACAGTTTTCCTCAACTAAATGAGGGAATTTGTCCACCACAACAAGGCTGCTAATCGACTTTCCATTAGCATCATTTTCACAGTGCCAACATGCAATTTCAAGACCTGTATTGCAGTCATAAAAATACCATTTCATTTTGAAAATAAGTTTTGTATATTCTTTAACCACTGACATCATCGGTCTTATTACCTTGGATGCACGAAGACAACATTGATCCAACATCATCTAAGTTACAGGTACAAGTGATTTTGGTAGATTTGAAAAAAACAAACAAACAACAAAAAACAGTCTTGAACTGTCCAGATAAAATAAATAGTTGATGGTCACTATGTAATTTAATGATGTTTATTATCAGACAGAACCTGCCAGCTCTTAAGACCGCAGTCTTAACATATACATGGTAACTCATTGTGGAGTTACTTCCCTTCTCATTTTATTTGTCTCTTTCTTGCTTCATTCCTTGAATCTGTTCAAATAAATATGGTAATAAACAGAGAGTGAGAGGAATGGCCCGACAGTTTGCAAACTGCCTGTCTACGCTGTCGCCCATTATGATGTGAGATAAATTAAAAGCATGTCTGATATTAGTGAGTGGAGGCAGGGCTCAAACTCAAACCATCTGCGTATAATCACGAAATGCACAGAAAGAGGGAAGGGTGAAAGGTATAACCGTCACCGCTTGAGGCACACGCAGCTTATTAGAAATGAAGAGCAACAAAAAAGGAAGAAAAAAAAAAGAAGCACTGCTGTGCTGCTGAAAATGCATAACCATCATCAGATTATCACATCTGAGAGGAAATTCACCTTGCTGCTGTACTCAAAGGGACAAAAGGACCTTTAAACATGTGTGGCTCGTGAAGCTGCAGTGAAAGAAAATGATTGATAGACTGCCTGAGGACAGTGAAGACACAGAATAAATAGAGAGTTTGAGACAGGCACAGATAGAGATGTGCTGACGGAAGGTGTTGATCTGACAGCAGAGAGATTAGGAGGTGTGTGTCAGGTCTCTGACCCACATCTCTGGATGCTCGGGAAGAAAAAGCACACACATGCACGGATCTGGCTCTCATCGCTCGTCAGTAGCTTCTAAAAGCCGACTGCTTTTTTGATAGCTGACATAGCTGCCATCAGCTGGATGTGGAAAAAAGCAGAATTGACTGAGGAGTTTGAAATCATACGCTCCATTGAAGGTATAACCAACTTCTGCAGATTTTGCGGAATGTTTAAAAAGGAATGGAATCCCTAAAATAAGAGCCACAGACTACTTTTATCAGTTACATAAGTCTTAACAGATGCCAAGCACTAATCTAATGATGAATATCAAGTGCAGACTTTGTCAAAAGCTTTTATATCGAAGGTGTTGTGATTTTAGGAAGTCTCTAGATCATTTTACTGCCTGAAATTGAAGGAGCTTGGGTAGCTGGTCATAATAAATTATGTCACATAAATCAATCCACTTAACAGAAAAAAAAAAAGTCCTTGGGAAGAAACTCTCCATTCATGATGGGAAGAATGATTGCATTGTCTGAGCAGCACTGGACTTTACTGTACTGCGTCCCGCGCGAAATAGACGAATCACCCCAGGCTTTCATGAGTGAAGCATTGTGGGAGGCCAAGATGAATACAGTACATATCCCCTCACTGTTTCCCTCTCAGCTAAAACACAGCAATTAAAAAATCCCCATAGAAACAAAGCTTGAAGGAGCCAGCAGCTCAGTGAGAGACACAGACCACAGCCTCTGTCGTAATTGAAACAGGGCCTACAGTCTAACAGCAATATCCACATTTATTTATTTTCAGCTATTTAAAATGTCTGAGATCTTTGTCTCGCAGAGCTAATTGCTCCTTCCGACAGGAAGACAGTGAGTCAATGGGTAGTTTATGTACAAAGAGATTTTAATCTGAACCTCCTTCTTGTTTTCAGCCTCGTGGAATAAGTCGAAAATATGGAAAGTATGAGAGCTTTTTCTCAGTGTTGTAACAACACAGGATAATCCCTGACTGTTTTACTAAGATTTGTAAATATTTAAAGTGTTTGCCGGGGTGTAAACGTTTGGTTATTGCTCTACCAGTGCAGCAAAGTTTGTTTTGTTGTTGATTGCATCTCTCCGGTCCATTACATCATGAGATCATTTGTTTAAGTGTTTGATTAGGGGTCTCAGAAAATCCACAAAAATGCACAAAATTGTCAGTTCTTTTGGCCTGGCAAATACTGAATAAAGGAATGGGGGGAAAAAGGGAAGCGCTGGGTGAAAGGAATGTAATCATGCTGTGCTCGTAGATGTCAGTGCACTGAAAGATCCTTTGAAAATCTCATCCAATGAGTCTCCCAGACCACTCCAGTAAAGTAGAAATGGGGGAAAGAGTATACTTTCTTACTTTCATCGACCTCTTCACTCTCTCAGCAAGCAAAATAACAAAGGAGTGCAGGCCACCTCTGTACAAACCAGAACTTTTAACCACCTTTTGCAAATGTGCACATTTGAATCCCATTTGTTGTGTTGTTCAGACGGGTCTGCACGCAATTTTGCACATTAATGATAACGTTTTTTTTTTTCTTCCCTTTTGCTTTCTTTTGTTTGCTTAATTAGTCTAACATCAGGTGAGAAGAAAGGAAGGAACCAAAGACACGGTCACTGGCTCATATCTGAGCACATCTGTCAGCCAGCTGTGCATGTGTTTACACCTGACCTCAGCCAAGTCACCGTCTGGGTCTCCCTCTCCCCTCCGCATTGCCTCCATCCACTCCCCTCCCCCCCTTCATGAAGGTTTTCCTTCCTGCTGTCGAGGAAACTCTTCGGCCTTGACTCAGTGCAGTACTTCTCAGTGTCGCACCTCAGTAACACGTGGAGTGCAGCAGGCTCACAGGTAGCCGGCTCTAAAAAGATGCAACATAATCAAAGCAAACTGAAGCTACTGACTAATTGGATCAAACGAAAGCTGCAACAGAGCTAAGCTATAGACGTGGTGGTAAAATGCTTCAGAGCTCACACATTTATGTAACTGAACTGCTGCTTTTCGCCCGTGAACACGGGCGCTCCAGGTCACATGACTCTGCTCTGGCAAGGAGCACTTTCATAGGGGAATTTATGCCCTTTCTTTATCCAGTTGAAGTCTTTTTGAGAAGACAAGTGTTTACACTCACACGGAGAAGGGGAAGTCTTGGCTTGACTGATTAGTAAACAATGCTAATCGCCATGATAAAAATGGAGCATTAAAATCAATGTTCAATAAACACTAGCCAGAGTCATAAGAAGATAGACTTTGATATAAAGGGGTTTTTCCCTTGTCCTTTTTTTTTTTTTTTTGCTGGTCTGTAGGTGGCCAACCGCTGAGCTGAGTTTGGAGCGTAGTGAGACGTTGGTTTAGAGAAGGACTGGGGGTTTTAGCTGTCATTTTGTGGAAACAAACAAATCTTAGTAATCAAAGTCACTGTTTGGAGGAAGTCAAAGTCCCATTCCATCGTTTCTACCAACCATGGGCTGCTTCATAAGAACAATTTGTGTTGTATTTTAAGTGCTTTTCTCGGTTTCTGGGTTAGAGATCTTTCTCATCTGCGTAAGAGTGCTTTAAAACACACTAAGAAGTACCAGCTGTGAATAGATCTACACAATCTACAGAAACTATGTTATAAAAATTATTTCATTCTTACATTTTTTTAAATTTTATCTTCAGGACAGCTAGTTCTGTTTTTGATGGGTGTACACCTACTTACAGGTGCTAAACAGTGGAAAAAAAACACAGAAGATGAAGCAGGTAAGGCCAAAAACAACCACAAGACATAATGTACATCTCATATATTTAAAAAAAAAATAAGAAGAAGAAAGTAAAGCACACACCACATACAAAATGTACAGAGCTATACAGCAGTCCAATGCTTGACTCATCAGGGTAGCAATTTGTGGTCAGCTAAATTGCTTGTTAATTACTTTGTTTTGACCATAATGTACATAGCCACATTTGGAGAAAATCTAGCACGTTATATAAAGACAAACGCCTCATACCATCAGGCAAGCAGAGACGTTGAGGGGCTTATTTTGTGACCACAGGAACCTGGGCACCTTGCAGTCATTGAATTCACAGTGAACTCACCAATGTGTACCACTCCTGAGTCAAACGTGAGCCCGTCTCTGTAACATGCGCATGGGTTTGCAACAGGACAATGATCCCAAGTACATCAGCAACACAATGGCTTAAAAGAGAGAGAGAGAGACAGAGAGAGAAAAAAAAAGAGAGAGCGATCAAGCTGCTGCAAAGGCCCAGCACAAGTCCTGACCTACAATCAGCCTGATTGATATGCTGTGGTGTGACCTTCAGAGAACTGTGCAGAAAAGCCTCAATGAATAGAAGCAATGTTGTAAAACAAAGTGAGCCAAAATTTCTCTGCAACCATGTTAAAGACTGATAAAAGTCGCACAGTTGAGATTCATTTCAAGTTACTGCTATTAATGGTCTTTATTAAAAAGGTATTGAAATATAAGACTATTTTTCATTTTTTTAACATACTGTTTTTGCATTTTTGTTTGTTTATTTCTTATTCATTATATAAAAAGTCAAAATATGATATGATCTTATTTATATTAAATATTGAGTCAGATAGACGGGAATCATGTGCAATTTTACATTATTTCTAAGCTGAAACATTTAGAAATGGATGTTTTATGATTTTTGGAATATAACATCATGAATTAATATAAGAAGTTTATCAAATATGTTTTTTTTAGACATCATGGCAAGATGTGTCTCATAAAACCTGGACTATTGCTTTACAAGTAAGTGTAATATATTCTTCAAATGAATCCAACGCAGAGACATGAGAGCTGTAGATCATGGGTCGGAGGTCTGCTCGAGCCACATGGATGAGCATGGCCCAGTAAGCCAGACAGTCATGGATCACTTGCTTTTAATTAGCGACTTCTCATGCAGTCCATGTGGAGCTGCAATCCCACCACAAACGCGTGGAAGATGTGACAGTTGGGAGACATGGCCCAGGGAAAGGCTCCGGCACTACTGCAGCGTCTCAACTCAACACAATGCCCAATGTGCACGCCAGACCCACGGCAATTAGCTTCTTAGGTTCCCCCTCGTTCTGGCCTTCTCCCTTTCTTTTTAATGTTGGAGCTTGGAAAGGCTCAATATAATCAAGTCAAGAAAAGTTTATTCTGTTTAGAATTCCATCTGGTTCCAGGGGGGCGACGTGCAGGAGTGGTATGCATTGAGCCTGCATGTACCATCCTACTTAGAGCGGTGGGGGGGAGCGCTCAGCGCAGACACCCAGGCTCCTAAGCAATAGACTGGCCGACTGGTGTTTCTAAACACTGCTGTAGCCGCTCTCCCATCACTCAGCACGCCCCGTGTTCCAACAAAACGTGTCCCTCTGGCACTTACCACAGGATCCAAGACTCTTTCAACCCTTCCACACCCAATTCCCCCTGCCCCTCTTGCTTTACTCACCCGTTCTTTTTGCCAAGTATCGGTAAGTTTTACTGCGTTTCAGTGCCTGGACATCACTCCAGCTGGGGGCCCTGCTGCAACAATGACTGGGTTCCAAGCTGTGATGCTTTACTCTGATAGCTCTGATTGGATGTGGCACTCACAATAACCCTAAAGTCATTATATATGCCTGCATCATTTACAAGCAAGTACGAAGAGCAAAATTCAATTTGCAGGAAAAATATTGTCTTTGTTTCTTGATGTGATTAAAGGATTGTGACAAAACAACTCTTTACATTTCAGGGTTAAAAAGAAAAACTTTAGATTCCACATACAGAACATGGCAAACATCATACCTGAACCTGAATGGAAGAAACATAAACATATTTTAAATGAATTTGACTGGAACTCCTTCACAACATGTTTATTTATTGCCCCTTGTAGACCGGACACAATTGTTTTTTTTCAATGTATGTTTAAGAATCTTTTAGTTTGTGGAAAATCTTTGTCTGTGTGACTGTGGATGTGGCAGTTTCATCACCACCATCATGCCTCGAGGCTGTGCTGACAGAGAATAGAGGGGACTTGTCCTCGGTCAGCCTCGCAGCACACCAGAAGGGAAATCTTTTCACGCCTAGCTGAAGAAACTTGAGAGAGCTTATATATGAGCTCTGTGGGACTTGTAGAGTCCAGTAGTGATTCAAACCGGTTAAGAATAACACACCCTCACCTACTAAGTACTGTTTGAGATAATATTTTTTCTTTGGAAAAAAAAAAAATCTGGTCAGAGCACCATTTTGTTCATGTCTCTGGACTGCAATTTGTCATTTCATATTATATGTCAGACTTTCACCCTCTGAGACATCCATGTGAATCCCCACTGACCATAAGTAGATTGTTTATAATTTCACTAATTTGATTTTAAGGCATTTGATGGATCATGGACAAAAGCAGCAGCCACAGAGTCATTGCACCGAGGCATTTAGCCATTTCATAATTAACAGTCTTACCATGAAAAATTCTTGTTTTTTTTTTTTTTTTGGACCCTGCTCATAAGAGCAATGTTTTTTACTCAAAACATATGGCTGGGAGGATATAAATATGAGTTATTTGCTTGTGTCAAGTTTTAATAGTTGAGGGATTTTTAGTTTCCTGTAATTAATAAAGTTTAATTTGAGCAAACAGTGCAAAAGTGATATTTAAAGAAAGAAAACTAGAATCACACAGAGAGAAATAATATTAAATGACAGATTAAAATTCTTTATATTAATGATAATAGTAGTTGTGCAATTTACAAATCTCCAAGCGTGCAAATACAGAACTCATTTATCTTTAATTTCCAGTTGTTTCTACCATTTTTTTTCTTTAATTAACCTGAAGGCAAAGTATAGATCAGTCATCAGCAAATGCTGTTATTAATCTCTGTCTGCAGTCTTAACAAATGAAGGCTGCAATCATATGGAAACAATCTGGCCCTTGCCCTCAAAGAGACAGAAAACAGAGCCAAATGAAGAACATCCCTTCTCTTAAGACCTGTAATTTGTTTTTATTACCTATTAGGTAAAACACCTCATTTATCACTGTCAAACCCTTCACAAAATGATAGCTGTCCACATGTAAATCAGCTAATGCAATGTATGGTTCAGAATTAAGTGGGCTCTTTCTTATGAAATGCTCTACTCTGTGGGCTCAGTGACCCAGCTAAGCCACCCACGACCAGACGTTTTTCTTTCGTGGGGTTGTGCTGGAAAACCGAGGAGAGAACACTTAAAAACAGAGCTGATTAAGCACAGACCAAACTGTGTTTCTGTACCCCACACAGTAGAAGCCATGGACACGAACGTGTGTATGTTACAAATCTCTCTGAATAATGCTGAGCATGAGAAAGGATAAAGAATGGAGTATAATCTTGTCCAACTCTGCCTGCTTTTGCGTTTTACTTAACAAATGCATAACACATTTTTTCCATAAAAAAGGAGACAGATGTATAGATCTTAAAAAAAAAAAAAAAAAGAGCTCAGCATTCAAATCCACATACTTTTTTTTTTTTTAGTTTTACTGAGGTAAGTTCATAACTTCATGGCCTACAAATACATTTATTCTGAATCGTCATACCCCCAACAGGTCAAAAACACATTACATACAATCAATAAAAAAGCATTTTATTCAAGCATTTTATTCCTCAAATGAATAAATATTCTCCTGTCAGTGAAATCCACATTCACCGTTTCTTGTACGTTTAAAGTTGCCACTCAAACTGGAGGGTTTTGTCAGTTTATGTGTGAGTTCCTAGAGGAGAGGCTACTATTCACATGCATCTTTGTCATTACTTATGCAACTTGTTGCACTCCATGCCATCATAAGCAACTCGGACCGCTACTTTCAACGAAGCAAAAGCATAATGAGTGACAGGCCCCATCTGCACCGTGCCAAGTAACACAACTGAAAATACATGATACGGAACCATCCAATACTACTGTAGAGTGTATCTGTCAGTCTGGGAGACCTCTCCAAGACAGGGACCACACACTCTTTATTAGAGCCAGTAAAATGTCCCAAAGATGTGGCTGCTCTGTGTGCTTTCTGCCTTTGCTACCACGAACAATAGTAAGATTGTGCTGCTTCTCTCTTTTTCTTTTTGCAGGCCTATTATTTTTTCTAGCATTTGTTATTCTCACTTAAACTGCAGGCTGGCTCCACGAGTGGGCCACAGCGTCTCAGAACCGGGCCGACTCAGGCCAGGAAAAACCCGGCGGAGCCAGACGAATAAAAAGCCAAAGCGCCGACGCCGCACGGCTCCCAATCTGGTTCCTGTCAGGGGGACATCAAGGGAACACCCGCAACGCAATCTCCAAACGTCTCCCCTTCCTTTTTCCCCTTCCCTATTTCTCTCCCTACATCTCTCTCCATCCTTCAAGCGATACGTCTTACAGATGACTGAACCATCGCCAAATGCTCCCAGAATGCCTCTTCTTTCCCCCCCTCCATCTCTCTTTTTCCCCCTCTCGTGTCTCTGTGCTTGGAGCCAGCCCACACGGATTGGGATCAATTTAGGGTGAAATGATAATTACCCTGTCAGTTTCAATTCTGATGTGATGAAGTGAGAAACAGGAAATGTAATAAACATAAATGGAATCTCACACGCTTTTGATTGGGAGAGGAATTGAATCAGACTCCACAAACTTGTCGAATTGTCAATTCCATGCCTTTCTTGCTGGGACACAGTTACGCATTTATGCTCCATCTCACACCAGAATGCTGGTTAAAGCATATTACTGCAGATAATTACCAAATTCCACGTTCAACCCTGAGATTATATGCCTGTTACTGTTTAGCTTGGAACTTCATACATTACGAAAAAAAAAAAAAAAAAAGATTCGTGTCACGTCTTTCCAGAGGAAAAATTGGGCGCCTTTTCCCTCCTCCCCAGAAACCCTAAGCAGAGGCCACATATCTCGCTGTGTTTGATGGCTACATTCAGCACCTAAACTAAAGCGAGCTTGTCATTTTCAAGCATATTTGGTGTTGGAGGATCAGTGATAGTTGCTTGGCTAACAGTGGCCAGCTCTAACCCTGTCATGTTGGCTGCTCCACAGCTGATGTATGGAGCTGATTCCTGGCGGGCCGCACTGCGTAGCCTGGATTTGTTTAACCCAGCAGATCAACCTTCAGACAGGAGCACGTGTGCAGGTAATGGCTGCCATATGAAGGGAGGCCTCCTGGATGAAACAGGGGAGGAACAGCACACACACACACCTATACACACACACACACACACACACACACACACAAGCTTACACAAACATGCACATAGCCCTGGAACTGTTATGAGAGACAACAACAAATGTGCAAATAAAAAAGTCAATATTTAAAAGCATCACAACCCCCGCCCTATTGAGGTAGTTCATAGAGAGTTTAGGGTTTGAATTTTCAAAATATTGATGCAAACCTGGACTAATTCTAGCCTCAGTTTTCTGCTGTGATGCCAGTGTGGCTTTGAGCTGATCCCCAGTTTGCCGATGCTTGCTGGTTGACTGTGAGAAGTGAATGGGCTCGGGCAAAAGGCAGTGTCTGGACATTGGTCTGGAGGAACGACGGCCTGACGGACCACAGTCTCGGCAGGATAAACAGCTCCCTGTAATGAGGATACACTGGAACTAATAAGTCTCTCCAACATGCATAATCGTTCACAAGGCAAACAAATAAAAAGTCAATGATTAAACACTACGGGGGCATCTTTGGCATTCGCCATGACCACCCATGAGGGCACAAGGACTCCCAGTGACGAAGATAGTTGACAACCACTCAAAGAAAATAAACAAACACAACAACCTCTGACTTGTGATGTGAATAATTAATTGTGCATAAGGGACAGAGCTAATATTTCCAATGAATGCTTCTTCAGCGTGGAGGAAGGAAAAAACTGTTTTAGATTATTAAAAATGAGCAATCTGTGTATCTGATTTCATCGCTTTCACACTACTTTATAGTCAGGCTTAGAAGATCAGGCTCAACTTAATTCTTTCCTCAATACATCATCATGTCTAAAACTGGGCAACATGACTGTAAATTAATTTGTTCCTTTTGCTGTACAGACAGTGAACTGGAGGAGTATATTTCCAAGAGTGAGCCCGGAAAGGATGAAGGAGCTCAATCTCACAAGCAGTCATTAGTGACTGAACCGAATACACTGAAGTAGCTGCTATGCGGACCGTCTTTTTCCTTCAACATAGAGATTAAATATCCTCAAGTGATGCAGCTCAGGAAACACAGCGAACAGCAAGGGTGGTAAGATGTGGAGTTCAACACAAAAAGAGCAACGCTTGCTTGTGAGGCTTCTTTTACAAGCTGCCCTCTTGTAATTAAAAATAAATTAACTGTGTGGCTGATATTTCATTTGACCTTCGGTGTGAGGAGTTGTCAGGAAAGCTCCCCACATCTCCCGCTACCTGATTTATAACAGCAACCCACCAAGCACCAGCAAACTAGACCCAGGGGTTTGATAAAGACGCTTGGCGATGAAAAGGTCTCTGCTACCAGCAGCCGTCCTCTCGCCTGCACCAGCCAGAGTAGCTGAAAGTCAAGCCAAACTCTGCACCTGGCCTCTGCAGAGCTCGCCAAGTCGCTTTCCTCTTCCTGTTTCCTGTTATGACGTTTATTTTGAATGATTTTTTTGCTCGCTCTCTCTCTCTCTTCTTTTTTTTTTTTCTTCTGGCCTTGCAGTTTAGAGCAGGTAAAAGCAGCATTCAGGCACTGAGGCCACCTGGGACAGCAGGTTGAGCAAAGCACTGTGAAGTTGTGCTCTGGAACATGTCTGCGGACAAATTACTCTGCCTTTACTGATTAGTCCGGCCAGCCTCTTGCCTGGCAAACACAATATCACTATGTGACAGTGTAACAAAAATAACACTGTCAACTGAAATGTGTTTTGACACATTATTTACATTATTTCATTACTATGCATCTGAACATTAACAGTAAAGGATATAAAAAAAAAATACTGCACTGAAAATGCTACATTATGTAATTGTATATAATAATGCTAAATCACCTTTGTATATTTTGTATTAACAATGGCATTAAAAAAACACATTAAATTACCTTATTAACAAAAAAAGTCTAAATCTGGCATGTATGATTGAAAACAGAATTTTCTCTCCTTTATTTAAACAAATGATTGAAATAAACAAACATGAATTAAAATTCTGTGAACACCATGAGCCCTTCACTGAGCACACCGCTTCTCACTCTCATGCATTTAAAACACCCTGAGATGACATACATACGCATTAAAAAGTTTGTATTCTCACCAGGATGCTCTAAAAGGCAGATTTTCTTTTTCTGAGGCCATCTCTTGCTGCATCACTCAATGTCTACTAAGTTATATCTGGCAAGCGGACCACCCCGACATTAATCTCTAGTACATTTTAATAAATTTGAGAATGAACTGTTTCCCTCAATGATGCAAGCTCTGGCAGTTTGTTGCCATTTTATTCTGTGATTTGATGCTATATGAATGAACTACATCCAGTACACAGAAAACTGAAAAATAGAAGTCTAACCTCAATGCATATCAGTGATTAAAAGTATAACAATGTGTAATACAGATGGACTTTCACTGGTAATTCAGTGGGTGTACTGTCTCTAAGGTTTTACATATTAATAATGAAAAAGGAAAAATACCACCAAAATTTAATGACCTAAAATAGGTAAAAATGCAGAAGCTGTGTTTGAAAAAAGAAAGAACCTCCTTTAGCAGAAATGACCTGATGTTATCAGACTCTTGCCAGTTATTGTAAAGGACTTTCTACCCAGTCTTTGACCCACCGTCAAACTATCTGACTTGATATCACTTTTGAATTTATGCACTTGTAAATAATCTTCACTGCAGCAAACAATGTTCGGCTACATATTATTTGCAAAAGGTCTAATAGCATTTGCTGATTGATCAGCGGCAACATTGATCACTGCCGTTTTTATTTCTTTGGCATTGTGTTAGCGCACACTGTAATCCTCCAAAATCAGCTTTTATTGAAGTGTTCACATTTTCTGATAGTCAATAAATCAATCAATCAATCAAGCGTATTATATTCTGTAGAGCCCAGCAGATGCTTACCCTAACAGTTTGGGTTTTCTAAGTTCTTCACATATTACTTCTGCATTTTGGCTTAATCTTTGTTAAATCATAAGAGGCACAGTACAGCATGTCATAAATTGATGTTCATCTGAAGTTGTCTTTAGCTAAATTTAAGATCATATAAGTACTGGATGTTTTTTTTGGTTTTTTTTAACATTCTGATTCTTGCAGTACTACCTGAAAGAGAGAGCGCTTTCTTTCTTTTTTATGATTGTGAGTCATATTTCCACCAGACCGTTGTTCACTTATCAGTTCTCTATTCCGTTGACTGTGAACGTCTCATGTGGTTGAACACTGGGTGGCACTGTGCAGGCTGGTGCTGAGACCGGCCTGAAACCAGCAGCACCACCAGCACAGAGGGAGAAAACATGTTGCTGCCAATAGCTGGTGGTCCTCGCTCTCAACATCCTCCTGCATCAGCACAACACTGGCTGAAAGCTGGGCAACATTTAGCCATAAGAAAATATGAAACCGTGTTTCTATGACGGTAGGCTGAGGTACACAAAAAATCTGGAATGAAAATATTTTGGAAGAAACACCCCCTGCCAGAAAACTGACTCACATTTCAGCAGCAGAGCACATAATAATTAGCCCGACCGCTCTTTTCCTTCTGTCTTTGTCTTCTTGTCTTCGTCCTCCTTATGTCCTCCTTTCGCTGTGAGACACAAATAGATGAGCAGATTCTCATTGTTTTCATTCATGGGGTGGGTTCACTAAACATTTATCTTATTGATCAAAAATGTACAATAAACATATTTTGTGCTTTTAAACAACTACCCTACAAATAAGGGTATGTGCCTCTTTCTGGCCTGTATATGTGTATGTGTACACTCAGTTTTGGGTATTAGAAGGTCTGCTTATTATTGAGTGGACTCTCTGTGAGGTTTCCGAGGCAGAAGGACATCTATTAGGAGGTTAAAAAAACACTATCAGGTAATACGACCTGTAATTACACCAGCAGTGAGGAAACGCAGCAAGCTAACACCAGTATGGAAACAATCTGACAATGCAAACACTGCAGCTAGGCCGATACATGTCTGTATGTACATTTGTAAGTATGTGTGGTGGTGAGTGCACATGTGTGCTCGAGCTGGTGGATGGTGGCCTCCTTATACAGATTGTGGGTGTGCGAACTGTCAAATTGGAGAGGATGGGTGGCTGTGGAGGGAGCACATCTGGAGGGAATTTATTGTATAATTCAGTCTATTATTGCTGCGGTCGGTGCTTAAGGAGCACGCACACAATTACTGTCCACTCTGCAAGGCTACAAGTGGCCTCTGGCCTAAACTAATAAACTGTGGATGAGGGTGGAGAGAGGAGAATTCATTTGAGGTTATCATCATCACACTCTTCTCTGCTACCTCTCACACTGACACTTACCAGAGTTTATTATAACTCAATGAGGAACACCTACTGTTGGGCCCAGGATTGTGGTCAAATTAGTTGTAAATCTGGTTGAATTAGATTCAGAAGGGAAGAAAACAAGGTTTATTGAAACTCAAAGTTGTTTTGAAATACTAAAAGTGAACATAAACAACAAAAGGAAAACAGAACTTTCTATTTTCTGCTTTTCACCTTGTCTTGTCCTGTTTTTTTTGTTTTTTGTTTTTTTCCTATTCCTCTATAGCTACAAGAAAAAGAAACAGTAGAAAACTTAAAAGTAAAAGGTTTTTGTTGTTTTTTTTAGGTCTGGTAAAAGGTTTCTAAGTTTTTATTTTTATAAGCACAAAGTGAAGTATTCAAATAAGTAAAGTCGATATAGAGGAATACAACCAAGTCCAAAATGAAGGGAAAAAAAGGACTATATTCTGCTTCAGCAGATTGTTTTAAGTCAATTCACATATTTCATATATCATAGATATTTTAATTCGCTTTGAACTTTATCACTGCATTGTTTTGTTATGTAATCAGCTTGTTGTGTTGTAAAAAAAGAGAGGCGGTACAAATAAAAAGAAATGAGAGAGAGAGCTTTCCTACTGCAGAAAACTTTTTTCTTTTCTTTTTTTTTTGGAATTAATTTAAATAGCTGTTCATTATTATGGCCAATGGTATAATGATATAAACCCTGGGACATTTATTTATTTATTTTTTGCCTTGGTTATTCCATTAATTATTTCAACTCTCACACTCCCAAACAAGTGTTCTGCTTACAGGACATTGTCATTATCTCAATGCATTATGCAGTTCTCATGTTTCATCCACAAAAAAAAAAAAAAAATCTGATGTGGTGCTTTAAGTTTGCGCACAAGCAAAGAAATTCAATTGGTTTATGAGGTGACGGCTTTTCATATACATTAGTTTGTACCATTAAGTTGTCCGAAAAAAGAGACACCCCGTCTTTTCCATTTCAACAGCCTCTAGGAATAGACTGGTGAGGCGTCTTGGATAAAGACTTTACCAGGGGAAAAAATCTGCCCAGGCCAGGAAGTATCTGGCTCAGACAGCCCTGAATGACCCGCAGTCTCTCTCTCTCTGTGTGTGTGTGTTGGATGTGTGTATGTGTGTTTGTGATTTAGGAGTTTCTAACAGTGCCGGCGAGAAGCTCGTAACCCAGAACAATAAAGTACTTCTCTTCCAGGCCTCCCAGCAGTGACCTCTGTTAGAAGTGAAAGGTTCAACTTGCTACACGTGTCAGAGTTGTGACCTTTCACCCTCTGAGCGTGTCTGTCTCTTGTTCATTCTTCTGCCTCTTCTTTCCTGCTGTGTCAATTACAGCCTAGTGCCTCCTCCTGCTCTCTGTCCCCTGGACACACCTCCTCTTTCCTCCCCATGATACCTAATGATGCTCTTTTTGGCTGCAGCTAAAACCTTCAAGCTTTCATTGCCGATTCTTCAGCTTCTCATTTCAGAAGTCTTTATTTTTCCTTTTAATCAAAATCTGTTTGAGTTTCTAGTTCGGCATGTTGGCCTTCCAAAACTGCCTCCGTCTGCAAAAAGAAAGTTGAGCCTGCTTCAGAACAATTCAGAACAACAGCACAAATCGTATGTGTTTTTAGTCAGAATTGTTTTTTCTATGGCAACTTAACACTTAAAATTATGATTTGGCACCATATGTTCAGCACATATCTGATAAGTAAACATTTTCTCTTTCCAATTCTTATAAATTCTTATATATATAAAAAAATCTGCAAACTGCAAATGCACAGGAACTCTAGGATTTAAAGTTAATTTCAGGGCAGAGGTACAATAATTGGAGGTGAGGGGGTACCCGCTTTTATTCAAAGAACACAGACACATCTATCCGAACTTCACACCAAACATAGGATATTTATAACCTCTAAAAGGATCTGTTTACACTCATCGGGCTTGAATAGGTAAACAGAACCAGAGCCATATCTAAAAAGTTTGGCTCCCACAAATCCACAGTCAGGCTGACTGTGTACATATGGAGGGAATTTAAAACCGCTGTTGCCCCTCTTCACTGTGGTTAACAAAGAAGCTTCAAGAACAAGGTGCATAAGAAAAAAAAAATCCAGGGTAGGGCCAAAAACATATATGGGCTCTTTTATATTAGCTAATGTTAATATTCAGATGAATATTGTACCACAATAGTGTGAAAAGCTTATCTGTAAGAATACAGCCAGTACTCTCCAGGAAAAAAAGCCTTTGTTAAAAATAGAGAGAGAGAGCAAAAGACAGAGAGAAGCATTATGTTTTTTGTTTTTTTTTAAGGAAAGAAATCAGTCCACCTTAAAAACCTTATATCAACAAAAAACATGGTGGTGGTGGCATCATAATTTCTGCCTTTTTTTTTTTTTTGCTGCATAATGGCAGATACCACTAAACATAATGGGACAAAAAATAAAACAAAATCACAAAAAAGTGTGAATACTTCAATAAAAGCACTTTTGTGAATTTGATGATTTTGGAGGATTACAATGTGTGTTAACATAATGCCAAAAACAGACATCAGCAATGGTCACTGTTGCTGCTGTGATATCCTATCCCAGTTAGAGAGTAAAGCAACAAAATAAAATAAGATTAAATAAAACAATTATGCATTAGGCCTGTAAAAAGACTGATTGATGTACATGACAGAAGAACAAACAGCAGGGAAGCTTGACATAAGGGTAGCAGAACAATTTGAAAAGGAACACCAGAAGTCAAACTGTATGAATGCTGAGGAAGTCATGATGAATTCCCAGCTTTCCATGACTTATTTTGGGCTTTTGCAGACAAAAGATGAGCGTTGTGAAAGCGCCGTAGCTCCCAGTCAGCAGTCTTAAGGGTGAGTGCTTTGATGACAACTGTTTCAAAAGTCCTGTCACCAAAGAATTTTTTTTGACAGGGTCAAAAATCTGACAACTGACTAGCCAATTAAAATGCAACATGAAATTGTGTACTAATTAGCATCAATTGGGACTATTTGACTTGTCCCGCACCCTGACCAGGACCACATCCTGCTCCTTCATCTCATTCTTTTTGAAGCATTTTTTGGCACACATAAA
>JBAMYA010000017.1:1173122-1191777 GCA_037176975.1 Arrhamphus sclerolepis
CAAACAAACCTTTCTCACTTCAGTTGCAGACAAAATGCAATTTTCATGAGTATTCATACAATATCTCACCTATGTCAATGTGTGGAAAAGTTATATGGAACTATCCATGCTAAGCCAGTCATGCAGTTCCATATCATATTATGGAAAAACACCATTAGACAACTGGAAACAAGACTTATATATCCAGCTGATCCATAGGAATTAAGTCCTGTTTTGGGTAAAGCTCCAGCACTAATTGGCTCTCTAATATATAATTCCCTTCTGGGAATTCAGACAAAGATTGTCCAGTCTTTGTCTGATGTTCAGTATTCTGACACTCACACTACTTTGCATATTTTGTTTTGTCACATATTGCCATATCTTTCCAGAGATCTACTTCTGACTGCCTCTTCCTGCATTTTATGATGAATCACCGAGTCCTAATGTGCAACTTGTTCCTAAATGGTAACAGGTCCCTATAAGTGCTCAGGGTTGGTTGCCCAAATTTAATCCAACAATGGGTAACAGCAAAAGTAGCTGCAACTTGGAGGGGGGTTCTGAAAAACATTAATGACAAATGTGAATGACAATGGGGGAAAAGAAATGATGAAAAATAAAATAAAAGTAAAATAGACAGCTGTCCTTAGTGACTGCCATCTAAGTAGGTCTACCACCCTTCAGGAAATCTTTTCACCTTCTGAGACTGTATACATTCATGTTTATGTCCAGATATAAATAAATACATGAATAAAACTGCATAGTTTTATATCATGTATTCCCATTTTGCATTTTACTGTGATTTTCTCTTTTGCCCTTCTCATCCACAATTTAAAGACAAAATTCAGTCAAAAAGGTTGTCATCTTTGGCATCTTCTGGCCGACCTACAAATACCAGACATGGCTACATGCCAAACAGTAGTAGAGAAAAAGAGGGGGTGAACTGATGAAATTTTGTTTCATTGTTTAGTTGCAACAAAAGAATCAAAGGAAATTTGGTAACCATGAATCAATAGACACGTCTCATGAATGGCAAAAGAGATCATTTGGTAACTGGGTGCAGTAATATTCATGAAAAGTTTGGTGCCATAAGTACAGTAGGAAGATGCTTTTACATTCTTTTAACTCAATGTTGTTAATGTCTAAAAGTGCTAGACTTTGAACATCTACACAGCAGAAAAAAAAATTAGGGTACGTAAAGATGTGGTGGGGGTATACATCCTAAACAAAGGGGAAAAAATCACTTCCTCTTTGTGTGTTTTAATCTGAACTTCTCTGATCTGTGTTGTGGCTGCTGATCTGCCCAAGTGTGCATGCTTTGGCATGTTAATTCCTCTCATGCAGTCTGCTGTGTTCAGCTGGATGTGACCTTCCAGATTTTCCTTCATCAAAGAAAACTTTTTTTCTTTCTTTCTCCTTTTTTTTTCTCTTTAAGATATAAGGGCCCCCTGACAAAGAGCGGGGAAATATGGGGGTCAGTATTGGCCAGACTTTATATGGAAATTGCATTGATCTGAAATGTTAGTGGTCTAATAGTACATCTAGCAGATATGGAAGCTGCATATTACACTTTATATATTTGTAGCTCTCGATATGAAATAACCATAGGTGATGCGAAAATATATTTACAGGTAGTGATTTCTTTTTAACTAGAATTGCTTTCATGTCTGTCCAGTCTGTTTTTTCTTTGTTTTAGTTTTTTTAGTTTTGTTTTGTTTTTTTGTTTGTTTTTAATGTTTTTAAGGCTTTACAGTGTGTTTTGTATATTTATAGTTGTTTCTTTATATACAGATTTTGTTGAAATTATGCAACAAGAAGTTTGAGTTCAAAGATGAGTGCAGTGTGAGACGTCGCTCTATGATGCTGTGACTCACATCATCCTTTCACAAAATTATTTCCAGTCTTTTAATTGATCTAACCAGTTGTTGATTTTGGCCGTAAGCTTCCATGAAAATGTTACATTCAGTACAGTTAAACATATCTGTATCAATAATTCAGTAGTCGCTCGAAGGTAGTTGGTTACATTGGTGGATGTTAAACCCATTACATTCAACTGCAGGACAGCTGTGTGTTAACAATTTGGGATGTTATAAATAGTCATGACTTATAAAGAACTGTTTCCTTCTGTTAAAGGAAAATGGCTTTCTCATTACTCTTTAAAGCTAACATAAAAATATAATTTTCCACTTGTATTGTGCTCAGTCCTATGTGCACAAAGCTGTTAATGTGCATTTATGTGGAAGAAGGTGTGTTTTCTGTTTGTCAGTGTGCAGGAGAGTGTGTGTGGGCGCAGGGTAAGAATTAAAGAGGCCCTGGGATGAATATGTAGAGCAGATGTAACAGCTGAGCTCAAAGGCTCAAGCCTGGAGCCCATTTGACACTGTAGGAAATATCGTCTCGAACAGAAATAAAAGCGGCTGTTGGGTCACCAGGTTGAACTAATAGCTCGGATCTTCAAAATGATATAAACACAGACAGAAATATAAATGCTTGACCTCTCCACATGAGTGTTTCTATTTAACTGTAAAATAGAGGCGGTTGCCATAAGTCTGGGAGTACATTTTTACGACTTCCCAATTTAATTTCAGCTTCTAACATAAAGGCATTTGTAATATAATAAATGCCAGCAACATCTAGGGGGAAAATCTATAACTCACTCCAGTTGTGTAATTTATTCCATTTGTTTAGTCACAAAGGGCTTTGGTCCGGATCAGAGAAACTGTATTTCGAAAGCGAGCAGACTGGCTGGTGATCAGACAGTTCTTCCGGAGCAAAAAACAAGGACAACTTCTTTCTGTAGTCTCAACAACGCCTCTGAACTCACGCGCTGTTTCTGTATTATAAGGAAACTTTATGTCAGCTTTTCATCTCACCCTCCCACACACTCTCACACAGCTCTCCATCACTCTATCGCTCCCTCACTCTTCAGTTTTTCTCTCTCAATGTGCAAAAAAAAAAGAAAAAAGAAAAAAAAGCACACAGGCCCATAAACAAGCAGGAAATAAAACATGCACAAAAAATTCTGTGAAATGAGATGCAATGTAATGCTAAGGAGCTGAATTTTCAGCCGTCTTGCATGCGGAGAGCACAACAGGAAACTGGCCATTTAAAGGTCCAAGAAGCTGATTTGTGACCAGAAAGTTGGTGAAAGGCTATAATGGCGGTCAGGCTGCCTCGTACCTGTTATTTAACCCTCATGCTCTCCAGCAGAGCTGGTTTGCGGCCAGCACTTGATGACTTTGGATATTTTTGCAGCTACCAGGTGTGAATGTGTGGAAACGTGTAAATGAGAAGCAGGGTGCTGCTGAAACGGACATGAGCCGCACTGACTTTGGTTGAAAAATTAAAAGCTTAAGACCGGTGTTAATTCCATCCCAAAAAGCAGTAATGGACAAATAAAACATGATGTATTATAAACCTTTTTCAATTAACAATTGATGGTCAAATATACAGGTGAACTAAAATGTCAAGATTAGCATTTTGGCAAAATTTCTGGCAATTGCACTTTAAATCCTATGACTTGCATTAAGCTACGGAAAACAAACTCTTGATATTCCATAGCCACTTGTATTATTATGGAGAAAAAAAAGCAGCAACCACTGGCTGTCTATCCTTGTCTACCTGCCAAAACTTGTCTATCGTTTGACCTTGAATAGGAAGAAGCGAGTATAAATAGCAGATTAATCCAAACCTGTAACGTTGAGGGGCAGTCTCAAGAATACGGAATGTGGATACATTTACACATTTGCTTTGTGAAATTATATTTTTATATTATTTATTATAAAATCTGTTTAGGTTGTCCTCCTTCTGGTTCAAACAAACTTTCAACTGATCAGCATACCCCCTGGTTAGGCACTGTGGTTTTGTTCCAACCTCAGGTCTCATCAAGCGCTACCTGCTCACCTGGATTCTTGAGATTACGAGTTTACCTGAAGGTTTCAGATTATGTGAAAATTGCATGGGAAGCTGCTAGTTTGAAGACATGATCTATTGTCATTGTGCCCTGTCCTTTCTGCTATTATACATATAAAAAGGATGAGTAATGTCAATGAAAATGTGCTTTTTAACTCCTAAAATGAATCTCGCCTTGTATGTGGTTGATCTTTATGTTGTCACCCTCTGAATTGTTTCCCTGCAGCCTCGACGGGTTATGTACATCTTAGAGACCCCCCATGGTATTTTATTTTGAACACAGATGGGATTCTTTAAGCCATTCTTGTGCCTGACTTTCTGCCAGGTTGATCATGTTGTAAATTAACAAGGCTTTAACAAAGCAGAGCTCCAAAATAAACTTGCAGATGAAGCAGATGGTCGCTTCTGGGACGCTTCTATACCACAGTTATCATAAGATAAATCCACTGTTACTGCAGCCTTAAGAGGGATGTGCACTAGTAAGTTCACATGCACTACCACAAATCCCCCATTAAAACGCGAAGCTGATGTTTTGGTGGAAGTGTATGGCTGTCGCTTTGCAAAATCTCAACCTGAACCTAGACCACAAACAACATATTTGAAAACAACTGAGTTCTTCATGCGGCATTTTAAAGCAGAGGTTGCTGCAGACATCTCTGAGTGAATTAAGTGAATTTGGGAATAATATCTGTAACCACAGTAAGACAAACATTAACTTCCACAGTGAACATAGCCTCATATTTTTTTCACTAAGCCAAAATTACCTTTATATTTTCATGCAAACATTTGATGTAGTTATGTCCTACACACTCTGACACAGTGATGTAAGCAACACAAGTCTGAGGCTTTAAACCTTTGAGAAAAACTTTCATATTGACAAACGCTATTTCAGTTTCAGCTCCTCACCCACACGACTTGTGCTAATTTCACCTACGATTGATCTGGATACGGCAGACACCCTTACACTATACATGTATAGGTTTTCATTTCTTTGTGTCAGTAGATATAACCAGGAAAGATGCAAGACAATTTAACTTTAGAATTGTGTACTGTAAAATGTCTTTTGAATCACCCCTTGAACTTCCATATTTCTCCCCAGCAATGAAAGTGAACAGTGAGCTTGAGAATAGACTCATATGGCATCACTCTGTGTCTGTCTTATATCATGTACTTATCACTGACCAGTTCCTGTGCAGACATCTGACATCTTTCTGAAATTCATAGCATGGAACTTCAGTTATCTATTGAAACCATATGTCTCATATTAAACACTTCCCCTCCACTTCAAATAAATCAGCCATGGTTGATGTTCTAACTTTATTGCAGCTGCATAAGGCTGCGTCATCTCACTAAAACTGCAGATATTCTGCTATTTCTTCAGTGCAGCTATACTGTTTGGCTGTTCAGATGTGCCGAAGGTGCTACAGCTAGTTTCCAGTAATGTCGCTTTGTTGAAGAAGAAGTGGAAAATTCCACGTTTCCCTTTTTATACGTTGACCAAAATTTAGTCTTGTTACAAATTCAAGATTTGCTTTGCTTAAGTTGATTTGAAAAGAAAACTCTTTCATGCTTTTATGGCTGAGCACTCAAATAGTAGGGGAATCTATTTTGAGGAGCTCTGTTTAGAAAGGGCCTGCCACAACCCCAAATCACCCCACCCTCCCAGTGTCCCATCTCACCCCACAGAACCTCAGTCTACCCGCGTCTCAACCCTCCCATCTTTGCCTCCTCGCTTGCACTCCTGGAACTCTGTGCATGCATCTCTGTTATAGAATAATCTCAGAGGTGAGGGTCAGGCTGCATGAGAGGATGACACGCCTCTGACTCTCCTCATCCATCCAGGCCTTTCATTACTAATCCCCATGCAGCTCCATCTTGAGTGAAACCCCAGCCTTATAGCCTCAGCCTCAGTCCCAACCCCATCCCTGAGCCCTGAGACAGCCAGGCAGCCAGACCCCTTAGAGAGGCACACTGCCTTTGTGTGGCTGCACTCCCCAGCTTGTCTGCCTCCCATTATTCCCCCATTCAAGCTCCAAAATCAAAGCCAGCACACATATGAAATGCTTTTGAGGTTTAAAGCTTAACTATACCACTAGTATAACTACTGCAGCTACTATTACCAGCATGATGGATCAATATTCATGTTTCCACTGTCCAGAGCTATAGGGAGCTTTATTAAAAATGTGTTTAGTTTCCAAACTAATTAGGATCTAGTGATCTGAGATCAAATATGAGCCGGTATATTTTATTTTAATTAATAACTGCTCAGTCTTGCGGTGAGTTGTAATTACAGTGCACCTTTTTCTTCTTTCTCAGTTTGACAAGTGGTCAGTCAAATGGAGTGCTAGAGAGCTGGGGACAGAGAGGTTCGGAGCGAAGAGGGATTTTTTTGGAGCTCAATCTTTATTTAATCTAGAGCAAGAGGAAATTAAACGACAGCTGTACCAATCTGACGTACTCCCCTAACAGCGATGATGGATGCTTTTTGATTCCCCTTTTTCTGATGTTCATTTTGCTACGCTGCCCTTTCAACAAATATTTTTCAGTCTGTCAGTTAATTCTGAAATTCCATCGATGAACTCTGTCCAGAAAAATAAACAAGGCAGCCACAGCAGTTGGCCTGGATGGGGAGTTGTTATTTTGCTAGGGCTATTGGCAGAGACTCTCCGCAGAAATATTGCTTATTTTGCTTCATTGCAGATTCAAGACTCTGACAGTTTATGTGAAAAACAGCAAACTGGATGGCCATTTAAACAGAACTGCACTGCCCCGTAATTATAAGCACCGTTCACACACATGATTGGGGACTTGCAGCCACAGCGTGACGATTGTTGTTCAGATGTTCCTACAATCTATAACATAGTCAAACTGCAATCAGAGGTTAAAAAAATAAAATAAAATAAAAATCCTCATCATAATTGTCATCATATTTGATTCAATCTCTGTCTGATGTATAAGGATAGAATTGGAAACCTTGGAAATCCCAACTGAGCAATTTGCTGGATAGAATTTGGGAAAACACTGTGGTGAAATTCAGTGTTCGTCCTGTCAGTTATGTTCCTTTATAAAGGATGTTGCACTGAAATGTTGACACAATCCCCTCAAAAATGTACTGCGTCAAAACTTTCAACTTTCATCGTTTGGTCTAGACCCAGTCGGAGGGCTTTGTTGTAAAAGTAAGGAGTGGGCCAGTGGCTGTAGTGGCCCACAACCCACTGAGTGGGCTCGCTCAAAAATAGAATGGTACATTCCAAACCAATATAACAGCGGCAGTGCACCATCATGAGACCACAGTAAATGGCAAAATTATTGTGCATACTTTCTGAGGCACGCCTAAAAAACCCCACTGTGTCCACATGCACTCCCACTAACATCAGGTAGTACTTAAGTGTCCTTCGCCCTAATGTATGACTAAACATGCTGCCCCTTCACCAAGCTTCACTGATATGCAGAGAGGGACACTGCCATGTGCTGCCTCTGCATCACCAGCCAGTAAAGACACCAGCGCCTTGAATAACAGGATATGGTCTGCATTTCTCATTTTCAAAATGTGCACAAACAGCTCTTTAAAATAAAACGCCACTTCTGTTTGATTCAATTAAAAAAAAAGAAAGAAAAAAGAAGAAAAGAAAGAAAAAGAGACCAAGAGTCACACAGCAGCCGCCCATTTCCTGGGAAACTTACTATGTCGCAAATGCTTTCTGAAAACGGTTCCTCTCTAACTGTGCTGACCCTTGTTTTCCCACTTTTGTGTTGTAAAAAATCAGGAATGTCCCAGCTTTAATGAAGCGGTTCCTTGAAAAGAAAGCATGGGAGAAAATTGAATTAATGTTAATATGGCCATTAGGTTACCACCCAGCAAGAGAAATATGGCAAACCTCAGCCATTCATGCCGTACCACTGTTAATCACTTTGTTACTCTCCAAACTTTCATCTGCATAGTTTTGGCCTGCAGCAGCGGGGAAAGGCAAACCCAGAGCTAAACCAGAGATCTGTCTGCAGTGTAGTCTTTCTTCCAACCACGCACTGAAAGCTCCTAGTGAGCACACAAACTCCGCTGTGAGGTATTTTTGAGGAAAATATCCACTTACTTCACAGCAACACACAAAGGTGTGCTTCAAAATGGGCTAAAATAAGAAAAGCTGACACACTCTTGACACACCTGGCTGTGTCAAATAGCTCTTCTGTCTTGGTTCTTGGAGGTGAGTGTATCTTCCAGTACTTGCTGGACACTTTAAGGAAGCCACTGGATGAGGCTGAGCAGTGACTTGTGCCAGAGCGCTTAATTTTAATGGAAAACTTCACCTCACACAACAATTAGCAATATTGTTTATGTCTGTTGGGCTTTTATCCATTGAGAATTTATGGTCTAAATATTGGCTTAAAACTTGGTCCTTTAATTAGTTGTGGCATGAAGACTCAGTAACAGAAGCAATGAAATTAAGCCTTTGGATGCCGTCACAAAATACAAGAGATGCAATGTCACGCTCATTCACATTTCACAGATCTGAATCTCCCTGTAGCCTGCTGCAGTATTTGTGTACATCCTGTGAATCATCTGTTGTACATCAAATAGATCCCTAGTTTCGTCTGACAATGGGAGTAGCATCAGCATGAATGTGTTCCAGATCTGGCAATCTGATAGCATGCTCTTTTTTTTTTCTCCCTGTAAACAGATCATCCATTCAAAGCTTCTATATCTTACTTAAGACCAGCCAGGCTCAGTGTCCGCTGACTGGTTCCACGTGTGTGCGGGCGACACTGACTTGTGTAAGTGTGTGTGTCTGTGTGTGTGTGTATATGTGTGTGCGTAGGTGGCTACACCGAGGGGGTCATGAGTCACTGGAGCACGGACATGACTGATGTCCTGCCTAAGTCTTACTCTAATTACTGCTGAGGTGTTGCTGATTGCCCTGGTGACAATCCAGAGCTGGACTGGTGTGATGTTACAGCCTCACCAAGATGACACTGTCACAAAACCCAAGCTTGTAAGCTGTAATTGTGCATTTTCAAAAGTACTGCACTACTCAATCACTACACACCTTGACGCTTGGATGTGCGTAGGTTGTGGCAAACAGCAAGCCTGTCAACTGCTGTAGTAATTGCTGCTGAGTAATGTTCTTGCTTTGGCTCAGATTGCAAAAAAGCTTACCAATAAATCTGGATGCCATTTTAAGACGTCGCCCAACAGGCTGTGAGTTCGCATGGGAAAAAATCTTGGCTATTATAAGCCAAAGAAATACAAAAGCCGAAACCATACAACCTTAACAACATCAAATTAAAGCTCTCATCAAAAATTGGCTGCCGTGGAAAGAGGGCGAGAAGGCTTGAAGTTGGCCAATAAAGCAGCATAGTAAGAGGAAATACCCGCTCCGCTGACTGCACAGAAGCACAGCCTCTAGTCATTTCCAATGCTTGAAAAGACAATGGGGATACATGGGGCTTAAGTAATAAGCCAAAAATGACTTCCAGAGCGGCAAAGCCTTCTCATTTGAACATGGCAGCAATGCAGGAAAATCAGAGCCACGCGAGTCGGGGGTTTGTGGAGGATCAAAGATTGTGATTAGCCTGCACCGTCCATCCAGCATTATGGGGAGATCTGCCACCGATGGCAAACATATGCTGGCTGGATTAACCTCTACATCACAATCACTACCCAAGGGAAGGGGAGACGAAGACGAGGAAAGCACAAAGCAGAAGAGAGGACAACAGAGAGGAGCCAAAAAGATGGGGGAGTGATGAGAGAAGTGGAAGTGGAGAGGTAGAAAACATCAAATGTCAGTCATTGATGTGTGGCATAACACGTGTGCCCAATATGCAGCAAGGGTTTTTTGGCAGGTTTCCCTGACCTATATAGTCCGGAAGTTGGAGAAACTGCAGCCTGAAACAAGTCTTTCAACTTTTAAATGAGCCACAGTAGATTCTCTGTACTGCACATTTAGAATGTTAATAACACTGATGCAAGTGAACAGAGTAGTTTCATTACTCAACAAGAGCTGAAGGATGAAGAATTATAAAATTCAGTACAAAGTTTTGTTATTTTGTTTACACATGAAGAAAGGATTTCGCAGCTTGAAATAAAAAGCCCAGCTGGATTTAGTTCATCTTCAGTGTGCTTAAACCACATGCTGGAGGACAATTTACTAACGGACTGCTCTAAGATGCAGCCTTCTTTGGATTCTGCCATTTATCAAAAACAGAAAAAGAGCTCATCTTGGCAATCTCATGGAAATACATGAGGAAAAGTTTGTATTCATTAAACATTGGTCTTAAAATGGGTGTATTTAGTAAAATTGTGATTTAAATGATTCAACCCAGTAAAGTAATGCTCAAATATTTTTCATGGCATGAAACACTTTCTTCAAATTTGCAGTTTAAACTAACTTTCAACATTATTCAACGTCTATGCAGCATCATTCCCAAGAAGAACATCCTGTTGGCATTCTGAAGCACTGCTGCTAGCTTTTTCCTGTAACGTCTGTCTTGATTGAATTCCCATAATCCAGTTCACTTGCCATTTGTGACTAAAGCTGTCCAGCGGCCGCATCCTTCGAAGGCCACATTTGAAGGCTGATTACATCACAGCGACGCGCCAAAGGCTCTCAATTCGAAGGGTCCTTCAAATGCGGCCTACAAATGCATCCTTCCGGCGTATCCTTCTCGGCCTATCCCGAGATGCATTGCAGGTATACCGGAAAATTCTATTGTAGCCCGGAAAAGGAGCTGTGTACGCAAAAATTAAAAGCCTACGGAGGTTATGGTGATAGGCTTTTGTCATTTGTGTAGACATTTTTTGTATTTTATTTTGACAGAAATCATCAAGACAGCAAATGAGCTCGTACAGCGGTCCGTAGTTCTTCAACTATTGCTGCTTTTATTAAGCTTTCATTAGCTTCATTAAGATGAGAAAACAGAACAGTTATAAAAGAGTAAAAAAAAAAAAAACAACATAACAAAACTTCGATCTCCATTCTCTCTTTGGTTCAGCTCTGTCATGGTTACTAGGCAACAGGACGTATGCCGAGGTAAGGGCGGGGGTAAATCTGAAGGCTAGACCGTCCCAGTTCACAGCCGCTGACTTCTGGCCTACCCGGCCTTCAGAGGACCCGTCCTACGTAGACTACGTAGGACGGGTCCTCTGAAGGATGCGAACGCTGGATTGGGACACAGCTCATGCATCCATCTATCATCTGTAGCTGTTTATTTCTGTGTTTATCGCCATGGTAACGTGAAAATAAATGCATTCAGATGGACGTCTCATTGAGTTTGCTTTCAGCAGAAGAGAATCTGAAAACTTTAGCTGCAGCTGCTTGAACTCCTGAAACACTGACATTTCAGTTACACACACTAGAGGGATTAAACAAAAGCAGTTTATCTAGAAATGTCAAAATAAAAGCACTTAAACAGAAAAATCTCAGACAACATATAATTTATGGAAAGAAGTCAGTAATTAACTGGTTAACTGGTGTCCCATTCTTGCTGGTTTCTATTCATACAAAGGGACTTTTTCAGTTGGTGCTTTAGTTTCATGTAAATGGGCATGTAGCTCTTTTGGAATCCCACAGACCTTTATCCTGTCGTTACTAAAACAACCAGTCAAACCAGTCTGATGACTCTGTGTTCAACTACATTTAGTCTTCTTCTAATAAAAACATGCATGCAGGCCTATAATTCTGATCAGTAGTAGAGCCTTGAAAGACAATATTTCAGTTAAATGAAGAAATTTTAGTCGTTGGAGGAAGTAAAAATGGGACATAAAGATGTCTGATCATGTGACCATTCTAGTAAAGGAAACCTACATGTGCCACGGTCACGATGGAAACAAAGGTGATAGGGTCTTTGCTGTGGCTGCCCCCCGACTGTCTGTGCTCAGACATTAGATATGTACCCACTATTTCCACCTTTAAATCTGGATTAAAAACTCACCTCTATTCACTAGCTGTCCCAGTCCCCTAATCTTATCTTTGTGTGCTTGTGTGTTTGTGATTTTAGCTCAGATTTGTAACTTATTT
Organism: Arrhamphus sclerolepis; assembly: GCA_037176975.1. NCBI lineage: Eukaryota > Metazoa > Chordata > Actinopteri > Beloniformes > Hemiramphidae > Arrhamphus > Arrhamphus sclerolepis. The sequence goes on from JBAMYA010000017.1 coordinate 1,185,023, forward strand.
GTTGTCACTGAATGCTCTTTTATTGTTATTTTTTGTTATTCCGTATAGCACTTTGGTCAGTGATGTCTCTAAATGTGCTTAATAAATAAATTTTACTTACTTACGCTCCCTCTATTTACATGAAATTGATGTAGTTTGTTATTTTACTTTAAAACTTCTTCAGTGATTTCCAACTCCAGCAGAAATATGTTTTCTTCTAGACTGATAGTAAACATCATTGATTCCAGGTGTTTATTAGAAAATCATGACCTTCTGAACCACAGTTCAGATCTAACAGGTGTTACGCTGCCCTCTGCTGGACTCAATCATCAATGACAAGACTGGAACATTTGAACTCATGAAAGAGTTTTTGGTTAATTATCTTTGTATTTAACTGAATTCATGTTTAGAGAATGTTTTTTTAAAATGTTCTGTATACTTAATTGTCTGCTTTTAAGTATCTTATTATTCTTCCAGAGGTCCGTTTCAGGAAGGAGGTTAAACAAAGTTTTCTGGTTCTGGTTCCAGATCAGGTGTTCAGGGTCGGTTCTGGTTCTGAATATGCTGACTCTGAGTTATCACGACTATAAATATCCATCATTTATGGAGGTCAGAAGCCACAAATCACCATGGCAACACCATTAAACCCTTACCCAGAGAGTCTCAGAACCCTGACCCTGACCCAGAGAGTCTGAGCCCGGCTCTTCAGCTCCACATCGCTGACGAATGTACACAAAACAAACCTCCACCAGAGAGAGGATCTATGGAAACAGACAGACTTCAGATATCTTTGGATTTATTGAAAACACTCTTACTCATTTTTCAAGAACAGACTAGATCTGCAAAAGCTGATTACTTTGCTGGATTAATCTTGAAAAATTAACATAAACCTGCTTTTTTATTTAAAACTATACTCAGTTTTCAATCCTAGCCCTTGCAGTGGTCCTGAAGCATCATGTAAGAGCTGTGATGATTTCCTTACATTTCTCACAAGTAAGGTTGAGAATATTAGAGCTAATATTACCATCACTGGGACCAGGCCTTCTGTCTTTAAGTCAGTTCATGCAGTTTTTGAACAATTTGAGTTAATTTCTCTGTCAGACGTATCTCTTACCATCTCTCAGATGAAATGCTCTATCTCTGCAATGGATGTATTTCCATCTTGGTTTTTGATACAATCAGCAATGATGTTCTAGCCATAATAAACTGCAGTCTCACCACTCGTACAGTTTCTGACTATTTTAAACAGGCTATAGTTCAACTTCTCTAAAGAAACAAAACCTTGATGCGAAGATACTGAGTAACTACCGGCCTGGGCCGCCTTAAGCTAATGTTAGGCCCCGGGGCTGAGAGGTTTTGTGGGCCCCCATCCCCTCAATTTAAGTGTAATATCTAGGTAATCTACATCACAAAATGCATTAGTTTCTTTAAAGACAACAGTGAGTTTTCCCTCTTTGAGCCAGAAAGCACCATAATATTGTTATGAACATGTCACTGAGCCCACTTGAGTATTAACACAAGAAAATTTATTTATCAACTGCAAACAGCAACTTATGATGATAATAAAACCAAAATGTGTGAACATATGATTTCAAACAATATTATAAAAAAAACCTTGCCAACCATCTCCTGTCTGCACAAACACTGATAATAACTAACAGAAAAAGCAAAGAACAGCAACTGATCAAAGTGGGAGCGTCTTCCCTGGCCTCAGTGGGCCCTGTGAACCAATCACATGCACCTGCAGAGACACACATTCCATTCAGCACCATGGATAGCAACATGGCCTAATTGCAGGTACCAAACTGAGCAACATTTATAGAAGGTTTGCAGTATAAATGCGCATTTCTCTTAAACAAAGCACAACCACAACAATTTAAAACCTGCACCAGCTATATATATAGACCTTTCTTATGTTTTTAGAAGTGCTTTTGTCTGGTCTTCTTTGAAGAAAAGGCCATAATTATGTCCTTAAACACCAAATCATGAAGAAAGTCATGCTCAACAGACATCAGTGTGAGATGACTGACCCGCTCTTGCTGCATGCTTGATCGCAGTTTTTCACCAAGCCCAGTTTGGAGAAGGACCGTTCTCCAGAGCGGAGCAGCCTGGTTCTCTCTCTGGGGCTCGTGTGTCCCCCCCTCCTCCTCCCCTCCATTGCTGGTACTCTCCAGCTACATCCACCTGCGTGGCCTGCGCCTCCTCTGCCCCCTCCGGTAGGTGGGACAGCGATCTTCCTCTGGTGCTGGGTCCATCTTCAGTAGCAGCTGGTTTAAAAAACCCGGTGAGCTTTGGGATGCTCTTTAGTAAGTCTTTTTGTGCAACTCTGTCTTTATACGTTTTTTTTTCTTTTCTGGGCACCACTCTCAAACATCCTCCCTGACATTTTCCACTCAATGTCACTCAATCATGGAGGGAGGGACACACCCCAAAACTAACAATAGACATTCTGATAGATAAACCCACAGCCCTCAGCTCTCATCTTTTTTACTTAAAACCAAGGTCTATGAGACTTTTTAGTCAGGTTTTAGGGCCTTCCATAGTGCTGAAACTGCCCTGTTGAAGGTGACAAATGACCTGTTACTAAATGCTGACTCTGGAAGCTGTTCCATCTTAGTTCTGTTGGACCTGAATGCAGCTTTTGATATTCTAGATCACAACCTACACAATGAACGTCTGGTGCACTGGGTCGCAATTAGCGGCATGACCCTAAAGAGGTTTGTTTCATACATTAGCCACAGAGCTTCCATCCAGGGGTACACCCTGGACAAGTCGCCAGTCCATCGCAGAGCCACAGAACTTTTAGAATCAATATTGGGGCCTACTCCTCAGCATCAGCTAACATGTCTTCAGGAGTGCCTCAAGGGTCAATCTTGGGACCGCTGCTGTTTCCTCTGGGTCAGACATTTCCGAAAAATAATAATGCATTTCATTATTATGCTGATGATTTACAACTGTACATACCTCTATCTCCAGGTAATCTCTATAACTCTATAACTCGCCTAAATGGCTGCATCTCAGATATAAAGAATTGGATTGCAAAAAGTGAGGTTATTCTATTTGGTCCCCCGAAGCAAACTGAACTCCTGAGGGGAACCCTGGGTCCTTTAACTCCTTTTATCAAAACACGGGTTAAAAATCTTAAAGTTTTTTTCAACACTGAACTTAAGTTTGAGCAGATAAATACAGATAGTGCAGATAAATGTTGAAGTAAAGAGTAGTGTTTTCCAGCTAAGAACAGTTGCTAAATTAAATTCATTTTAATTGAATCAGACTTTGAGAAGGTTATATATGCTTTTATTACTACCAGATTTGATTATTGCAATGCCCTTTATACTGGAGTCAGTAAATCATGTTTTTCCCGTCTGCATCTAGTTCAAAGTGCAGTTTCCAGGCTGCTCACTGGTTCAAGAAGAAGGGATCATACCTCTGTCCTGGTAACGCTGCATAAAGTGGCAGTGACTGTTATTAAAGCCTTAAATGGTCTAGCTCCACTGTATGTCGCCAACATGCTTTATGCTATATACCCAAACACGACCCCTTAGGTCTGACTCACAGGTACTTTGAAGATACCCCAGTCCCCCCAACACAGAAAGTTGACTTCCAGTGCTTCCAGTGTTCTTGCTGCAAGGCTATGGAACAGTTTACCACTTGATTTGAGACCTGCTACATCTGTGACTGGTTTTAAATCACTACTTAAACACTTGTTCTGCTTTGCTTTTTCCAGCCACTGATTCATGTTGCAATTGATGTTTTCTCTGGTTTGAGGGCTCATACTGTATCTCTGTGTTTTGTCACGATCATTGTCTTTGGATATCTTTTGCAGCTCTTGCTGAAACAGTTTTTTGTTTTTAATTTATTTTTTATATTTATTTGTATTGCTTTTATATACTGTGAAGCACTTTGGATGCAAATGTGCTATGTAAGTAAATGACTTACTTACTTACCACTTCCTTTCAAGGGGTGAGGGGTAGGGAAAGGGGAAAGGTTAGAGCTAAGGGCTGGTGGGAGAAATGGGATTGGGCCTTTGATGGCTGCGAGCAGATGGACCAGAGTCTTGGATTAATGAGCAACTAATTTATGTGCATCAGGTATGTTAGGATCAAAACAAAAAAAAAAATTTATTCTGCATGTCCGAACCTCAGTCAGACAGACATTTTGATGAGTCAGTGATAAGAAAAAAAAAACAAAAACAAAACATGCTGTTAAGAGGCGGCAAGCCGACAAAAGGCAGGACCCAGATGCAGAGAAGTATTTCTAATAAAAGAGGAACAAAAAACTATCATCAAAAGGATGACGAAAAAGGTGGGCAAAAATGCTGGGAAGGCAGCAGCTGTAAGGGTGGAGACCAGAGCTGAGACTCGTGGAGGTTAAACTGAAGAACTGGCAGCGTGAAGGTGGAAGGAGGCTCCTTAAGTAGGCTGGGTTGGTTGGATGCAGGTGAGGAAGCTCGCACAGGTGAGGTGATGGGCTCTGGCTCTCAGCCCTGCAGTCTCTGCAGCACTCCAGGAGGCCTGAAGAAAAGGCAAAACAAAACTCAGCACTGCGGTCCTCCCCAGGACCACATCCCAGGACCACATCCAAGCACACACAGCGAAAAAAAAAGAAAAGAAAAAAGAAAACATTATATACTGAGCTGCTACATGAAATCTGGAATACCCATAAATAACACATCAAAATAAAAATAAAACTGAAAGTCAACACCAACAGAAAGTTTCAGTCAATGCCAGTCTAATGCCTGTTATTATTATCAGTTTACTGTAGCTCATGCGCGCCATCTACCTCCTCCTGTTGTATGTTCGCCTCTCTCCCGGTCATTCAGTAAAGTTGTGCCCGACTACACCCGCTCTCTCGGCTGTGAGTTATTCCTAATTACTGGCGCAAAGTAAAAATAAAAGCAGGTACCTTAATAATCAGTCACAATCCCCCTGAAACCAGGTACATTCGAACAGCTGCAATCTGCTACCCGCTGGCATACATCCTAAAAAACAAATACAAATATCCCACTCGTAAACCGGGGTTAATTCCAAAAGCCTGATAAGCAATGGTGCCAGAACTCACCCAACAAGAATACACTCCCACACCGGCAGCAACGCAGGCAGCCGTCACCCTCAAAATATATTGCTTGGCGTGGACACCTGTCACCTACTAATGAACCAGGCAAGGCTGCAGACAGGTAGCAGAGGCAGAGACAGACATGGCATTCACGGCCCCCAACACGGGCGGGACTCCACAGCCACCCATACACAAACATTATCATAAAACCTCAAACCACCCCGTTACACATACAAAGCAGATATTTGCGTTTTCCCTTTACACAACCCATTGCAATTATTTCTACATTCTGTAAAATTATACATATGTATTCATACATATACATACACACATGTAGGCCTATATCCATACATTCATACACCTGTACACACACACTGGCCCACCCACCTACAATTATTCAATGTTCCAGCACATCAAACACATTATTCATAGATCCATACTTGGATGTTTTAATAGTTGAGATCACTTAAGATCAAAATTATTTCTCTCTTCTAATAATGACAGAGGGATAATTTTGATGAGTTTTGTCATTGATCTTAGTATTTGGCAGCATTGCCTTAAAACTGACCTGGGTCAAACATTTGGTTTCCTTCCACAAACTTCAATAGTTTGCTGGAATATCAGTCCATTCGTTCTGACGGAACCGGTGGATCTGAGTCAGGTTTGTAGGCTGCCTCGCTCACTCATTTTCAGCTCTGCCTTTGGAAGGCGCTTTTGCATACAAGCTGTAATTTCCTGGTCGATGTCTTGAGATGTTTCTTTAATATTTCTATTTCATGATGCAGTTCTGGCATAGTGAAGTGAAAGAAATGACAATTAAATAAAACTAAGGCACAAAAACGCCACCCGGGGAATCTCACCCAGGAAATAGCCTATTTCTCTTTAAACACAAGATGCACGTCAAATTACTCAAGACCATGAGATGTGGTTCCAAGATTAAAAATGCAAAATTTATTAAATAATCATGAAAATGTTGAATACTAAAAACTCATTCATACAGGGAGGGGAAAAAGAACTAAGGCTGAGGACTGGTGGATGGACCCAGGCTAGTGCAAGCAGGAGAGATCCACCAAAAAGAACCCAACCAACCAAACCCACAAATTCCACAGACACAGCAAGACAGCAGGAGGATCCCACCGCTGAGTCACCAGCAACTTAAAATGAAAGAATATAAAGCAATTTACCAGGGTTACAATATATAAACCTACCTTTTAGTAGCTAGAGGAGGGAGGGAGAGAGGATTCCAGACAGCCACCCAGCACTACCTGTGACCACACTAGCATCAAACATGACACAGGAAAAGAGGATACTTACCACAGCAGCAAGCACAGGGAGGCATAGAGCAGTACACAACATGCCCGGAGTGGCTAATTGGGAGGACCGGGACGATTCCCGGTGGGCCGATATGTGGGCCGGTATGATTCAGTGCTAAATAACTGGGAAACTTTGTTTTGTTACCTCTCAGAGTCAGAAACAAGATCCAGCACCAAGAACCAGCCATGAGCCAGAGTGGGCAGGTAGCAGTACTCGCTAGAATGATGAAGATTATCGTGTACACCTGCTCTATATGGAAGGTGCCCTGAGATGCCAGATGATTCAGCCCTAAACATTAATGAAACTGATCAGAAGGCTTTGTAAAAAAGAGGAGATTTGTGCTGAGAATTATGAGCATTTTTAAAATGTGATTTAGTGTCAGAAGCAGAGCAGGAGCCAGTAGTGAT
>JBAMYA010000017.1:1200083-1214859 GCA_037176975.1 Arrhamphus sclerolepis
AACATAACAATCCACTTTTAAAAGTTACAGGTATATGTGTCCACAAAAGAGTCAAATAGTCACAGTCTACGAATTTTGTATTGGTCAGCACCAATGTCAAATGATGGGAAAAACAACTGAAAACTAACCCTTAACAAACCATAACAACATATTTTGAGTATCCCAGACCAGGGATGTACATTAATTCTACTCCTGACCATGGAGTTTTGTCTTCCAGCCATTAGAGAGCAGAGCAAAAGAGAAAATCAAGAAATTTTTAGTAAGAAGTGAAGGCGAAAAAGGCGGGGGGAAAAACTATGCCGGACTATTCTATTATTACTAATGTCTCGGATGACGAACTGCGGCAAATGCTGTCATAAGATTGGGTTGAAATAAAAGACAAGATTTAAAACCATTTCAATCATGCAATGAGGTAAGCATGTCATTTCAAAGTTTTCTCCTGTGCCACATTTTCATATAGACAAGTCTCTTTTATTGGGAGTTCAAATGTTTATTTCTTGCAGTAAAACTACTCCCAGCACCAACATCAGGCTCCTTTTTTTTTTGCAAACAAATTGAATTTTCTTTCTTTCTTTTAATTTAACAGTACATATTAAAACTCCAGCTTATGCTGTAATGCAACTGCTGTGCTCCTTTTGAAGTTGAACTTTTTTTTTTTGTTTGTTTTTCATGAGATAGATGCATGCCTCTGCTGGTTTGGCCTGGATTGATCTGTGCTGACTCAGAACAACGACTGCATACCTACAGAGCAGCTAATACACTATGCTCTAAGGTTACCTTTTGTGTAGTCATAATCACCTCTGTGTGGAGAACTATGTTTACAGTTCAGCCCAGACACCATTTGTGCAGTGTTCCTGCAGATGTTACAACTGTGAGTTAGGAAGAGATTTTGCAGAAGGTGCAGGTGATAAATATCACCTTATGAGCACAAATCGGCTTTATGATTCTAGTGATTAAAAAAAAAGCAATACTGACAAAATTCACTCCTTGTTCTGTATAAATGAGAAATGATTTACTCGCCCATGAATTCTAATATTAAAACAGCAGTGCGATATAAAGACATAAACCAAGAAATGGTTGTGTGACCAATTTTTTTTTTTTTTTTCAATGATTATTGTAAGACAATGCAGTCTGTGAACTCTTGGAGCTGGCCTGTCTGCCTGCCAGAGCTCCAGGCTGTAGTAAGGCTAGTTCAAGTCAGTGTCCTGCTCATACATCTTTCTAAAATTATACACCACAATGAAGAAAAACCCACCACTTCCAAACAACGTCAAAAATTCAGATTTAGACTCCCCCGTGTTTTCTTCTTTTTTTCTTTTTCTTTTTATTGTGTTACACGGGGACTGTAAGACGAGTCACAGCATTATGAAATCATGTGAGGAGGGCAATTATCCATCACAAAAGCCCTACAGTTTAAAAAAAAAAAAGAAAAAAATAACCCACCGGCTAGAGAAGACAACAGAGCCTTTTGTTTGCTCTATTGTCAGTGACACAGTGCCGAACTCCTCCTCATAATAGCTTGTTTCTCCAGTGAGCTGTCTGCCTTTATCAAGCGTACTTTGTTCTCCTGAGCAAGTCGAGCGGATCTCTGAGGCGCATAATGGGCATCTTATGTGGAAGCTCATTGGCTGTTTTGACCCTCAGATTTGAGTCAGCGTTAATTTATTCTTCCTCGCACTCGCTACTCATGACACACAGTCATTTCTGTTGGTGACATTTGTTTAGAGTGACGGCATCATGTCACCAGGGGGGAGTCACATGACTCTCAGCTTTGTACTGTAGTTGTATCATCACTGCAGTGTAATTGTAATGCTGACTTAGCAGTTCAGCTTTCAGCTACTTGAACCCTGCTGACCCTGTCCGAACAGCGACTGTAAAGTCTCTCAGCTGTTGACAACTGACCACACAATGACAGGGTTTCCATCAGCCGCAGCTGTACTGTACCAGCCTCGCTGGACGAGGATCTGAGCAGCAGGAACATCACAGAGGTCCTTAATCATGGCAGGCAAGTTTTGGTATGAGGAACTTCGGTTCAGGTCTAAGCAGCCGAACCTGTTGCCCTCCTTTAATGCAACACGGCTCATGTAAACTTGTCATCTCGACCCTAGGACGATTTGTCTGCTTTTCATCCAGAAAGCTCAGGAAAAGTCTTAGAACACCCCAAGCTTTCCACTTTTTATGTTGAAGATTATGCAATTTAATGTGTCGTTGTACTCTGAAATGAAAGCATAGAACAAAGAAACAACTGAAGTTAAAAAAGAAATTGTGGAATCAATAAACCAACTTTTGACTCAAGGTACCTTTAGTAACTGTAACAGCTGAACACACTGGATCCTTTCTACAATGGAAATCAAATATTCTTCAGAAGGTTTTTCCAAATTCTGCTGCAGAAGTTTCCATAATTGTGTGGCACTTGTAAGTTGATGTGCTTTGTTCCTTTTTCGTATGATACTGAAATGTACATTATTTTTCAGTTTTGGGTAACCCTACCTTTTTTGTTAAATGGATGGTCACTAGTCAACTTTATAATATTTTGAGCTATTCATTGACTTGATTTTTTCTTTTAGTTAAAACGAATTATATAAATACATATATATGAATCCAACTCCATCTACTTAGCACACAAGTTAAACCAGCTTGTCAGTGAACATTTACAACTCGGAGCATGTGTCTCAGCGGGCCTCGCTGTTTGAACTGCAGTGTAGGTAGGCACTGTTTATCCTGGACCAGGCTCTTGATTAAAATGAGGAATGGGGAAGAAAAAAAAAAAAAGAAATGGCTCAGTCTGTCGGTGGTCAGCCACAGCCTCCTCATCGCAGCTTCCACGATGATCTGACTTTCCCCCTTTTTTGCAATTTTATGTAATCACAACTCCAGGAGCTATTTTTAATGTGTGTTTAGGTTGTGCGCACGCCATTCGATATTAAACATTTCCCCTTATTACTTTATTTTTCCTCAAAACTGTGACTCCAAAAACAGCTGTCCAGACACCACAAGAAAGGGCCTTAAGTCACTGGAACATGTAGATACCACTGCTGGACTCCCAAAGAAAAATATCTACTTTTCATTAAGACTATACCATACCATGCCTCACCAACTGATTCAGAGTGAACATCAACATCCTCTTGGCGACACGGCGTCACAGATTAAGTTTCTGCTCTTCCATGGGTTTTGGACCATGCAGCGGTGAACTTATCCACGGCTCCTGCTTCGTCCTATGACTGCAGGTCACTACTGTGCCTCAGCAGAGTCGTAAGGAGATATTTACGTTCACACCAAGTGGCAGAGCAGCCAACAGAAGCTGATTGCAAGTGGTGTTTATTTCCAATGAAAGCAAGTTAATTCAGGCTCAGCCACAGTGTAAACTACCTTGGCGTTTTACAGATGTCGCCTGTTAAAGTGAATCACTGTACCTGCCTGTTTGCCCGACCGGGCCTTTCTGATGCCCCGCCAGAGAGAGTACACAACACAAGCCAAAAGTCTATTAATAAGCCCTTCCTTTTCTAATAATGTAATTCCACCATGTGTGTAATGTCTGCTCCGGGCTGATTATGTCATGTCATTTTTAGCTTTGACGGAGAGACGAATACAGACAGCTTCACGGCCTCAGTCTGAGTTAATTATAACTCGTCTTAGGTATCATTATCCTCTAATATTTTTCCAGAAATAGTCTGCAGCAAGAAATAATTTTCAGTGAAAACAGCCATCTGCAAAGGACATTTAGTGTGACAAAGCGAGGAAACAAGCAGCACGGCATGACACGAACGCAGCGCTAACAGCGTCATTTTTAAGCTCGTTCCAACACACGATACCTCTATTATGTTTCTACGAGAGCTTGTGATAACAAAGTGAGTCCATTTGAAGGTGTGTGGTCCTGAGTGGTAGGAGAGAGAAAGTGTCTGGCAGGGTGGGCCATCAACCACAGTCCTCAGGGCAGACCTTGGCCTGAGCTCAGGGTACGGCCAAGCTCTTCAGCTCCGCACAGACACACAAGTACAGCAAGTGTAGTATACGGCCACCAGTGGAGAGCCAGTAATGAATGAAATATTATATTCCACATCATATTCCAGACTTTGACATTATAACCCACATATAAAAGCTTTTTTTTTTTTTTTTTCGAGACTGCAAAGAGTACATATATTACAAAATTGTCTCTACAGCAAAATGTAGTCTTCAAATGGCCAGCGAGGCCTTCAGGAGTTGTTTTTTTTTGTTTTGTTTTTTTTTCATGAGGAGCTGCATAGTATTTCCTCAAGTGGTAATGTATGTATACTTTTTGAATATACATTTTAAAACCATAATCTCTGTGGGGGTTAAGGTTTATATGTATATATAAAATGGAAACTTAGAGTTAGACTTTAGGGTTAGACTCTTTAATAACTGTATATAATCTACTTTATATAACATCCTGCTTTAGTACTGCAATGTATAGTGTTATATTGTATTTTTATTTCGACATATTACTGTCTCACTGTTTGCATATTTAAAGTAAAACGTACCATATCCTATGAACGTCATCTGTTCCAACACAGAGACTCTGATTCCTTTCCTTGTACTGTGTCTCTTGCTTTTTGTTCTTTTGTAATTCATTTGTCTTCCCTGCAGCCTTCTCAAGTTCACCTATAGGGATAGATAAAGTTTTTTTGAGTCTGAATATTCAGAACATCTTATCAGATATCTGCATTTGCATCCTTGAATTAAAAGAAAAAAGAATTTTGTCTTTTTAAATGTGAATTTCTCACCCGTTTATAAACAGCTTCTATAAGTAACTGCTGTTCTGCTGCATGCGATTTCTCAAGGTTTTTCAAATGCTGCCCAAAAAACATGAAAACAAAATCAGAGCGTTTCTGTTGTTTTCTATATTTGACATGGTTGACAGAAATCTTCAATTTAACTTGTAGGCAAGAGTGCAGCTTCAAAGTTTCAGCGCTGAAAACGTTTTCTCTGTAGTTTTTTTAAGGTAGCTTAACCACTGACCTGACCAGCAGTTGGGCAAGTAAAACAATATTTGGCAAACTTTATCTAAACATTACTTGTGTATCGGTGGAAAACATCCTTCATTCCCTCTAGATAGAATCTTTGCAGTTCTAAAAGAATCCATGCTCTGATATCTGAGACTATACAACATCATCACAGTTCAGATTTTCACCATCAAGGTTGTTTATCACATGCCTCGCCACCCAAGAAGTTATTTTTCCTGCCATGTGAGAGGGGTTTGACATTTATGCTTTATTTTTCATTCCATGTTTCAGGCTCAATCATGATGTGCAAATTACGTCCCCCATCAAACTGCACGTAATTTATTGTGGCCCGGTGGAACTCGGCAGTGCTGGACTTTATCCTAAAGTTTAATGTTTCTGACAGAAGAGCATCCGTTTGCAGAAGACTTACAAATGTTTAGACGTTACCTAAAATATTTTTTCTTGAAAAACTTCTGTATCAAGTATCAGAGTAATCCATAAACAGAGCTTGTCCCTGATATTGCCACGCCTGAAAAAGTCCAACGGCAGCTGAGGATGCTGTTAAATAGGTTGAGGTTTTGAGTTTTTATATTTAGAGTGAAGGTGAACTGCATGGGTGACATGATCGATTAAAACTCTAAATGGAAAGAGGTACAGTGTGTGTTATGTGATATTCGGTGTGTTTGCAGGATTTGAATAGCCTTTCCCTAAGGATTCTGTAGCATAGGCTGCATCTCAAGAAGCATGTTCTTGTTTTAGACAGCAAATATTTACAAAGCAGCGAGCCAAGGAAAATGTTTCACAGCACAAAAATAAGGAAGGTGGTAAAGACCTGTGGAAATGCTGTTGTGCGGTAGAATTTATTCACTTTTTTTCCAACTGTAATAAGGTCAGTTTTATTAGAATTAAGGACACAGAGCCTGCAGCAAAAATACATTTGTTAGCATTTATACATAAGTGGATTTTATTTATTATTTATTTTTCTCTCTTTTTAAAAAAAAAACAAAAAAAAAACAAAAAAAAGGGTTTCTTGACATTGAAAACTCAAGTTGAAAGAAAATTATTGTATTTAAATACGGTTGTTTTCCCAAAAGTCGACAGGTTCCTGAGGTCTGAATGAAATGCTTGTGAGATGCTTTCTGCAACACACCAAGGAGATACAGTACAAAGGCAACTTTTCAACCATGAATTTACAGCTGTGTTCAAAGGAGCCACATTTAGTGGGTCGGTTCAGCAACACCATTTCCTCCGCACACCCCCATCTCTTCAAAAAGTAACAGCTAATGTAGAAAAATGTAAAGTTTGGTGGAGATGCAGGTGGGAAACTGGATGTTTCTACATAGATCTGCATCTGTGATTTCATGGTATCCTGCAAGTATCTTTTGAGAGTCAGGCAGAAACAGAAAAAAAACTACAGGGCTTTTCAATATGTCTAAAAACACATGAAAATCTGAACTTGCGCTGTGTATCTCAGCTCCTGAACCTTTCTGGTTTTACTTTACAGGGTTTGAAGACATTGCTTTTAAGTCCTGCAACAAGGGGCTCCAAATGAAAGAATTCAGCAACAACAAGAATAATCTGTAGAACACAGCGTGAAAACCTTCATATTGTAATCAATTTCCACCTTTGGCAGTAAGAACCAGTCCACATAAAATCATCTGTTCTGAGGACATTGCTTCTAAAAGGACATTAATTTATCTTGTATATCCTTTCGAAGCTGTGAGGAACTTAATGTAAATTCATTATATTCAAATAAATGAACAAACATTTAAGTCTCAGTGACAACACTATTACTTTTGAACATATTTCTATTATAATCCGTTTAAAAAAAAAGAAACAAACAAAATAAAAACAAAAAAAAATACATGGAAGCAAGTTTGAAGGCACCTCTGGCTTCTGCACTGGCATCATCTGTTGTGTAGCGTATCTTGGAAATTAGAAAACACTTTTCGTTTTTTTTTTTAACCCAAAAACCGGATTAAGTCAAATATGTTGATTGATTTGTGCTCATTACTTATCAGGAGGTGAAGATAACATCATAACAACAACAATTCCTGAGAAAAAAAGCCTGAGGCACTTTTCTATTCTTTACTGCTTAGTCACACGTGCCCACTGGTTAGTGACAAGATCAGATACGTTAACACTTTCGAGCTCCCAGCTTCATTCCACACATTCCTCTCCTTCTGTACCAACGCCGTCTGCCTTGTTTGATCCATCGCAACAAACACCTGTGATCACTGATCAAAGGCCAGCCAAGCTGCGATGTGTGAGGGTGTGTGCAGCCTGAGTGTGTGTGGGAATCAGCATGTGATTCATCGCTCATTGTCAGGACCTGCCTGCTCTGTACTCCAAGTTGGCGGGCCACTTCAGCAGGGTGTCTATGTCAGTGTGGGTGTTTGCATGTGTGTGTCTCTGAGAGTTGGCGAGTCTTTTATAGAGAAGACAGGTGGCCATGATCTACGGCTTCTTACAGGAATTGTCACTTCTGCGAGAGCCAAAAAAAGAGCAGGCTTGGATGTGTAGACGCTTCATGCACAAACAAAGCTATTAGAGCATGACACAATAGCATGACTACTGTCTGTGACAACGTAAGAGGCAGGAAAAAGAGGGTAAATTCAGAGGCAACTTTTCAAGACACACTCCTGTGTAAATAAGCACAGTATCGTACCACCTCTGCTTTCCCGTCTCACACACATCTCGTCTTCTCTCTCTTTCTCTCAGTTCTTTCTGCTGCACATCTGAGCACGCGCTCAGACGCACACACCCAGTCCCAACCAGCCACTCGCTCCTCACTCACACCCTCAAATCTTACCAAGCTCAGCTCTCCCCGCTCAAAGGCAGACAGGAGCAGCACAGCAGCCTGTTAAAGGAGTTGAGGGAAGGAAGGAGCAACAGAGTCAGAGAGAAGGGAGGGGGGATGAAAGAGTGAAGGGAGAGCGTGGCAGAGAGAGCACTGTTCCCCATATGCCGAGGTGGGCATAGGCGGTTGAACAAGCTGCCCCCACTAAAGCCTCCTGACTCATGGGAGCGTCAGACCCCAATCCCCAGAGAGCCTGGAAACGCTGCCGATCCACGCACCGAGGAGAAGGAGGGGAGCCTGAGAGGAGGAGGAAAAAACTCTGAGAGGAGAGGAGAGGAGAGAAGAGGGAAGAAAGCCACAACGGTAGGCTGTCCCACTCGGCTGCTGTGCCGTGATGACGTTAGAGGGCATGTGACCCAGGGTCTCCAGTGACGGCACATGGAGGGCAGGAAAGAGACGAGTTTTAAAGCTGGTGCCTTTTGGGTTGTGTGAGGGCTCTGCTCGCCTCCCAAACAACCACAGAACCACAGACGTGCGGCTCGGGGGTTGGTGTTTGAGGGCAACCTGGAGTGTAAATGGTTAATCGTCGCGGGCCAGCACCAGTCACAAGGACGGCGCTAAGCGAGTAAGTACGTTCCAACCACACTCGCCAAGCAAGCAAGTCCGACACCATCTGATCTATCCGCAAAGGCGATATTTGCCTCTACATTTTTTTTTTCTCTATAAAACCAAACCTGGTTGTTACTTGTGGTCATCCAAATAGTTGATACATAAAAGCATGTCTTGTGGATGGCTTTTCCATTTTTTTTCCTTCATGACATGCTGCGTGCTCTTGGTTTAGGACGTGTCAAGGGTCACAGAAACCACAGAGGAACAAAAGTGGGGCTTGCTGGAACCAGAGGCAGCTATGGCATCTAACAGCCTTTTCAGCACAGTGACACCATGTCAGCAAAACTTCTTCTGGGGTGAGTACATCTTTGCTGGATGCTGAGGAGTCTGGGGTGGGGTCAGGGGCTCAGGTCACAGAGAGGACTTGGGGTCAGGTGTTGAGATGCGGATAGTTTGTGTAAAGTGAGTAACAATCAAGGATCTGAATGAAGAGTTTGGATCCAAATGAGTTTTAAGGGATCAGCTGAGGTCATTTAGGACCCTGATATCAAAGTCCAAGCATTTGTGTTGGAAGATGGACCCAGCTATCTTCACGGCTTTATGTGGTGCGCAAATACAAAAAAAAAAAAAAAAAAGAGGAAAAAAAAAACTCTGCAAAGAAAGATTCCAGTATATACTCCATGTGATGTTTATAAATATTTCTGAAAGAAGGAGATGACATGTTTGTGCAACATACCCTTAGATTTACAAAGCGATGCCATCGCAGAACCAAAAACAAAAGCGGGGGCGATATTTTTGACAGACGTAAACAGACGCTGCACAAGACAGTTTACAGTTGAGCATTGAAACAAGATGTGGGGATTACTGGGCTGCGTTTGTGTTTGGCGTCTCTGTTGTGCTCAAAGAAGAGGTATTGATTAGTTTGCCAAGAGAGATCTGTAATCGCTTCCTGAAATTGTTTGGTCGCCCTGCCGTCATTAATTAATCTGAGTCATTTCTGCAACCGCCTGGGAACATTTATTCAGCTCATATAAATCCAGATTGAGGAAGAAGCTTATCCATTTAGACTTCCATCCAGTGAATTCAGAAGTCTGCAGTCGTTAATTTATATTTGTAACAATCAGTGGTTACTGATTCACAGATCTCAACGTATAATTGAAAACATGAGAGATGTTCTTATTCTTAGAAATTTTTGCCAAATTTATTGGGTTTTTTGGGTTTTTTTTCCCCCAGTTTGATGCTCAAGATCCTCTTTTCTGCCTAAAGTAGATCTTTTGTAAACAAGAGCAAAATAAATACAAAACCTGTGACCAGTAGCAGTGGCAGCTTAATGATTTTCAACTACCTGTGAAGGCCATCTGCTCTAGTTTGTGGCCTCTGTTTTTGGTTTTCTGTATTCTATTGTGACAGCTACTTCACACAGTCTAATCCTCAAAGCAAAGTAAAGGATGTTTTAGGTTTACCAGAAGGATTTTTGAATTCAAACAGTAATTTCGTGCCCCGTGCAACACCAAGACATAAAGAGCCAGTTTAATAAAACCCTACATGCAAACCCACCACCACCACTACTTCTTCTCTTCCTCCCACTCCAATTCCTCTTCTCCAAACCAAATGTTTAGAAGATGTTTTAAAGAAGCCGCTCCATGGTGAGACGCAGCTCAGCTCCGAGCTCCTGTTCCACACAGAAGCAGGGTGGCTCTTAATGCGCTCTGAAAGCTGGGAGAGAGTGAGCGTTTTCGAACAATCACCGCCACCTATTACCACTTTAACCCTCCTGACCCTTCAGCGTGTCTCAGGGGTTCGAAGCGCGGGAGGACAAGAGGAGAGGAGCAGGAAATTGAAAGCATGCTGCAGCGAAGGCAAGCAGATGTTCAGGTAGAGAGACTCGGAGGGAAGATAATCCTTGATCAGTCCTCGCGCAGCGTTGTTGATTGATGCTGCGCTGCGCCTCATTGACATTGCCCCTGTTTATGTACATCTGGGCTGTAAATCTGTCAGTATGACCACAAAAAGTCCCCTTGACGGCACAGTGTGATTTTGCAAGACCACCGGCTCTTTCTGTTGTATTTATAATTCTGAATAAATAAATGCAGTGTGCTGTGCTATGTCAGAACTGGCAAAAATTAGAATTGGCATCCTGAATATTTTTGCTTCGGTCAGACAGACGGGATATGAGTTTGAGTGACAGTGAAGTTCATAAATGCATTTCTGTTAATATAATTTTAGAGGCATAAGCATCAACCAAATCTGTTTTTTTTAATTCGCAAATATGATAAAATCAACTCCAGTTTTATGCTTTTTTTCACATAGGCCTATTTTGTTTTAGTTCGTTTAGTTCTCCAATGTTTCTTCTGATTTAATTTGTTTGGCATCACCCAGTGTGATGGAAGCCTCATTATTCCATCTCTATATTTGTTTTTTTATTAAGAACATTTTTAATTTAGAAGTGAGCATACATTTCCAGCAATAAAGTGAGCTGACTTGAGGAAGCAAGGCAAATGGTCCAAATTGAGAGAAAGGGCTCATTAAAATATGTCTTGGCGTTTACATCAGACATTTTCATTTCATTGAATTGCTTCAAATCCATTTTTTATAACTGCTCATACTGGCAGATCAGATGGAGAGGGATAAATAAATTTCAACATGCGTGGCACCCACTCAACCACCGTGCCTCTCCGGGGAACATTTACGTGTCTATTTTCTCTATTACAGACTTAATTACATAAAGACAATTAAGTCATGGGACCAATTATTGTTCTGTAAAGTCGCACAGTTACAGTAAAGAAAAAAATGTGCTTACACAGACAGACCCAAATCAACACGATCAAAAGCGAAGCAGGACGATGTGGTAAATATCTGAAGGCTCCAGGCGGAAAACTTTCCCCCCCAAAAAAATCTCAGATAATTTGCAGGGAAACCGTATATGTATTTGAGAAAGGCAGCTTCTGTTGCATAAGTGTTGCCTTAGATCTAACCACAGGCCTGCTTCTTGGAGACATCTTAAAAGTGAACCAGACATCCTCCCTCTTCTCCTCCTCCCCCCCAGCCCGCGAGAGACGTGAAGACCACTCATCAATAGGTAATTTGAAAATGCCAGAGGGGGGAAATTCGGAGCGTTTCACTGGCTACTACTGTGCAGCGAAGACTCTTTCCTCAACTCCAGGCTCAAAGGAACTCTATTTAGCATTGCTTAATTGTACCTCTCTAGGCAAACATGTTATTTAATCCCCAGCAGGGTCATACTGACGGAGCAAAATGTAGCTGTTTGTGTTTGCAAGCTGCGCCAACTATTAGAAGTTATTACTGTTTGTGGTTCACATTAGTCTACATTATTCCTCAGGGTAATCAGAGAGGTGCAGAGTGTTAATGTGATCGGGGTTTAATCAAAGATAGATTAATTGGTCTGTAATTTCACCTGAATGTACAAGCAGTGAATGGTGGGCTGACTTTGTCCAAAAATAAACTACAGGCAGTTATTAACATCTGAATGAGAGTGTCATGGGAACACTATAACCTGTGATTTTAATGGCCTGAAATATGTTGTTCCCACTGTTTTGGAAAGCCTTTGGTAATTCCAAGCGTTTCTAAGGAAAATGAGTGTTGCCAGGGACAGCGGAAGTTGAGAGCTTGATTTCATTTTGCTAATGAAATGTCTGCTGAACATAAATCATTTTTGTGATGGAGCCACAGTTGAGAAAACCTCTCCAGCTCCTGATTTAAAGTAAAGTATGTCATCTGGCCCGTAAGCCGTCGTGCTTTGTTGTCTCATTCAACCCCAAAACTA
Organism: Arrhamphus sclerolepis; assembly: GCA_037176975.1. Taxonomy (NCBI): domain Eukaryota; kingdom Metazoa; phylum Chordata; class Actinopteri; order Beloniformes; family Hemiramphidae; genus Arrhamphus; species Arrhamphus sclerolepis. The sequence continues at coordinate 1,212,238 of JBAMYA010000017.1, forward strand.
TTGACTCGTGCAATGCTGGCTTCTCTTCTATCTAAATAAAGCAGTGAAAATTTGTTGAAACAAGTGAGATTACACTAATCCCTGTAATATGGAGACTACAACAACAAATGGAGAATTTAGTGTAAATACTCACAAGACACTGTGTATTATCACTGCGTATTATCCCTTGTTTTATCGCCATATCCAGTAGCTGTGAGACTAATTACACTATTATCATAAGGTGGTCTGCCAGTTGACTCTGCTTACTGAGGGGTTCTGCCTGTTTGAGTTGTTGAGGATAGACTAAAAACGTCCAATTTGTTAAACACTGCAAATGCTTACAACTTTGCTTTTTAATCAGGCTAACTTCTTTAAATAAAACTGTGCAAATGTTTCACAACCTTTCTGTTTTTACTCCAGTTAAAAGCCAAATGTGTGTTTTTTTTGTTTTGTTTTTTTTAAATGGCTTTCAAACTCATGCCTTGTATAATGATGATGTTTTTGAATACAACGTAGTTACCAGGCCATTTAATGACTACGTGTTAACCAGTGAAGCCTTTAATGCAACACTGTTATTTTCAAGACCCTGCAGCCCCTCATCTACTCCAATAGCATCATGCTGGGTGATTTACTGTTATCCGATATAAGCCCGCAGAGAGGAAGTAACTACCTAACACTTGGAGAACTGGCCTGTCTTGGAGCTGGTTCACCCTAATGAAACAGAACACCAGTGCTTTAACCAAGTTCCCCCTCATGTTTTATTGTAGTTGAGACCCAAGATGGCTTTAAGAAGAGCTGATATAGCAGTCTCAAACCACAGGGAAGCTGTACATCACTTTGCTCCCTGCTCCCTCCCTTCAAAACAGCTTCCGTGCATTTCTATCAGGAGGAAATATGGAGCACTGACCTTCCTCGTGTTTTGCTTCAGCTTGTAGCGACGTGAGTGAAAGTGCAGCTACAGGACCTGCACAAGGCCTTACCTGTTCTGCCCCACAGTGGAAGAAAGGGCGAGTTTTTTGCCTTGTTAGTTTAATCTGAAAGGAATGTGCTATCCCTTCTGACTCAGGCCCCGACCTCCAAATATATATGCTTTCAAACAAACAAATCATGAGAAAAGTGCCGCTGGTTGGACATTTTTATGGAGCAATTTCTGATCATCTGCATGTTGTAACAAAAATGTGCTTCTCCAGTCATCATGGGGGTGTTCATTTTTTTTTTTCAAAATGAATAAAGAACCAACAAAATGGTTGGTGCTGTCTGAGAAGATGAACAGACTGATAGTCATCATTTGTCACAAAAAAAAAAAAAATTGTGGAGAACGTTGGTATTTTTAAAGGGGGTTTTAGTATGTTGCATTGTCACGGAGTAATGACGGCGGTTTGTGGTCAACGTTGTGTGAGAATAGCACCATAAAGACTGTATATGTGTGTTTGTCTGTGACAGGAAGAGCTGACCGCTTGATTAATGCTCTCACTCAAACTGGCACCTGGAACCAATACCACCCACCCCCCAACCTTCCCCCCCGGTCCTGCTGCCACCATGTGCACTATATGTTTATGTGTGTGCTTTTAATACACTGTGCCTTCTGAGGGACTGAGGGTGGGCGTAGAGCAGGAGGAGCAGATGGGACTGGTGGTGCTGGAGGTGTGGGGGGGGGGGGACTCAGACTCAGAGCGGAAGAAAAGAAAGGTGTGTGCAGGGGAGGGAACAATAGGTGGACGTGCAGTAAAGGGTATGGGATGTCATTAATAGCACACAGGCCCCATCTCCTAATTTGCTCAAATTACCTGCCCACGCAGTGGGGCCCCCTGCCAGTACTGAGGTGTGAACACAACAGATCAAATACACCTGAAAATCAGAAGAGCCCACCCATTCAGCAACACCCACACAAGCCTTTTATGGTGGTCAGAAAACTGAAGAAAGTCTGTGTGTCAGAGTGGGACTGCATATTTATTAATTTTTTGTTGTTGCTGTTAAAGTAAGGATTCAAATGGCATGAAAATGATTTAAAACACAAAAAACAGTAAAGAGTGAAAAAGATAAAAATTCAGAGAATGATTTGCGCTTACAGAGGATCCGGCAGAAGCAACATAAAACAGACTCTTTCAAACCTCCTCCCATATGGCACTGTGGGGGTGGCCATTTACCATCATCTACCCTCCTTGTCCCTTTTCTTCCCTTCCCTTTCCTTCCTTCCTCTTCTTCCCTTTTAACCCCCCACTCCTTCCCCCCTTCATCGCTTCCCTCCCACACACGCTTTCAGGAAAAGGGTGACGACAAATGTGATGGGGTGGCGATGCTTTGGTCACCGCAACAATCAGAGTCTCCAGCGCTGTACCACCTGTGGCGCACACACAAGCACACATGGAGACCTTTTCCAAGCGTGTTCAGAGACACTGAAATGAAATATGCCCCAGAGACACAAAAGGGGCCACGGGAGTGTGTGTAGGTGTGTTTAGTGGGACGCTCGTCTTTGAACTTTGAATAGTGTGTGTGTAGCTGATATTGACAAGTCTCTGGGGAGAGGAGGGAAGCTAGAAAAGGTAGTTCTCATTTGTAAAGTGGCCGAGAGAGAGAGAGAGAGAGAGAGAGAGAGAGAGAGAGAGAGAGAGAGAGAGAGAGAGAGAGAGAGAGAGAGAGAGA
>JBAMYA010000017.1:1223347-1239352 GCA_037176975.1 Arrhamphus sclerolepis
TCGGTTTAGTTTTTTGTGTTGTTGTGGGGTGGTTGGTGGTGGGGGGGGGTTTTGGGGGGTGTGGGGGGGTTTTGGGGGGTGTTGGGGGGTTTTTGGGGTGGTGGGGGGGTTTGTGGGGGGGGGTGGGGGTGTTGGGGTCTATCCCAGATCTCAAATGAGAGATGGGGTACACCCTGGACAGGGCCACACAACCACCAATCTCGCTCACACTCACTCCTACACAGAATTTAGAATCATCAAGCGCCCTTGCCTGCATGTTTTCGGGAGGAAGCTGGAGTACCTGGAGAAAACCCACGCAGACACACAGGGAGCATGCAAACTCCGTACAGACAGACCCCAACTACAGTTCAAACATAAACCCTCTGCGAGAGGACAGTGATAACAACACCACAGTCCTGTGACAATTTATACATATATATCCATAGCCGTCCTTGTTTTGTTTGGTTCAACGTCCATATTTATTATGTTCTGATTTTTTTAAGCTTATGGCGTCCATATTTATGTTTTTTTTAAGCTTATGGCGTCCATATTTATTTTTCTAGTTTCTTTAAGCTCCAAGAAAATAAAGGACCTGGCTTTCTTTAAACTTAGAACCATTGAAAACGTCTGTATAGGACAGTCTCGTTACTAAAAGAGTTAAAACAGTTTTTGGCTCTGAGGGAGGCCACACTAAAGACTGACTTCTGAACATTTTGTGGTTTTATATTGCGTATATATTATACTGAGGCCGATAAAAACCCTATGTGGGTTTTATGTGGCACATGCTGATTATTTTAAAATGGCTTTTTAAAAAAAACTGCCAACAGATTAATCGACCTGGCTCGAATAAAATTACTGTATTTTCTGTTTGTCTCCTATAGAGAGACTGAAAAATAAATATGGATGTCATTAAAGCTTTGCTAAAACAACAAGTCAAGGAGTGTCTAAGACTTTTGCACATTATTGCATTCTGAGTCATGCGTAATTTCTTCAGTGCAAAAAACGACCGGGGACTCATCATTCAGTGCTTCGAACATGTGGTTTCATTTTAATGTAATGAAACTTACATATAATTGATTTAACAAATCATGCGAGGCACAGACACCCGTGGGTGGATGGAGATAAATGAAAAGGCCGCGTAATGTTGGTGTACCTGCGCACCTGCGCAACAGCTCTCCCCCGCGAGCGCATGAAACTCTACTCCCGCGGCTCTACCTGACTCACCGCTCTCCGGTGACTCACTCACTCCTTCCTTGCGGACCTGCAGCTCACTTCTCACCGAGCTGAGTTCGTCTGAACGCTCCTACGAGCCGTAGATTGTCGGAACCTTGTGGTAACACAACACGGTCTGAACGGACCGATGCGTGCCGCTGACTGGAAATGACCACCTCCGGAGTCAGGAGCGCGCGCACAGTCCAAGAGAGCGGTGGCATGTCGGTACGTACAGTAGTCTGTGTTACAAAAAAAAAAGTTAGGATAGGAGCGAGACCTACAGCTGAGTTTGTGTGTTTCATAGAATGTGCAGACAGTACACACACATATCCGTCCGGGCAGTCTATATAGGCGTGATAGATTATGGCGGAGGGAATGGATCTGACTCCAGACACCACGTGTTGGAGTCGCATCAGCGCAATAATTACTCGGCGCTCGCGCTATATAAACCACAAAAAGTCTGAGCACGGGAAACCCCAGCCTCTAACCACATTTACGGCTACAAAACGGGATTCGTTTTTCCACCTCCTTCATCTCACCGGCGATTTTTTTCCCCTCTTCTCGAGTTCAGCAAACTTTTTTTCTTTTTTTTTAACCCTATATACAAAACCTGAGGCTCTACCGGAAGATTTACAGAAAGATATTTTACAATTTGGAGGCGTCGTGGGATTATAAATAGCCCCCGTTAAGCATTGTTAAGGCTTAATCCTTTGACTTTGAAAACTTTTTGTGTGTGTACATAGCCTGCGGGTTTTCACGGTGCCTTTCAGTTTGGTACAAAGACTTCAATGACGCACCTGGAGCAGCGCTTTGACTTCTCACTAAAGGAAGACAGACAAAAACTTTTTAGACCATCTGGTTCGACTGTTCCTTTTTAGACCTGCCTTTTTTTTTGTAATTGTATAGCCTATTACGTGATCGGACATTTATTTGATGTTATTTATATCCACAACACGAGCGAGTACGCCTGCGTTATGGCACATGGACTTTTCCCCAGAGACGTTTGAAAATACAGCGTGTCATTTAAAACATCATCAGCTTTTCAAGGGTTGTTTTTCTTGCCCGGGAAATATGTTTTATTTCTTCTGAAGGCGCCCACTAAAGTTTGTAGTGGAGAGGGTTTCGAAACGCGGTGTGCGCTCACCAAGTCCCATTTTCCGTTGGCAGGCGCGCAGAGGCGCAGCAGAGCAGCGGCGCACACTTCGAGTTTCCTCACTTGAGTGTGTGAGAGAGAAAGAGCGAAACAAAGAAAGGGAGAAGTTTGAGAACCTGTGGTTGCCCCCCTTTTTCTGACAATCTACGGTGTTGTGATGCGAATTCCCGTAGATCCCAGCGCCAGTCGGAGGTTCAGTCCGCCGTCCAGCAGCCTCCAGCCGGTCCCAGGGAAGATGAACGATGTGAGCTCCCCAGCCGGGCAGCCGGACGCGGCGGCAGCGGTGCCAAGATTGCGTCCCCATGAAAACCGCAGCATGGCAGAGATCATCGCCGACCACCCCGCGGAGCTGGTCCGGACCGACAGCCCCAATTTTCTCTGCTCGGTCCTGCCTTCCCACTGGCGGTGCAACAAGACGCTGCCTGTCGCCTTCAAGGTGAGTCTTCGCTTAGAGATGAGCCGCTAGATCAGAGGCAGGAGGAGACAGCAACGCTAAGGAAAGCCGACAGTTACATCTGTATTTTTAAGATTACACTTATATAGGCTACAATGACACTGTCACTTGGATTTATTTCAATTTATGGATTAAAATATATATATATTTAATATGTATTTTTTACTCTGAATTTCTAAGTTATTTTGAGTTGTATTATGTAGAAGTTAATTTGGTAATGAAATTATAATCCTGAAAATTTAAGAGAAAAAAGTCCGCTTGGATTTTATTTGTATTTAAAAAGTGTCAGGATGTAAGAGAGAGGGGAAAACAATTTCGTTTTGTTTTAATAAATAGTCTATATATCCAGTAATTTAATAAAAAGCAATTGAGCAAATTCATTTGTTTATTAATTGTCTTAATAAAGAAATAAGTACAAAATACAACTGAAATTCCAATAGTGTCTTTCATTTAATCTATAAAATGGTTGGAATAATATTACAGCTTGTTTTGTTTCACTTAGAAGTTAATAAGTATTAAAGAAAAAAGAAAAGGTATTGATGCTTCTAAGTATTGTGATTTCAGGCCTGTTTCTGTGCTTTTGAAGTCTCAGCATTTATTTGCTCCCCTGATATTTCACAGGAAAAGCCCTCTTCATTACTTGACATTGATATTATTTAAAGGATGGATCAAAGACACCCGAAAGTGGAAATTTGTAGCTGTAGCTTTGGCATTGGAACAAATGTGACACTTTATAAAATATAAGTGTAATTTAACCGTTCTTATTACCAGAGCTCTGTAATTATTGCAGCTCTGCAGGCCTACTCATCTTCTTTTATCTGAATCCAAGAACCTAAATAATAACACAAGGCCCCTGTGTTTGTCTTTGAAAGACTGCACTTGAAATGGTTCACATAATGACATTAATCCTGATGTGAAACTAGTTCAGAGGAATAAAATTAAATCCATTTGTCAACATAATTAGGAGGAGGATGACATGCTGTAAAAGGATGAGTTTAGATTAACCATTAGGAGAGAAGTTGAAAACCAGACAGTTTGGGTGTCCCACAGTTTGTGACTCTCAAACTGAAAGATTTATATATTTTTTGGTGTTGTTTGTGGGTTGTTTTTTTGTTTTGTTTTGTTTATTTATTTTTTGAACATACAAAGGGGAAAACTGTTGGTATTGCTTTTATTTCACACATTTATGACAACAAAACAGAAAACGAATTTTTTTTGTAGAACAGTTCCCGACATTTCTCAGATGTTTCTGCCCTTCGTGACAGGTGGTTGCCCTGGGGGATATACCTGACGGGACAGTTGTCACCGTGATGGCGGGCAATGACGAGAACTACTCTGCAGAGCTGCGGAATGCTTCGGGCGTGATGAAGAATCAAGTAGCACGTTTCAATGATCTTCGCTTCGTGGGCCGCAGTGGCAGAGGTGAGACCTTAAACTCCCCGTTGACTGCAGCAACTCAGAAGGAGCTATTAGGTTCAGTGGTGTGGATTAGTGGCCACATTCCCTAAGTGGCAACCACATAATGACCTCTCTAACTCCAGTTCTAAATCCCACCGCCCCTCTCCTTAAGTCTGAGAGGCAAATCATATTGCTCTCCCTCTCTTGGCTGTGAAATATAGTTTTTAATCCAGACGGGCAGAAAAACAAACTTTTTCCTACCAGTGACCATTGCCTTTTGAATTAAACAAACAAAGAAATGGAGAAAGATAGAATTTTTTTTCAACCTTTCTTTATCCTGACATGACCCAGCTCAGTTCAGACTCATAAACATGTTGGGTGGTGCTGCAGCCTTGCAGCTGATCACTCTCTGCCCGTATCATCAGGCTGTCAGAAAGAAACAAACTCCTGTTCAGTCAAATGGCATTCCTTGAATGTTTTGGCATCACTAAGCAACACTTTGCATCACTTACTTCTCTCATTACTTGTCACTAAATCATCGTATTTACAGTCTGAGATTTGGCACTCACAACATGCTCTCGCCCTCTCAGAATATTCTGGAACTACTCTCTAAGTGATTTTTTTTCTTTATCCAAGTTGCTCTGTAGTGACTCTTTCCTCAGCTTCCTCCTCTGTTGTGGCTGTCAGTAAGGGAGGAAGCAGAGGAAATTGGGATGGTGGAGATGTGATGAAGTACAAGGAGCAGAGGGGGGCATGGTCACTGGACCTGTTGCCACAGAAACCCTGCTAGCGTCCCATTTGCTGCGAAACAGAATCTAGTAAGAGGAAGTGACACGGGAACCAGGGGAGATCAGAATACAAGGTGTCTGAAATGAACACCTTGCAGTTATAGTTAAGCACATGCAGAGCAAACTGATAGCATGTTGGCCAAAAGTGGAGAGGGATTTATAGATAGTGGTGCTGCTGCATGATGATAGAATATATGTACTGCTCACTTTGAGAGGAGTCAGAGGCTGCTGACAACATCCATCCATCCATCCATCCATTATCTATACCTGCTATTTCCTGTGCAGGGTCACGGGGGTCTGCTGGAGCCTATCCCAGCTGACTTTGGGTGAAAGGCAGGGCTACACCCTGGACAGGTCGCCAGTCCATCACAGGCTGACAACATCAATACTCTTAACAGCACAGGAGTGTACATGTTCAGCCTGGCAGTGAGGATGAATTAGATTACAGGTAACAGATGACAGCAGAGTTGACGGCAGGGGAACAGGATGTCGGCGCACAAAGTATACCACTTTATCATTGATCGTCGGTTCTGCTTCACCCTCATGCACCTCAAACTAGGTATGCGGGACACCTGTTGCAGGTATCTCCCTTATTCATCTTATCACTTCTTTGAAAGACGTGTTTATAGTAAGCAAGGTTGTAGAGCGGAAGGTTTGGGAAGTTGGGGGGAGAGACACGTGTAAATGATTGCAACTGCATGGACAGCTGCTCAGATGAGTTGCTGCAGCAACTCCCTCCCTCCTGTTCGTGCTCACTGCATGTAGCCATGGTTACATGATGCGTCTGCATACCTCAGACGTTAGTGTAGCTGCTGACTTAGCTGCTGCGATCTGATTCACAGCATTCCTCATGTGTGCACAAAGGAATATACACTCTTGCACAGACAAGCACTGAACCCCAGGGCAGCAACTGCTGGGGATTATCGAGAAAGGAAGTGACTATTAAAATGCCTCTCGCCCACTCACACTGAATTAAAAAGTCTGCATAGAAAGATACTGGCTTCTGCAGTCAGTCTTCCATTTAGGCTCTGCCAAAACAACTAAACAGGCCCACTCAAACATCAAATGTTGTTTGTGTTAATACTCTTTCAGACAAATTTTCCTGGTTTTTTTTGACTTTTCACAACCACACATGTGACTTGGGGATGATTTAGAGATAAATACTGTCTGTTGTCTCCACCGATGGCATGTCATTTGATGTTGATTTTTTTTTTTTTATGTCACCACAGGCAAGAGCTTCACACTGACAATCACAGTATTCACCAACCCACCACAAGTGGCCACTTACCACCGCGCTATAAAGGTCACCGTGGACGGGCCGCGTGAGCCCAGGAGTGAGTACTCATGCACGCACAGAATGGGAATATGCTTACACAGATACATGCACAAACACACTTCGAAGTACACCAGAAACTTAGTCATACACTTACAAAATATGTTGGAGTCAAATGAATTTTAAAAAAGCACCCATGGCAAAGCAGTAGAAGCAGAAATACTTAATTTGTTGATCTTTAACTGTTGCAAAACTCCTGAATACTACATTTCCCATAATGCCACTCAACAGATTAAACTCTGAAGCTTCAGTTTGTCATGCAGGATCAGACTCCTGCTGAGCAGCAAAAAACGTGGAAACTATCATTAAACTGATGAAGATAGTCTTTAGAGCCACAGAGGTTCAACTGAGTTTTTTAATGTAAAAAAAAAATAATAAATCCATGTACTGGCCCTTTAACAAAGCTGTGGGTGTGGCTCATTGTGGAGCCAGCCAATGGCTGCAAAACCCCTCAGCAAAACTGATGATAGACTGTTAAAATGTGGACATTAACAAAGAAAGGTTTACTGGAAAAGGTTCTGAATTGTGTTAACTAACCATAAACAGGCTGTTAATTGCAGATAAGCTCTCGGAAAGCAATTCTGTCTCCCATGCAAGACAAAGAGGAGAAATAAAATGTGAGACAAAGTATTCCTGAGAGGGTACACTGGGTAGCAGAATGCTAGCATCAGCTTATTTTAATGGGCCATATAAAAACAACTGAGGAAGAAAAAAAAACTTTACTATAGCCATCAGTGCCAACTGGTCTGGCATGCAGCTGTTTCCACAACCCTCCTCCCTATTCATAAAGAAACATATTCTCATCTCAAGGCATCTCAATGAACAATATCACATCACAAAACAATCCACCCAGCCGCCTGCCCTGTCACATATGGCACCAGGACACACGGAGACACCGAGGAGCCAGGAGACAGTAGGATTACTACAGCCATCACTCTGTTGTAGGAAAACTGCCTGTGGTGCCAAAAAATGCCTCACACACTCAACACCCAGCGCTCACAGACATGCGCACAGAAACAAAGGCATATGCTTGTCCTCAAGCGCACATGTACTCACGAACACGCCCACTCCCCCCCTCCAACCCCACCCCACCCCACCATAGCTCACTTCGCGAGCCATCTTATTTGATCAAAAGCATTTCCTGTGCATCTGCTGTCCCCCATCAGATGACTTTCAAACAAGTCTTGTTATTTGGTGGCGAGCAGATGGGATGCGGAACTGAATTTGTTTAGAAAAGCTAAGTTTGGTCTTAACAAAGTTGCAGCCTTAGAGTTTGGTCTCAAAAGCCTTACTGGAAGCGTGACTTACAGAGAAGTGAGTCAGTACACTGGGGAAACTAAGTTCTACCTGTTATCAAGTGAAGGTATTCTGGCATAGTAGACGCTGTTCATTGTTTTTCCTTTTATTTGCTCAATTTGTGGTCATGGGAAAAGCTTTAAAGTTAAATTTTGCACATTCTAGCTTCAGTCTTGGGACAGTAATTTATGCAATAAAGAGTATGTCATCATGCATAACCTCTGAACGTCTTTCCTTTGCTGTTAAGTGGTCAGAATTACAGCGGTGGTATAATTTACCCAGAAAATACAGCCAGAACACGTCTCCCTCTCAGGGGTCATTAAGCTGAAGCCGAAGGGTGGCAAAACACACATGTTTCCTCTGTGCCGGGCCTTCCCCCTCTCCTCCAGGTTTTCAGCACAGACTTCTTGAGCCAAGAGCACTGGCTGTCTCTTCAACTATCAGTGAACGCATCATTGAAAAAGGAGGGAGGGCTTTGTCAGCCATTAAAGCACTTATTTTGTGTTAAACAAGTGGGTAATTATGTGGCCTGTGGTACACCGGTCCACTGCAGGGAGGGGGCTAAATTGGACAAGGAATAGTGGGCTTTAAGTTGACATGCACTGGCCATCTGTGGCACTCCTCTGTCAAAACAGTACTATTTCTGGAAACTAAGACATTTCAGAATAGGTTTGGTGAATGGCCTGAAAAGTCAAAATTGAGAAAAAATATCAATGTTTTCATTGATTTTATTTTCAAAACTACAAGTTTTATTGGTATTCTTTTCCCCGTTAATGGCTTGCCTGGATGTGGGTGTCTCATTGAGAAAGGAGTTTCCGTGTCAGTGCGTTTGAGCCTTATGGTGACCATATGAGTCCTCCTGAAGGATGTGATCTCCCTCGCAGTCCTTCATCTAGTATCTGTGTGGGAAGAAAAAGGGACCACCTGTGAATGAATGGGGCTCATACTATCTCTCCTGGCTGTAAAGCTCAGCTTTAGTTAATTAATTGCGTGGTTGGAGTGATGAATATTAGTGAGGCCTAAGTTTAAAGATCTGTGGTATGAGGTTTACAGTGTGTATGCATGTGTGCGGGTACAGTAAATGGTTAGTCAGGTCCCTCTGGCCACTGTGCTATTAGCGGGAGGCTAACTTGGTTTCTGTGGCTTGCATTGTACTTAATCGCTTGACAGCTCTTGGTTACTCTGTGGTTTGCCACTGCACCAACAGCTCAACTCAGTGAGTGTGTGCATACATGTGTGTGGCTGAGTGTGTTCATGCATGCAGGCATATTTGTTTGCTTGTGCAGATATGATCTGCAAGCGCTTGCATGTCTGTGTCGTAGCGTCTGTGTCTGTGTGTGTGCCCCCACATGACATGTTTTGCAGAGAGAGAGGGAGTGTGTTATTGGTGTCATTAGTCTTGTGCAGCCATAGTGCTGATTTAGAGCAGAGCTAATAGGCCTCATTAAATGTCATTTTGAGCTAATAGACAGGGAGTGGTTGTTTAAACCAATATGCTTTTATAGGTGGTTCTGTCTCCTTTCAGCTGCTCCTGATGGTGGCTGTGGCCAGCTGAGACAAACTTCCTGAGTGATTATAGCCAAGCCATAATAACACAATATACAAGGCTTTCTGTCCAAACCCACTGTTCTCATTAGAGTTAATTGATGACAGACAAACAGAAGGTGACAAAAACCGTTGTGGCATCATGCACACAGTCTGTCTTACTTTGGCATATTTCAGTGGTTGTTCTGCATAACTCAGTGCATGTGGCATGTGTGTGTGTTGTATGTCAGTAGTGGAGGTTAGTGGTCAGATCCGTCTCTGCTGTCTGGTTTTTGAAGCCGTCAGGGGTTCTGGGGTTGGGGACCGGGGTCGTGTTTTGGTTCGGTTTTGGTTGGGGTGTTAACAAGTCTGGTGAAGAAGCCCTGGTTACTTACAAGCCTGCTGACAATATTAGTGGTTCGGGAGATCTGTCTGCCAAGCCAAACTCATACACAATCACATACACACGTGTCCACACACACACGTTACATATGCAGCTTTGCTACTCTGTTAATTCAGCATTATAGGAACTCCAGTGCTATGCAAGCGGGATGAAACAAAAATATGTGTTCATGTGCATAAAAATACCGTAAATATGTTAACATTTAAACAAAAATAAGATAAAATGTGCAATAACACAAGCAGGAAAAAAGGCAGAGGGCATTTATACCAACATATATTCTTATCAGTTCAGAGATTTGAACTGGTTTTTGCCAAGGTAAGGTCAGACCAGAGTAATGAAAACTAAGACTAAACTGAAACTAAAAGGGAAAAATAAATCAGTTAACTGAAATAAAAATAAAAACAACAGTATTTTATAAAACTAAGACTAAATGAAAACTAAAATTAGTAATGCAAAACTAACTGAAGTGAAATAGAATAACAGGTAATATTAGTTTAGTTTTCATTTTGCATCCCTCCTGGAGGTGAGCAGGTCAGGACGTCATGTCATGAATTCTCCATCAAGTACAATAAGTAAATCCATTCGATCTATGACACACTGGATTTCTGGAAGTAAGGGAAGATATTTATCCCAAAACTGCCCCAGCAGCTTTAGATTTGGCCAGTGATCCTGCCCCCCAGGTTTTTGTTGAGCACATTTTCTCTGTTTGACCTGCTGTCATCACTCTACTACTTATCTTGTTTTCCTTGAAATTAATAAGAAAATACTTGACAGAAGCCGTACAGAGGGAGTGGCACAGGTGCTTTTGTGTGTTCCTGTTCATATGTGTTTGTTATATCCACAATGGAGACTCACATTGATGTCCCCTCATCTTTGATTATTTGAGAAAAGAAAAACTAAATGTTGCCTTGTTTTTTGATTTTTAATATCCTTTTCTTTTAACTGCATTTATGGTACCAGTAGCTTTTAATCTTTGACACTACATTTTTCTAATTAAACAAAGTAAAGAATAAAGGATTTTTGTACTGCATGGCATTGTTGACAGGTAACACTCTTTCATCCTAGATTTTCTTTTTGTCAATATCTGTAAGCCAGCACCTCTAAAACTCAGACTAAAACAAAATTAAAACTAACTAGTTTTTAAAACAAAAACAAAAAATTCAAGACTATAATAACTCTGCATCAGACAGATATGAGCCTGAGCCTGAGGAGTTTCAGATGCATGTTCACCACAGAAATTGAACATGAACTCTCAAATGAATCTGCTTGCCAGGCCAAGACTGATTGACAACAGACTTGAAATTATTTGCAACAAAGTGCATTCAGACCATGAATATACAGTAACTGCAGTTGTAAAGAACCCATTAGATAAACAACATCAACAACAGCTCCATCAGACATTTCCATCAAATAAGAAATGAATACTAGTATAAAATGAAGACCAGGGGAATGACTAGCCACTGGCTGATTCATGCCTGATCAGCTGCTTCCACTTGTTGAGAAGAAATACTCCTTTTCGTGACAATTATAACATCATCAGTCAAAATGAAATCTTAATCTTCCTCCCATTTTTCTTAAACACACAATGCCACTGGTTTTGTTTGTCTTCTTCCTCAAGGTTTTGTTTCCACATAGCTAACACCGAGGCTTCTTCCTTGTTTGCAAAACTTAAGATCAAGGGTACCTTTATTTATGTCACAAGATTTAAAAACAAGGAAGGTTTAGGAAAGTGAAAAATAAATAATAAAACGAACAAACAAAAACAAAACAATGCAGCCCAGTCTAAAGTATCTAACTGGGTCTCAAGTTGAAAGCCAAAGAGAAAAAAAGGTGAGTCTTAAGCAGCAATATGAACACACAGTCTCAGCCGTATGCAAAAGGAAAGGTAAACAGTTTGTTTTTACTGAGTCAGTAGCTAAGAGCTGAAAATTAGTTCTGAGAAGGGTTACAACACTGAAGCCCAACCCTCAAAATAGTCTTACACAAGTAGTTGTGATGATACGTTAAAACTCTTAAATAATGAATGAAAACATTATAATAAAACATTATATAAGAGATAAGACTTTATGAACATTCGTCATAATGACATCAAAATGTCTCTGAACAACGGGATCTCACAAGATCCCCGAATTACTGGTACATGTTGTGCTATACCATACCAGGTTATTGTAGATTAATTACGCCCTTTCATGTCCATGAATTAGATATAGGAATCAGGCCTTTTCTTTGTCTCTGTGATCATGTCTCGTCAGTAACTGTCGCAAGCAACCAGACCAAAAATAGAGCAAACATTTATTCAGCAATGGGGTAATTGTAGAGGATTTCAGAAAAATCAACCATGTGCTGCAAGACAGCCTTTAGTAATACGAGCCGGACAAATACAACTCACCCAAACATCAGGAGGAAAAGAAATCAAAAGAAGGATTGGGGGGTGGGGGGAAGGAGAAAAATACTTCAGGCTTTTCCCAAGGCAGCCAGTCACTTGAATGTCTTATGAAGTTCCTTGAAGAGGTGCCAAGGTCTCTACAACACAAAAGAAAGAATTATTCTCTGGGAGGGCGAGACAAAGAAGAATACAGAAGAATAAAGAGGCAGAAAGTGAATCACAAAGAGAGATAATGATAAAAAGGCAAAGTCTGGATTTGCTTGGCTCCTTGCTGTAAGAAAAACATCTCATAGATTTGTTCTCCCCTGTTCTGGATCAAAACACTTTAATGTGAGCAGAGAGGTGCAGAGGAAGTCTGTCTAGAAACCATACACAAGCCAAACTGTGTGTGCTCTTTAAACTTTGTACAGTTTTGTACAAATGTGTATAATGCACATTTGCGTTCAATAAATGTATTCCCTTTGGGAATTATTGTGCATGTCCGTGTGTGTTTGTAAATGTGTGTGTGTGTGCGTGTGTGTGCCCTTCCCTCGCCTGGCAAGCTTCCTCCAGGCTGGAACGCATGGACCACACAGACGGCTGGCAGCGCTCCACGACAGCCTGGCTCCCTCTTTCTCTCCTTCTCCGTCTATTTTTCGCTTGCTGCCTCGTCTCCCACACCTCGTCTTTTTTCACCCCTTCCTCTTTTCTCCCCCCCTTTTTTTCACCCCTGATTCTGTTTTTATTCTCTTCCCTCCACACTTTCTCCCTGTTCCTCCCTCGTCTCGCTCCTTTTTTTTTTTTAACCAGACCCCCATGGTAGACAGGCGTTTGGCTGTCACCCACTCACCATTTCCCTGCCTGAGCCACACTTTGCCAGTTTTGCATTGCCACCTGAAATAATTCATTGTTTCTGAGCGCTCACAAAAAACAACATGGCCACTGTGAGAGCCCCAAATAAAAACGTGAAATACGGACCCAGTGTATTCATTCATCGAATTTACTGTTCCACCGTGCAATGACTGACACACACATGCAAGCACAGACGAGCTGATTTAGCCCAGGCTCCACGAGCATGGAGGGGTTCTGAATCAGCCCCAGTGATACATTTATCCAAGCTTCCCCAGAGATCATAAACCAGGTTGAAGGGCTCAGACGAGGGCATGACGTGACACCAAATTTATAAATTATCCCATTTATTATGGATTTCCTGGCACTCAGCATTTTGCCCCCATGTTACTGAGTCAGGCAGCAGGCTTAAGGATTTCCTATTGATGTGTGCGTGGTGATTGTTTTATGAGGGCACGGATGCTTAAATGAATAGATCAGCATACTGGAAATATGATTACATTTGCTTTCTTTGGGGATGATACGGAAAAACTTGTACAATAGGAGCAACAACCCTCTAACCAAAGCTCACTAAAGTGGTGTTTGTACTGGAAAATATTTTTTTTTATTTATCTAATCTAGTATTTTCTTTGTTTTGTTTGTTTGTTTGTGTTTTAGGACAATGCTGTTGTTAATATATACAGCATTAGGGATGCAGTGAAGGATGACTGAAAAAAGAGTTGAAAACTTTATAACAAGTCACATTGTCACTGGCCTCCTGCCTTAAACTTCTTCTTACCCTGCTTACTTGAAGGGTTCTGTGACATCAGACTAAGATCAGAGTAGAATCATCATGTTTCCCCATCTGTATCTCCACCCAGTTTCCTTAATGCTTCATTTGTTGTAGCCGACAAGTGGATGACACAAAGCTTTATGACAAATTTCAAAAGGGGCGCTTAAACCCTCGTCAGGTATGGGAGGCGTAGTGGAGGTAAGTGTCTGCATAACCTTAAAAAAGCTGTAAATATGTACTGTATCTCTCATAAAAATTAACTAAGCTCCTGAAAATAAAGTGTATAAGATGTCCCCTTTAACTTAACTTCTGTTTCCCGTTTCATTCCTTTGTTAAGCTTTGCTAGCCTGCTGCTGGCTCAAGCCTTTTTTTTTTTCTTTTAGTATTTTTGTCTTCTTGTGTTACACTTGGAAAAAATGTGAATAGACATGACCCACGGTATTTGCCCACGATTCATAACATTTTAACACCTGGAACCTGAAAGATTTTATTAAGTACATTGATACAGCACCCTTGGGCTGTTAAATCCTAACAAAAACCTCTTGCTACCCAAAAGAGCTTTAGGTGTATTTGAGGAATATCTTTAGCCAGGACATTTGAGAGAACACCTAACCATATATAACGATATCAGTGCTCAGTCTAATGCCGACATTAATAACTGAGGACTTGGGCTACTTGCTTTTGCTAAATGTTATCAGATCAACGGTGATGAGTTTAAGCTAGACTTACGTCTCCGAAACGGCCAAAATAATGCTATTCTAGGATCAATGTACGACTGTGTGTTTTGAGATACAATCTATAGCGGTGTTATCTGCTCATTATTAATCATTTTATGTGTCTGAGTGTATATGTAAGCCCGCAGTGTAAATGTACAAGTGTGTCATAATGGCTGTTGTGCAAATGTTCATGATCGCGTGTGCAGACATTTTCATTCATTTTTTTTTTTCTGTCTGTTTTTATGTGTTTCTGTGTGTGTTCAAGTTGCTCACATCTGGTCTGAATCTGTCCATGTTTCCGGCCACTGGCTGGGCAGGGAAGTGGCAGGGGCTATCGAAAATCTCTGCTGTTTTCACAGGGATGATGGGAATCTAAGGGACTTTCCCTACGGCAGTGAAATCATCTGCCTTTCCCGCTCCTTTAAATACCCCCGGCTCATTCCTCCACCCGCCAGGGTTCCGATAAAACAGCTGAGACGTCTTGTGTTTGGCAACTGTTGTCCTCTAGAAGGTGTAATTAAGTCATGAAAAACTGTATTTACTGTCAAGCCCTCCTAAACTAATGGACTTGAGGTCTGGCTGTTTGGAGTGTAAATTGGACCTGAATGCAGTGGTTGACATGCTGCATTCCTACAGGAGAAATAAATACATAGGTTTGCTTTCAACTGGGTTTTATCCATCTATAGATAATTTGATTTGGAGGTCCACAATGCAGTGTCTCAGACAATGTCACAGACTTTAAGAGACTTCTTGTCAAGCTCATCAGAAATTTTAAGGATTTGAAAATTGCAAACTCAAACTGATTAGTAATGATAAAACAATATTTTACACAAAATTGTTGTTTAATAAACAGCTATAAACTGTTGCATAGCTCAGTAGTAGTACCAATACTTTGTATTTGACATTCCTAACATCTTTCTTTCAAACATAAAATAAGTAAAAGGCACATTTCCAAATGGATGAAGGTGGAGATTTCCATCTATCTTCAAAGCTAACTTGCTACTTGCTGTCCTGTGCATCTGTGCATTATTCAGCATCATGATTTATTTTGCAAACCTCATACAGAAGTCAACAAAAGCAACACCGCAATTTAAATATATTTCGGCATGTCTTGCATCGCGAATGAAGACTTCTTACTGCAAGTAATTGATTCCTAAAAATTTCAAAAATTACACTTTGAGTTTTCAAGTTTTCAAAAGAAAGGAACAGAAGTCTACACGCTAAAATATTTGAACACTCAATGTCTTTCTGAAGTATTGCAACTTTTAAACTTTTTGTAACCAGATCAGTGTCTTTAGTACAATGTCTTCACAGCTCTTTTCATAGCAGCTGGTGTTAGGAGGTGAAGTAAGCCACTCTTTCTCCCCGTATATACCTCCACCAAACTCTGTGCTTAACTCTCAGTTCGATCTTCTATTTTTGTTGAATATTAAAATCGGGTCATTTTAAGAACTGTTGCTCATAAGTCATTGCACGTTTTTTCAATAGCAGCTATTGCGGTTGGGCTCCTATGTTCTTAATGTTTCCTCCAACTGGAAGAAAAGCCTAGGGTTTATCAACTGTACTTCCACATTGTCACAAGTCTGGTGGAAATGGAGCTAACAAGAAAAATATAAGATCTTGCAGTTGATGTTCTTGGCCAAAGTCCCGTGTTTTATTGGTAGAGCCAGCAGAGTGTGTGTATATACACACACACACACACACACACACACCATGTAGTTTGAAGTGTTTAAATGATCAGCAAACACTGTCCTGTCCCGTAT
>JBAMYA010000017.1:1246318-1258318 GCA_037176975.1 Arrhamphus sclerolepis
ATATATATATATATATATATATATATATCGTCTAGGAACAATCTATATATACACATATAAAGGTTCCTATATTAAAATCCTGCCTCAGCCCTTTGTTTTTGTATTGCTGCACAGACACAATGATAACATGTGGTGTGGTGGTTTGCTGGTGTGTTTACACCTTGGGTGGGTGCCAACAAGGCTCTCTGTATCTCAGCTGCAAGCACAATGTTTTATAAGGCAAACAGGAAGATCTCTTCTTCAAAGGTAAACATTAGATGTGTCATTATAGAGGACGTTGCGTAACGAGCCCATTTGATACTTACCCCTAAATACACAGAGGAGCACTATTAATGTCTACAGTTTTGGCAATGTTAATGTCAGATTTTAGCACAAATACTTGGAATATTTGAAAGAGCCCTCTAGTAATTATTCTTTCTTTCCCTGTCCTTTTTTCCCTTCCTTTCTTTTCTCTTTCCCTCACTCGCTCCATTTCTCCCCATCAGACCCTCGTCAGTCCCAGTCCTCTCCTCCCTGGTCGTACGAACAGACGTATCCGTCCTACCTGAGTCCCATGGCATCCCCCTCAGTCCACTCCACCACCCCCCTCTCCTCCAGCCGAGGCACGGGCCTGCCTGCCATCAGTGATGTGCCTAGACGATTGCCAGGTAGAACCACCACTCTGCCACCTCTTGAAACCACCCAGTCAAAACGAGCTGTAAAGGATATATTCTCGGCCATAGAGGGGGAGAAAAAGACAGGCGAATATATGCACGCAATTTCACAATCAGACAAAAGCATAAACATAAACAAAGAAAGGAAAAATGAGCTACTATTTTTCAGCAAGCTGCTGTCAGCTCATTCTCAAATAAACGTGAAGAGTGAGGCGTCTGTTCTGAGTCCGAGTGTCTCTACAAACAATCGGTTTGGATGACGTTTTTCAGCCAGTGGAGGAACAAAACGATTGCTTCCTTTTTTCCTAGTTCTAAGCTTTTGATCCCAAAGGAGTATGGGTAATAACAGGCCCACAGATAATAACAGGCTTGTGACTGACAAATAAAACATCCTTACAGCGGTACGCCACTTTCTCAAGGCATTGTGGGTAATTGCATTAGCCTGTCTGTTTGCAGAAACAGCAGCATCTGTGTTCCAATTTGTTTCTGTTTCTTCCCTAATGTGAAAGCTCCTTTAAAATCCCTACATGCCGCCAGACAAGTTTCTCCCCCATACACCTGTTTGACTCAATGCCATGAGGGGTTTTTTTGCCCTACATTTTTTTTTCTGTCTGCTTCCTTGTGCTAACACACTACACCCTCCTCTGTGTGTATGTCTGTGTGCCCGAGGCGAGGGTGAGTGATTAGGCGATGCAGCCGTGTGACTCTGCATTAGAAAGGGTTTAAAATCCAGCCAGCTGCCCTGTCAGCTTTGATTAGTTTGGTCTTTCCTTTCAGCTTTCATCTCTTGAGCATTGGGCTTTGTTCTTGGAGTGGCACATGTGTATGTAAGAGCACACGCACGCGCACAAACACACGCTTTTGCACCCACTTGCACACCTCCCGTGCTTAATGCATCCTAAGTGATGGGCCTAAGGCTCGCAGATCTCCAGAGATCATGTTGACACCTCGCCAGGCTGCTATGTAACAGTATCACGCTACAGAACATACCAAAGTACAGGCTGATATGAAGGCTCTAGTCCTGCACGCTCTGCACCCCCCGACTCCATGCATTTTCAAACAATCATGTGTTGAAATGTTTAATTTGCTGAGCAGCGGTTTTGCAGAAGTTCGTCAACTCAAAGTCATAACACCTAATTCGGATGTGATGTCTCTGTGTTTGTAAGATCGCTCCAAACATTTGGACAATGTCACACACTGGTTTCCTTTGAGCTAATAAAGTTTGATCTGGCTCATCATCACAGGGCCCCTTTGAGCACTAGAACCGGTCCAAAAGTTGAAAACAAGAGACGGGTCATGTCTGAGATCGCGCTTCTGCTCCACAGCAAAGACAATCACCTACTATTTCTATCAGAATCAAACAGATCTGGTGGAAGGAGGAAGTTTAATGGCCCTAATTGGCAGCATATGCTATCTGACGCGAGCGACAAGCCCTGCTTCGCAATCCTTCCCTGCACATAAACACTGCGCCCCTCCTCCTCCCTCCTCTTCCTCACCACCCTCTGTCCTCTCGCAGCAGACATGGTGACACGGAAGACGCCTGGTGATTTATGATAAGAGCGCCATGGCTGGACTCAACCACTGAAAGGAGACGGGCTGGGGGGGGTTAGGAGTCCTTCAACTCTTCGCCCAGCGCAAAGCTCGCCACAGCCAGTTAGTGGTTTTTGGGTATTTTTTGAGGGATGAAGCGAAAAGAGGAACGAAGGGTGAGATGGAGCGGCTCCTTCTCGGCTCTCTCTCGCACACGCGACTTGCGCGCAGACACATGCGCGCATGCACGCACACACACGCTGGAGCTGATGGGAGGCGAGGAGAGGAGCCACATCAGAGCTCAGCCCTGCCTCATTATGGATCTTATGGAAACTGTTTCTGCTCAAAGTGTTTCCACATGTACAGCTCCTGATTCATCCCAACTGCTATTTTTTTTCATGTGCATACAGTATTCACACACATACATCCCTCCCTCCTGCACATGCAAACCACACATGCATTTGCATGCATAAACAATTATATAGGTACACATAAACATGCACCAACACACACAGGGAAGCATAAATATGCACAAGTGTAGAAATATAAATGCCCATACATGTGTGCATCTCAGAAAATCAAGTGAAAAATACCCCTGAGGTTGATGATTCTAACAATATTTATAGGTAAATACAGTTCCACAAGTAGGTCATAAAGTTAATTAGCTTTTCAAAATTGCTTAATACACACATCTGACTTTATATGACAGTTTAATTTACAACTACTTAATTTCTCAAGTGGCTTATTTGTTAAATTCAATGACTCAGTAACAGTTCAACCCACTTTTTCAATCCAAACTGACACATTCGTGAGAGGGAATGAGATTATTTGTTGTCCATAATAATTTCTGTTCTGCTGATGAAACAAAGTCTAAAAGAATAAATGTGTCTCTGTGTTTTTTTGTGTTTCCAGGCTCCTCCGACCTGAGCCCATTTCCTGGTCAGTTCGAGCGTCAGTTCCCAAGCCTCTCTTCCCTCACAGAGAGCCGATTCTCCAACCCTCGCATGCACTACCCAACCACTTTCACCTACACCCCACCCGTCACCTCGGCCATGCCGCTGGGCAGCGCCCACTACCATACCTACCTTCCTCCTCCTTACCCAGGCTCTACCCAGAGCCAGAGTGGACCCTTCCAAACCAGCAGCACGCCCTATCTCTACTATGGTGCTTCCTCCAACTCGTACCAGTTCTCCATGGTTCCCGGTGGGGATCGTTCGCCATCACGGATGATCCCGCCTTGCACTAGTGCCTCCACAGGCACCTCCCTGGTGAACCCTAACCTGCCCAGCCAGACAGAGGGAGGGGTGGATGGCGACGGGAGTCACAGTAATTCCCCGACTGTTCTCAACCCTGGAGGCCGCATAGATGAAGCAGTATGGAGGCCATATTAAAGAAGACCGCGGGGCAGAGAGATAAGAAGTCAACTGAAGTCTCAGTTTGAAAGCACAAAACCTTTTTATGTAATGAAAAGGGGATTTTTTTTGGGCTCTCATCAGCTATCTCTACCTTTTTCTTGGAAATTAAGGTAGAGATAAACACACACACACACACACACACACACACACAAACCTGCGCAGACTTGTCTTCCTGGAATGTGTTTTGACCAAGGCACTACAAAGGGAGTGATTCTCACAGCAATAATAATAAAAACAACTATTTTTGCTTCACCAGGCCCAAGTAGACAGGACTTTTTTTCCCCCGGCTTTATCACAGTCGACAAACTAAGGGATAACTCATGAATATTTGTAAAAGACTGCCTCTTTTGTATAGTGTTTGTATTCATTAAGGCTTTTGCGGAGCATGTTTTTTTCCTTTTTTTTTACTACGACAATATCAAGATGCAAATTAAGCACTGAGTAGCAAGATAATAAGAGTAACACATATGTTACCTTGAGATGTGTGGACAGTAAATTTGCTTTAAACCAATTAATTTAACTTGTATATTGTGGGTGAGACATTGATGTAGATTGAAGAGTTTTCTTTTTAACTTATAAAGCCATAAATTATGTATTGTATTTGAAACTTGAGTCAAGGAAGTGTAATCTGAATATTTGTGTTGCATCTATATGACTAAGTTAATTTTTGTTTTGTTTTTTTATAGGTAATTTAAGAGAACAAGAGATTTAATTTTTTTTCTTCTCTTTTGTAGCACCCAAAGATTTAAATTGTTTGGAATATGAAATGTATTTCCAAAGAGTATTGCAACAGCATGTTTATTCTGGTGTAACGTTCAGTTTAACTGCTCGACACATTAAGAGGCCAACATCCTCGCTAGGCGTTGACACACATTTGGCTGAGAATTAAACCTTTGGTATTTATTGAGCAATAACTTGCATTGTGCCTCTTGGCAACATACCATGAAAGCCAGCTTCAGTGGGGGGGAAGGGGGTGAAAATAATTATCCATTTAGGGAAATTTCAGTTTAATTTCTTTATTTTGTCTAGTCTGACATGCACACGCATGCATTTTCTCTTAAAATCAGGAATTCTACATGCAAACACGAATTGAACCCAAAGATGATTGCAGCGCTGCCACGCCAGGTGGTGCGCTTTAGAGCGGAAAGGTCAGACTTCAAGGTTTGGTTTATTTTGTGATGCACAAACTCCTCAGGACTGGAATATTCCTTGGATGATCCCATAGATTTGCTGTATCTCCACTTCTTTTTTTCTTCTTTTTTTTATATCCAGCTGGGCTGAAAGCTTTGTCAAGATTATAGCTTAACCATGCCAAGTCTGTTATAGCTCTCATTTCATATGCAAAAGATAGCTTTGAAAAAGTTAGTGACATGCACAGGTTTGGATTTTTTTTTTCTTACAGTCGTCAAGACTAAAAAGGAAATAACACGATGGAAGATTTAAAAAAAAAAAAAGACTGTGACATTCCCTCTGACTTTTATTAATCTCCCTGTTTTGGTTTTAATCTAACATGGTTAAACAGATCTATGCCCTTCTTCATTCATGAGTGTCACAGCCTAAATCAGTCTCTTACCCGAGAGTGATTGGGGTGTCTGCAATCAATGTGACTGCATGACTTTCTAAAACGTGCCGGAGTTCAGAAACTGAGGTGATTGGATTCAGCTGCTGGCAGCAAACGCGTAACCAAAAACTGTGGGAGACTTGTGTATGTTTGTTTCATAAAGGACTTATTTCTGGTTTTATTTCTTAGCAGCACTTGCGGCTGGCTGCCAGTAGGGCTCGTGGTTTTGGTCCTCGGTGCAACTTTAACGCCACTGGAGTCATATACACACACATACATACACACACACCCAGAATGGATAACACTTGGCCAAACAAACCATTTACATTAGAGTTCAATCTGATCTCACAAGGCAGACGGTATTTGTTTTTTCATTCAGTATAATATTCGGTGCATGTAGGCAATATAATAAGCCCATTTGAAAAAGCTGAGAAAAATAAGGGCCGGTCCAGGGATCAGACTTCAAGCTTTTCATTGAAGGTTTGTACGCAGTCTCTTTAGAGGATGATCTGAAAACAGTTAGTGGAGCTGAATGTGTTACACTACATTTACTTAACCGTTTCAGCCCTAAATGTTAATATTCTATCATGCCTTTACAGGAATCTCCCTCTTACATTCAAGTCCAGTATCTTCACAGAAACGCCACACCTGTGTTGGAATTAATGTAATCTTTTTTTCAAACTGAACGGGAAATGGTCCTTTTAAAACTGTTTACACATCAACGCAGCACTGAGATCCCATTCTGTCCTCATCTGCCTTTGTTTGTGTTGTGTTGTTTTATTTTACATTTTTTATTTCTCCGAAAACAAAGGCTTGTCCTTTTTTTAAAAAGTTGGGTACAAACTGAAATTCAAAACCATGTATTATTTAATGGTCAACATGTATGATATCCAGGAATTGTACTTTATCTTGCTTTTATGTAAAGTTTACTTGTTATTTCTATTGCTATGCTTCCACTCATGAACACTTGTCAGGAAAAATTAATCTAACTGGGACTATGTTAGATTTTGCTGGTACGTTTCATAAAGATCATGAGGGTTTTTTTTTCTTTTTCTTTTCTTTCCAAAGGGACAAACAGACCTGACAACAGTTAGTGAAATTGGCATTGTGATTGTACATTTTGTTTATTTTAAGAATAAAATAGGTATTTTGTAACTTAATTTTCTTCTTAAGCTCATCTCTCCACATCTCAGTTTGATTTCATCATAAAGTCCTTTGCACTACCGTTTGAAAGTAAGTTTTTTCTAAACTATGGAAATGTGCTTGTTGCTACACAATGTAAATAAAACACAACACAATGATTTGCAAATCAGTTAAATCCCATGTATAAGTGAGAATAGTAGAGACGATCCCAAATGCTGCACCTGACGAATCTCCTTTCTGAAGAATGTGTTCTTGTATAAGATCTGTTAAACTTTCAAAGATGTTGGAGGCAGGGGAAAAAAAAGACTACGTGAAGCTAAAACAAACACCTGGTTCAACATGTCAAAACTAATTAGGTTAGATGATAACGGGTCAGTGACTTATCTGGGTTTAATAACAGATAAATCTGTCACAATGTTAAAGAGATTTTTTTTTGGGGGGGGTGCTCACCTTTAATTTGAAGGTGACATAAATGTGCAAGCAGGAATTTGTGGCTTCGGAAACCAGAAATGATTCAATATGACAAGTTAAACAAGTGTGATGGAAAATTGAAACTGTCAGTGTAAAAATATTGTAGTCAGGTAATTTCAGTTGTTTAGAAAAGGTCTTTAAAAGGATTAGACATCCAGCACATTTGGAAGAGATATCCATTTCTGATTCATGAACTTCCAGTTGAATATAAAGGGTCTCCACTGGGTAAACAATCAATTCATTCTTGCTCACAGGCTCGTCCAGGAATAATTACTTATTTAATCTATTCTGAAAAAAGTTAACAAGCAGATCTAAGAGTAGGAAGGACATTTAGTGGTGTCATCACTGATCTGCTGTGCACCAGCATTATCTTTGGACAGTTGAGTAACTCTCTCTCTCCTTAACGCAGAGAGAGACTACTAAGTCCACTGCCACTTCCATGGCTGCATTTCAAAGGTGCACTGTGAAACCAAAGCGATGGAGACAAGAACAGAAACAGAGAAAACTGGGGAAGCTGTTTTACATTATTCCAAGACATAATAGAGCCAATCTAAGTGTGTGTACACATGCTGAAAGGGAGATCTACACCATCTCCACATGTTTTGTTAAGGTTCAGATTGGGAACATTCTCAGGATTTCCCTGAATATGGATTGCGTGGAAAAAGCTCCTGCTGGTTTCAGGTTCACATTCTCAGCGTTCTCAGCCATGTCTAGCAATTATAATAATGAACTCCGGAGGAGCAGCAGGACCCAGACACCCAGGGAAATTAGCATAATGTCCTGCATGCACGGGAGAGACAGAGCACAGAGACAGAGACAGAGGCAGGCTCATTTAAGACGGGTTGGTATAGAGTTTTTGTCCCAGTTAAATTTGATGGCTGAACATGATGCCAGTGATGATGCACGCTTAATTTTTATACCAGGTTGTAAGTAGTTCTGCAGCAGCAAAGCAGACTGTGCTCTCTTCCTTATATTATGCAATCAACAGAGTAGCCCAAACAAGAGTTTGGAAGAAGACAAAATCAGACACACACACACCCATACACACACTCATACACGCAGCTGAATGCCCAATACAAACTGTTTACTTGACCTCTACAAAGGTTTCAGAGAAACAGCTCAGGCGGGAAGTGATCCTCAAGGGTCTCATACCACTCAGAGAGCTGTATATCTCCTCCTATGTTTCCGTCTCCACTAACAAGGCGCTGTGTGTGTGTGCACGTGTGTAGGTGCATGTGTGCCGTTTTTTTTTTTTTCCTTTTAAACAGTGCATCTTGATTTCTCATTTAGTCCCAAGATAAACTCAAGGCAGTGGCCTCTCTAATATGGGTCTCAACTTTTGAATCAGCATGAAACCTAAACGTCCCTAAACTTATTTTATCTAAGAACATTTGGACTTCACAAATGGCTTTGGGCATCTTAAAGTCTCAGAAGTATAGACACACACACACACACACACACACACACACACACACACCCCCACAGAGACACTAAAACAAAGACAAACTCGGGAAAACACACAGAGGAATAATTACGAGGATAATCAGGCAGCGTTTAGCGAGGACGTCCCTCTGCCGCTGCTCCACTGCCCCCCTCAGGACAAACTCAGTAACTGCAGCTGCCTGGACCCGTCGCCATGGAAACACAGCGGAGTTAATCTGATTCTGCACCAAAGAGGATTCTTCTTCAGTGTAGAGAGTCCCAGCTGGTCTGGTACAGATCCAGACCAGGACGCCAACCTTCACTGCTGCTCCCAGACCAGTCCAAGTCCAAAAGGCTGACCTGGAGCTCCAACTCAGTCCAGGAGAACCGGACTGGTCCTCTGTGTCATACAGGAAAAGACCCAGGAAGGCTGGTCAGGTTGCGATCGAAGTTACATAGTCCTGGTCCTGGGGTCCTGGTCCCCTGTACTGAATCCATCACCTATCATCATCTTATCCAGGTTCTGATGGTGAGACATTGGTCCAGACCTCCCTCCACTAGACCTCCTCGTCCTCCAAGGTGCTCCAAAGTCAGCTGTCATAATCTGTTCTTCCTGGTCCTGGTCTTCCTCAGGACCTGGTCCTGCTTGGAGATGTCTGAAACGACACTACTGGAGAGGTCCCGTCTGTAAAAACGATGACTTTAAGGAGCGTAGACGGCCTCCTGGTCCTCATCAGAACCTGAACCCGAGTTCTCAGGAAGCAAAGCTGCCAATCAAAGATCAATACTGAGCTGCTACCAAAGCAACCCATCGAGAACAGATTTAAACTCCACAATTTGATGACATTAGTGACTTTACAGGGAAAAAGTCCTGATTCAAGGACATAAAGTTATTATTTACATTGATTTCAATTTTACGTCAAAGTTACAATTTTGTGAAATTTTAGATTTTATGACAAAAACTGACATGAAGTTAAATAAACTGAAGAACCAGAAAACAAATCATCAATCGGGACATGATGACATCATGAAAAGTTGAAATTTTACAGTATTTTATAACCGTTTTGATTTTATGTCAAAATGTTGCAAAAATTGATTTAAAAAAAAAGGTAATTAAATTTTTAAGGTAATTTTGTGACTATGTGATAAAAAGTTTGGAATGCTGAAAACTAAAAAGTATTGATCTTTCTTTAAAAAAAAAAAAATCACAAGTCTTTTCAAATTTGTGATTTTACAAGAATAAAAAATTGTGAGCTTTAGTACAAAAGTCTCAATTCTATGATTTGAGGTTTTATGATCAATAATTAATAGATTTCACAACAAAATTAGATGTTTTTTTTTTTTTTTACTATAAACATAAAATTTGTGATTTAAGTACATAAGCCTTTTTGTGAAATTTTAGAAAACAAAAATTCGCTTTTTTTTTTGGTTTTCTTTTAAAGTCCAAAACCAGAAACTAGCGACAACGTAGCTGGTTGAGAAAGTAAAGAATAACTGGCCCTTCAATGGTAACCATGGTGATGATGTGGCCCTTTAACGGTAACCGTGGTGATGTTGTGGCCCTTTAACGGTAACCGTGGTGATGTTGTGGCCCTTAAACGGTAACCGTGGTGATGATGTCACCCTTAAATGGTAACCATGGTGATGATGTGGCCCTTTAACGGTAACCGTGGTGATGTTGTGACCCATTAACGGTAACTGTGGTGATGTTGTGGCCCTTAAACGGTAACCGTGGTGATGTTGTGGCCCTTACACGGTAACCGTGGTGATGATGTCACCCTTAAACAGTAACCATGGTGATGTTGTTGTGACCTATTAACGGTAACTGTGGTGATGTTGTGGCCGTTAAACGGTAACC
This sequence comes from Arrhamphus sclerolepis, assembly GCA_037176975.1. Taxonomy (NCBI): domain Eukaryota; kingdom Metazoa; phylum Chordata; class Actinopteri; order Beloniformes; family Hemiramphidae; genus Arrhamphus; species Arrhamphus sclerolepis. The sequence continues at coordinate 1,256,372 of JBAMYA010000017.1, forward strand.
ATAGTGATGATGTCACCCTTAAACGGTAACCGTGGTGATGTTGTGGCCCTTAAACGGTAACCATAGTGATGATGTCACCCTTAAACGGTAACCGTAGTGATGATGTGGCCCAGGATGACACAGTTTGACACCCCTAAATTGAAACCTTTGTTAAATGACCAGCTGACTCCAGCAGCAACTCGCTGCTTCACTCAGCATCAACATTTCCTCTGATCATCAATGAAGCCATCAGTCAGACTTCAGCGTCGGAGCTGAAACCAGTCAGAGCCCAGAACTGCAGCTCAGGCGGTTGTGCTAATTAACCGCCGTGTCGCCCGTTTCTCTCCGGTTGCGGCGGTGAACCCCTCACCTGCCCGCGTCCTCGTATTAATGAGCTCTCAGCATAAAACGAGCTGCAGGTTTTTACCGTCTGAAGGTGAAAGATCCACTGACCTCCACTTCTACTTCTCTCACCGTTATTGGAGAACAAAGATGAACAGATGCGTGTTTTCAACCTCTGAGGTCTGACGCTGAACCAAGAGCCAGGCCAGAACCGGTCCGATGATCTGCCCTTTAGCTCATTAAGTGTGGCGTTCCCCACAGCTCCACCTCAGGACTCCTTCCATTTTCTCCTACACGCAGCTGCTTCGCTCCGTTTATATTTTCTAAAACATTTGCCAGTGAAATCTGAAGGTTCTGGGCCTCAGGCAGCTCAGCGGGTCGAGTCCTTCTGCAGCAGTCGCAGGTTCAACTCCTGAGTTCTGCCCCAGGTTCCTGTCGTTGAACTTTAATATTAAGTCATGACTGATACTCAGGCGTCTCTGCAATGTCAAAAGTCGACTTCCTGTCTGCAACATCTGCACAGGTACCTGCTCAGACTAATGCTGAACACCTGGGAATCTGCTACAGAAATGAATCCATACCTTCTAAAAGTCCCTGAAAGGCTCCCAGGTGTGTCTGTCATCCTACGGGTGTTGGTCCCCCTTTCTGAGCCCAAAACCCCTTGAATCCACCTGTGACCCTCATGGGACCTGTATATTTGTAGTCTGGGGTCCAGGAGACAAAATCTATAAAAGACTGATTTCCAGCCCAGTCTGGACCCATGTGGGCAGCAGGTCTGGTTTGTCCAGCTGTACCTGGGTCATGGCTGCGGTCACTCAGGACAGCGGTCGTCCTCCTGCTCTAACGTCTCTTTAATGACCCCCCACCCCATCCCTTCTTTTACATCGTGATAAAACTTAATTGCAGCTCAGCGGCTCAATTTCCTTCTTAATTGACGAGTGATTAAGAGATTAAGAGCAGGCGAATGTCACCTTCCCAGAGGACCGGACATGGGGGGACACGGGGGGACACGGGGGGGTCAGTTCTTACCATCCTGGAAGACGCGCTCCACGTTGAGGCCATATGTGGCGCAGGTTTCGTAGTAGGTGCAGCGTTTGAGGTCGTTGGAGAGTTTTCTGGCACGGCAGTCATCGATCACCCGCGGGTTGGTTGAGCTGATGGCGTCTGGCAGGAAGCAGAAACAGTAATGATCAGAATCATTGATCAGTAGTTATCAGCTCCAGCTGTGCTCAAAGACATCAAACCGAAGGTCCACATGTGTCCATCAGTCAAGCAGGTTTTAGTTTCAGAGGTCAGAACAAACGAGTGACATCTGAGGACACGTTAGAGGTGCTGTGGCGCCCTCTGCTGGTTGAACAGGTGCATGCTGGTCCAGCGCTACAAAGGACAGTTTTTACACATCCTTTAAATGTCTTTCACAAGTCCACACATGGACAAAGTTAAAGCAGGGACTTCTGGACTTGATGAACACAGATTTTGTTCAGTGAAGATTTCTGATGTTTCAGGAAGAACACAATCTGGTCTGGACACTGGTTTTGGAGACTGGGAGAACTGGTGCTGCAGATGGTGAGGTGGAGGATTGAAGCTACACCATCATGACTCCTCTCAGACATTTAATTTTATTCC
>JBAMYA010000017.1:1265454-1292555 GCA_037176975.1 Arrhamphus sclerolepis
CCCACTGTCATCTGCAAAGAAATTGTTTAAAAATCAGCCAATGTGTTTTTTTTTTTTTTGTTTTTTTTTCTCATTTTGTCTCTCATAGTTGAAGTGCACCTATGGTGAAAATTACAAGCCTCTCTCGTCTTTTCAAGAGGGAGAAGTTGCACAATTGATGGTTGACTAAATACTTTTTCTCCCCACCGTATGTGAATACTGCAAATGCATACAATAAAAGTGTCTGAAGGGTTGTTACTGTGGGCTTTATATCAGACTTTTGTGTTTGTTTCATTTTTATTACAATCATATCTCCTAAAAAGTTGTAACACTAAAATGTAGGAAAAAACTTTGATTTGCAGATCTCACAAACCCATAAAAAACATGACATTTGTTGACTTACACTGCCTAAATCCATATAACCTGAGGCATAGAGAATACAGTGATATTATACAACTTTAATCTTCATTTGTGGATGGAAATATTCCTGAGCTTTAAAGTGGCTTCTATTACAGAATTATGTTTTTGTTTTTTTGTTTTTTTTTATACAGTAACAACTGAAGCCCAAAGATCAAGGTCACCAAATGATTTGGTCTTGTCACATTTACAGATGAAGAGATATTCAAAGTTGCCACAATTTAAAACTGATATGAAACATTTTTGCAAGTTGAATACTCAGAATTTTCCACATTGAAAACTTGTGCCCATCTTTTATTATCCTACATTTGGACATTTGTAAAGGAAGAAATTGCTGTCAGCATAGACACAGGGTCACACAATGACATCAGTAATTGTGGTTGATATATCTTATTAATCTACATTAGAGTGTCTACCAGTCTTGTATGTTTGAAGCTCTGATTTCAGTGTTGTCAAAAATATAATTACAGGTATGAAATAGTGGTGATTTTAGATCATTTTCATACCTGTCAATTTGCATAGCTCAGTTATCCTTTGGGATGATTTTAGTACAAACCAGCTGATGAATGAATAAATGAATGGATGAAAATATAAATAAACGACTGATGTTTAAGTCCTTTAATGTAAATGCATATGGATTAAATAGAGGAAAAATGGAATAAATATTCCCTAGCCCATGTAGTGGTTTCTATTAGAGGATCACCAGTTCTCAACTTGTAACACCTTTTTAAGACACTGTTAGTTTTTTTTTCTGTGCCTGGGATCATTGTCCTATTCGTGAACTAATTTGGCCAAGATTTACCTGTTGGTTGGACAGATGGCCTTATATTTGACTCTAAAATACTGTGGCATTTGAGTTCATAGATGACTCAATGGCTTCAAAGGGTTAAGATCCTGCAGTTGCTAAATCAAACTAAACCAGGTGAGCTATCAAATTTCTCTCAGCTGGTGAATATTGTTTACACATCATTTCCTCCTGACATCCACATGTAAGTATTACCCCTGAGCTAGTCACTGAGGTGCAGTATATTAGACTTGATCTTTTCTCAAATATCAATATGCAAAATGTGTTGGCTAACATACGTCTGTCCACTTTTTGGGTCATTCAGGGACTGGACCCTATCTCACCTGACCTGATTGTTGGTGGAAGCCAAAGTACCCGGAGAAAACCTACACAAGGACAAGGAAAACATGCTTTGCACCATCATATGCCAGCGTGTTGTTGCATCCAGCTTGGAACTGCAAATGTCACACAGGCACGTAGAGTAAGAGGTGCTGAAATCACAATGACATGCTGATTTTCCTGCTGCAACAAACCTAACACAATTTAAAAGCAGACTGAAACGTCTAAAGTCAATAAAACTGGCACAACAGGTCAATTTAAATTATTTTATTGACTTATTGTGTTTTGTTTTGTGTTTTTTCTTGTGTGTGTGTGTGTAAGAATAGTTTTGGATGCTATCGCGTGTTTTTTTTCTCTATAAGATCCACAAAAATATCATGGGTGCAGTTCTGACGATAAACCAAAAACTGACGACAAAATTACAGGCATATCCACCTTTCAAAAAGGCAAACACTTTATTTTGTGTTTGTGTTGTGCTTGCATACTGTACGTGAATTTGCTGTACAGGTGGTCTCCATTGTGTTTTTTTTTTCCATGTTAGCAGACAGTGGGAACTGGAACAGTGGAGCAGCCATCAAGCTAGCTGCTCCTGTGTGCTGTGGGTTGACTTCTGAAACAGTTGTGCATTCAGTTCCATGTAAAAGTTGGAAGGTTGTGCTTGTTTGAACAGGAAAGCTCTGTACATTGTGATATCCGTATCTCTCTCTGTTTCCCTGTCTATTGTGATGTTGCCCAAGAGTGTGGAGGTTGCTTTTGTCTTCTTTCTGGTCATTGTGTGTTTAAAACGGAGTGATACATAATGTGAAGTACGCATTTGGGTATTGTAAAACCCCGTGAACCCCATTGTTATGTAGAAAAGGTTCTGGATGTTTATTGTTCAAAGGTTCAAAGTTCGTGCCGTGTTATGAACTGTATCAACAGATGAAACAAGAGACACAATGTTCCATTGGTCATTAACAGACTTTGAGCAAGCGCTTAATGTTTAAAATCAAACAATATACACATTGCAGCTTCAGTTATATATGAATAGAAGAACCTGATTTTTATGGATGATGTAAACTCAAAACTAATATAGCTTCATACCTTTGAAGAGTCAAAAAACTAAACTCTTAAGAAGAAGAGAAGAAAAAAAACTTAAATGGCTGAAAATCTTTGAAGACTGTATTTTCTTAGATATTTTTTTTCTTTTCAGTCTTAGTAGATAAATGATTGGTTGACGTATTTCAATAACACAGCAATTTGAAAATAACTGAAGAAGGTCATTATGTGCTTTCATAAAGGGTAATATGAGGGTTATTTTATGCTTTTAAAGGGGCATTATGAAGTTGGGATTTTTTGTATGTGTTTTTTCTTTGTAAAGGAGATTTCTTCTTTTAATTAACTGAGTACCCATTTTTACAGAACCTTCACAGTCTCTAAAATGTAACAGAAAAAAGACATTTGTAGCGCAAATGCTATGTATACACTAGTGCTCTGCATGCAAAATAAGGTTAATTTTGCCCTGTGGTTTTGGTACTGAGTGTCATTTGGACAACTGAAATTGTAGATTTGAGATTAACTGAAGAACTTGAGGTGTATTTGCCCAATCAAAGGCAGCCCTATGTTTACCTAAAAGACCAAATGAGATGTGGCTTCAAAAGGAAAAAGCAATTAGTGGATATAAATGTGCAGTTAAAACCAAATGTTTACATAGATGAAAATGTACATTTTCTCACTATCTGACATTAAATCAGACATGTTCAAAACAGACATGTTTTGGGTTGCCAAAATGATTTTGTCTTTGCTGAATTACCCAGATGATGATGTCATGCCTTTGTAAACTTCTGATAGACAACATTTTAGTTGATTTGAAATCCACCTGTGATGTATTTTAAAGTCTACCCCATTCACAATGCTTCCTTGTTTGACATCATGGGAAATTAAAGAAATCAGCCAAGATATCAGGAGGAGAATCGTGGACCTCCACGAGTCTGGTTTATCCACAGGCACAATTTCCAGACGCCTGAAGGCACCACGTTCATTTGTTCAAACAATTATATGCAAGTATGAACATTGTGGGAATGTCCAGCCATCATACCCTTCGGGAAGGAGACAGGTTCTGTGTCCCAGTGGTGACTGTGTTTTGTGTGAAATGTGCGTATCAACCACAGAACAAGAGCACAAGATCTTGTGAAGATGCTGCTGAAGATGGTAAGATAATCATTATCCACAATAAAATTAGTCTTGTACCTGCGTGGACTGAAAAGCCACTCAGTCAGGAAGAAACAATTATTCCAAAAGCAACATAAAAAAAAAAAGTTACAGTCTGCAAATGTCCAGTGGTCTGAAACTAAAATTGATCTGTTTGGCCAAAATCACCATTGTTACATTTGGAGGAAAAAGGGGAAAACTTGCACACATGAGACCTCCCCTTCCTGGGAAGCACAGGGGTGTCAGCATCATGTTGTAGGGGTGTTTTGCTGCAGGAGCAACTGCTGCGCTTCACAAAATAGATAGCATCATGACGAAAGAACACTATGAGGAAATATTGAAGCAACATCTCAAGGCATCAGGAAACAAGTTAAAGCTTCTTCATAAATGGGTCTTCTAAATAGACAACGACCCTAAGCATGCCACCAAATTAATTTAAAAAGTGGCTTAAGGACAACAAAGTCAATTATTTGGAGTGACCATCACAAAATCCTGATCTCAATCCCATGAAACATTTGTAAAGCAGAGCTGAAAAGGCATGTACAAGCAAAATCTGAATCAGTTCCAGTTCAGTCTCAAGGAGTGGACCAAAATTCCAGCAAACTATTGTGAGAAACACAAAATGTTTGACCCAAGTCATTCAGTTTAAAGGCAATGCAACCAAATACTAAGGGAAATACATGGAAACTTCTGACTTTGAATAAATTAATTTAAAAGGTTATTTCTCATTATTCTGGCATTTCATTAATAAAAATAATTTTGGTAATCCTATATGACTTTAAACAGGAAGTCTTTAGTTTGATTTAATGTCAGACAGTGAGGGAGAAAAATTCAACTTCAACTGTAGATATATAGACATCATGCTTGTATGAAACAAACAACCAAAATTTTAAAACCAGAAATTTAATGCAACCAGCCTGATGACACTGTAATAGATGTCACATCTTTAAATCTTGACTGCTAGAAAACATATTAGCTATTCAAGTTTTTCCAGTGAAATGCCACCTTAGAACATGAAAATCAGCTGCTACAATTACATGATACAAAACATCTCAGTCACAATGATTTTACATATATAAAGCTACACCTGTCCAGAAATGTCTCACAAACATTATATCCTGAATATCTATTTTTTCCAATGCCCATCAGCTTTTCTGGAGCTGGTCTACTGTCGACATTGTGATTGTTGTTGTTTTTTTCTGGCCCTTTGTATTTTCTTTGCAACGCTCTCTCTCCTTTTCTTTTTCTCATCATCCTACACTTCCCAGATCCACCGAGAGCAGGCCCCTCTTCTATTGGCTTATCTCCTCTTTCCCTCTCAGCCCTCTTCATCTCGTGGGATCTGCGCACAAAGAGCACGCAGCCAATCACAGGAAGGCTCTGATAAACCCCAGCCAATCATGGAGACCCTCTTATTTACATACAGACCCGACGGACCAATCGGGAGTCAGCACACTGCAGGATTTTGACCCCTCTACCCAATGACAGCTGGAGGTACAGAGTTTTGGGGAGTGCATATAATCAACATATTATCGGAGGTGCTTAGATATTGATCCGGTATTTCGAGGTAGTTCAAATTCACCTCTCTTGGCCCTTCGGGTTTGACCTCAGCTTTCCCAACGAGCCGCATAGGTGGACGAAAATTTTCACACGTAAAAATGCCGAAGAGAAAGGTGAGTTTTTTCCTGCCTGTCACACTTCTCTACTGTAGTTTTCCAGCTCTGTTTGCATTTGAGGGAAAAATAGCGGTGCGCGATTTTCCAGCTGCGACGTCGAGGCAGGTGAGGTGATTCCAAAGTTTAAGGAAGCGTCTTCTGGCCCGCAACCTTTCAGGCGTCTTTCTTTTATATACACGGAAATTTTTATTTGAACGGCCTTTTCTACATGTATTTATACAATATATATCCCCTAGTGACCATGTCAATGGCCGTTCTTGTGGTCGCTTTATTTCTCACTTCCCTGTCCACGGTGCGCTCCGGTGAACGTCAGGCAGATGGATGGATGGATGGATGGATGTATCGACTCGTATATCCCACAGGAGACGTGCGGGATGATGATCATTCTTCTAGAGGCGCCTTTTAATCACATTACAGACTTTTTTTTTTTTTTTTTTAAATGTCAGCTGTAACACCGAAGGGGGGAAAATACATGACAAGCCTCCCGGTCTGTGTTGTTTTGTGCAGCGGTGATAAAAGGCAGGCGCCAAGTCGAATGAACAAACCCCGTTTGCAGATGAAAAGAAAGGGAAAAAAGAGGGGAAAAAAGAATTAGAAACAATTGAAAGAGGCCACTATCTAAACAGCATCATGCGTCGGGCTCCGGTGCTTTTGTATGAGCACCTAAAATCTGCCATTGTCTGCGCAGATTCTCCTTTGAGGACAGAGAATGGGGGGCCTCTAGGGGCGGAGGTCGCCCACATGCAAATGATGCCAACCTGCAGGCTAACACCCCCCCCCCCCCTCCTCCTTTTTTTTCTTTTTCTTTTTTCCTTTTTTCAGTGGTGGGGTTGGACTCTATTGGGCACCGACCTTGCCAAATGAAGCTCATGTTTTAAGTTGATAATGAGTATTTTTAGTCCAGTATAGTCTCAGCCCACCTTTATTAACATGGAACTCACCATAGAGGTTAAACATGCTGTAAATCAGCATCATTTACTAGAAAATACCAGTGTATCTCTTTAAAAGTTCATTTTATGAAATAGGTAAAACTTTACTTAACAATAGTTTCTACTAAAATGAAAAAATTTAAATTAAGAAATAGCCTATCAATTACAAAGGATTAAGTCCATAAATAGCTAATAGCTTGTTTAAAGATGAATTGTAAAACTTTTAGAAATCTGGTAGTTTTTTGTTTGTTTGTTTTTTTACTTAGTATTGCACGAGATGATTAAATTCTGACTTTTAATATAATTATTTAAAATCCGTTCTCAATTCAAATCAGTTCTGAAAGCAGAATGAAGTGTGTACACACACACATGTTCTCAGCGTTCTTCCATCCTGGTGCTGATACACGGTCCATCCAGGTCACACTCACTCTCTGAGGCTTGAATTAAGGCAACGGCACGTCCTGTTCTTGGATCTTGACGATGTTTCACCTTCCACCTAGAAAAGTTTGTCAGTTCAACTGAAGGGTTTGACAATTCAAATGAATTCCAACCAAAAGGTTTTATTTTCCATCCACAAGGCTTTGTCAGTTGATTCAAATGAATGGACGGAAGTAAAATGAGGTCTGGTTTTATATAGATGTGTAGATTAAAATTAAACTTGAACAAAGAAAGTTACAGCAATCTTTAATTTCCCTTTGGGGATAAATAAAGAATTATTATTTGCACTGAAGTGAACTGAATATGAAACAGGTCAGCAGTTTTGAGCAATTACAGTACAGCTAATGTAAGATAAATAAATCTCGCAGGCTTCTTTCCTTAGCGACATAGGTTCTTTAAAAAAAAGTAACTTTTGTGAAATAAAAAAAGAAATACAGTCTCGGATGTTTACATATGTCACCACAGTTTTATCTATTGAAGAAAGAATAGCACTCATTTATAAAAAGAAAGATTTCTTCCTTTGTCATGTGGTAAATGTATGGACCGTCACATTAAGGACATTTAAAAACAAAAAACAAAAAAAAAACTGTATTATTATTATGGTATCTGAAATGGAGGCTAAGGGTTCAAAAGTACCAAATGATTATTAAATGTGTGTGTGAGGCTGGTAGATGAGGTCCTGCAGCGTCTGCTGTTATTCTGGCGTAGATGTTCAGCTTCGTCTTCTTTAGCAGTCAAGTTAACACTTTAAATCAAAACTTCTTCAGCTTTTAATTTTGCATTATATACAGTTCAGATGCAATTTTCTCCACAGCAATGACACATAGGTGTCTAGTATGTTGACTCAATTGTCTATAATGAAAAAAAAATTGGCCCAGTTGCTATACGGGTGTGGATCTTGAGATGACACAGGGGACGGACGTTGATTTAAAACTGGCTTAAAGCTTGGTTAGGTGGTTAAAGCAGTGTTGGTCATCTGCTGGTTGTTTAACTTGTCTAACTTATTTAAGCTCTTGCTGATAACAGATGACACTGGTGAAGACACTAGTGGTTGTACTTGACTCTCAACAAATGTTGTGCAGCTCTGTATTGAGTGCTAACTCTGGATGCGCACCAGCAGTCTTTGTCTCACTGTAGCAGCATCTACTCACACTACCTATCTGAGGTGAACTATGTCTGACCTTGTTCCCTTGATGTGACCATGGCAGAATTTTTTTCAAAGCCGTGTTGGTTCAAAAATCTAATCACTAATACCAATTTTCACATTTTTATTAAGTTATTTCAATTACATTAACACAGCAGGCTAAAGTGGCCTGAATCTGCACCATGTGTGACCTTAGTCTGACTTTTTTTTTCTTAACAGTGAGAAAGTAAAAAAAACAAAAATAAAACAAATGGAGTCTGAGCTTTTCAGATCAGATTTGGTCCACTTAAATATGCGGTCCTAAACCAGATACAAATCCGAGTTTTGTGAGCTGACTCTAAACAGTTGTGAGGCCTGTATTAGAATTCCATGTGACTTTGATCTCGCCCTTGGTCAACATTTGTCATTATGAACTAGCCAAGAAAACTAGACAAACCGCCAGCAAATTTGAATTTGCTCACCAGGTGTGTCTAGCTACTCTCCGTTGAAGCTCATTAACTATGCCCAAAGGTCTTGGGTAGCCAATCAGATCAGTTTATCCTTGTGGTGTTAAGCCCTCTGAGAGGGGCCATGACAACAGAGCTGCGATGTTAGAGTCTGGATGGGAAACAGCAGTCGATTAAATCAGCTGTTTGGCATCAACAGTTAATTAAAGACTTTCACTTCTGTAACAGTCTCTTAGGGATTGTGGTGGATGAGGCACATCTCATTTACAAATGTAATAAATGTCTGGTAAAATTGCTCTAATGATAAAGAAATATTTTCAGTCTAGCATTAGCTGAAGTCAGCTGTGTTACATATGGTTTTGTTTTTTTCAGATATTGGCTGAGTGTTTCAGCACACCAGTTCTTCTCAAATTCTGCTTGCAAAAATTGTAAAACTTGTTGTTCCGTCTTCATTATATTAGCGTTGCTCCACAACACTCTACCGTTGACTAGTTTACTAGTTGCTTTGAATGCATCAACCCTTTTTCATGCTCTGATTGGTTGCAGCACTAGCCAGCTGCGTGTGGAGGCCGTTTCAGAAGCAACAGTTTTTCCTGTGGCTCGTTTCCAGACCCCACCTCTAGCTAGATGTGGATCTGATCTACCAGGCTAGGAGCCAGCAGGCCTTACGTTGAACAACGTCTGTGCCTTTATTTTAACTCTACTTTTCATTTTGCCACCATAGACCTCTCAGTTTTCTTGTTTACTTTCATCCATAGCAGGCTGCGCAAGACATTATCTTGTTTTATTGCGCATGTGGGTCAAATAAAGGGTTTACACTGGAGTCTGATGTTGTTCAAATTTAAAAAATGATATGAGCAGCCATTTAATTTAGCGCTTTACTGCAATGTAAACGCGGTGTATGTGTTCCTTGATGGGATGTTTATGTGATATGTGAACGAGAATGAAAATGAATGCAGATGTTTGTACACATGCTCTGACGGTTGTCAGGTTGATGTGCACAAGTGTTGTTCCCAGATCTGATGAGAAATTTGTCCCTCAGCTAAAATGAAAACCACCAGAATTACTGCCTTTGAAGCTGTGTCTTAACAGTGGGATATTTAATATTTATTCAAGTGTACACTGAGCACTATAAAGGAAAGTTTAGAACTATTAATGAGTTCTTTATTAATGTGTGTTTAGAACATTTTAGACAACTGGAAAAGCATTGTAAATAACAGCAGTGATGTTTCAGCACCTGGTAGTGTTTGTTTTTGCATTTAGAACTCAGCAGCAAAAAAAAGGTCTTCTCATTTTTGAACTTTTCACATATATTTGGGTATTTTTTCCCCATCTTCTGGAGCTCAAAAAGGGCCAGTGATGCTCACATTCTGAGTTGGTTGTATTGTACCTTAATCAACTCTCCTGCTTCAAAATGGTTTCAGAAATGTGATGTTGTTACACATGCTGGCATGCATCAGGTGCACGTGTGTCGTCACATCCATAAGAAAGTCTGAATGTGACACTTAAGAAGTTACGAATGTGAACAGTCAAATCAAAAATACCAAATCAGGATTATATCGAAACCGGTCAATGTGGATCGTTGTGTAAAATCACATAACAACATTTTTTTTGTATTAAAAAATAAAGAATAAACACCATCTGTATAGGAACCCAAACAGACTTATGCCAAATAGAAAAAAAAGTAATACAATCAGTAATTAAGTAATGCCTTGTTGAAACAAGAGGCTGGTCATTAAAATGTAAAAGTAATAGAATAAATATAAATCTATTGTAATTTCCAGAAGTGCCTTATCGCTCAAAGAGAGTTGGTGTAGACTTTAGCAGAACCCCATCTGCCTAAATAGGAATAAGTGTACAGGTGATGGATGGATGGGTGGATGGATTTCCTGAGGTCCAAACTAGTATTTAACATTATTTTTCTGATTAATCCTGAAAGAAATGGGTTTAGTTTACTTCCAGGATGAGTCACTGGATGCATTGAACATCTTGATGAAAACAGATCTTTTTTTTAAGTGAGAAAACATCACAGTTTTATTTCTTACAGTCTCCAGAGGGTCCTGAGGGCAAGGAAGCCCCCAAAGTCACAAAACAAGAGGTAAGTGTTTTATGTGCATCTTCGTGCTGCGTGTGAGTGTGCAGTTGTGTGCTAACATTCTGTGTTTTTGTTTTTTTTTGTTTTTTTTTACTGACAGTCTGTATTTGAGTGAGAGAATAGGCACATGACAGGTTAATCATTGGTAGCAGTCACCAAGTAAATCAGCTCAAGATCAGCCCACAAAGGTACAACTGATATCTCTCTCTCTGTCGCTGTCTCTCTATCTCTCTGTCTTGTTGATCATCACTTGTTCCGGTAGCCCACCAGAAGGTCAGAGAGATTGTCAGCGGTAAGTTTCGTTCTCCCCTGCCTGTCTTCACTACTGTCACTGTCCTCTCTTTGCTCTCCCAGTCTCCCCCCATTATAGTGTCTTATTACCCTGGCTCAGAGTAAAATCCTCTCCCAGTTTATGGATTTGATCGAGGCAATCAGTGCTTACAAATTCCATAAACGTGGTCCTGGAGGATTGGGTCTGGCTTAGCATGCATGGCTTTTCTCTGTTGTCTTTGTCCGTTACTGACTGCTCTGTGTGAAACACCTTGTTGATTTGCAGCGCTGCACGATGCTAAAATGTTCAGACTATGTCTGTGTTAATCATTTGGTCATATCGTTGACAAAAAAAAAGCAATTTATGTTTAATAAAGGAGGGTCAATATATTTGGGGCAAAAATAAAACCTCAGTGAATAGTAAGATGGATGGTAAGAGTGAAATTGTCATTTGGCACATGTGTAACTGGCACATTAGTAAATGTAAATCATTTAAACCTGATCGTGCAGCGCTGCCACACAGGCCATATACATGTGTTGTACTTTACATGTTTAACTCGTTTGTATTGAGTCTTTGCATGTGTTTGTTTCAGGTTATTATGACCAGGCAACATAAAAAATTTGGCATGCAGAAAGTTTCACAGCGCCAGCTTATTTGGGGTTCCAACCATAGAGCTGTGGTGTGATTATAGTAATCATGACAAGGTGATCATTACCAAATACTCACCTTCCCACATCTGCTGCATTTTTCCCCACCATGCAGTTGAAACTGGCATGATTATAATTGTATACTTCCATCACTACAATAGCATGATATTGTTCCCAGCTTGGTAGATGACTTGGTGTCTTATGGGAATGAATGAACTTGGGATGTAAAACTGATCTCCTTGGACATTAATTATCCCAAAGATAGCAGGTAGCTCTTAATGTCTCTGCTGTTGTTCTCGTCTCCTGTGGACGGTCAGTATTAGGCCTGTAATGGATCATTTTATACCTCACGATTTGAATCACACCATGGTAAAGTTTACAGAATTAAAAGGTGAAGCAAATTTTATTTTTGCTTTCTATTTTTTGTTTGTAAGTAAAAAAATACACAACAACAACAAAACAAATTTGAAACATTAATTCAAGAAAAACAACAAAAATACTCCAAAAAGTGCAATAAAAAGGCATCATGCATGCTTTACTTACCATTACGTGAACATGTCATGATGACCATGGCTTTTCTTAAATCCGATCAGTAGTCAATGAATTTAAGTAAGTCTCCTAAGGTTTTTTTTTCTGTCAGTGGCGCAGTGAGATGATGTTCCAATCATCACATGTTGCCATGTTTGTAGGGCTTCTTTGTGCAGCAATGCAACCATACAGTGACCATTTTATCTACTTATGTTTGAGAAACATTCTAGAGTAAAAACCAGATCTATTATTAGATGTTAAGGAGTGTAGGCTTATGTTGGGGACCAAAACAGCGTGAGTCAAAGCAATATTGAACGAGAACACTTGGGGCAATGGAACCTGCGTGCCTACGAAATAAAAGGCTAATTTAAGTCTCTGTTAAGACTCAAAAATGTTGCTCTGCTTTAGTGATGTATGAATAGGGTCCCTACAGACAAACTAATGTGATTTTAGCTTTGTAAGTTTATAAGAAAAGTGTATAAAAAAAGAAGTGTATGTACAGGTATCTGTCGGGTCGCGACCGCCTATAAGCCATTTACAAATGCCTTGCAAATTCTGTCAAGACACAAAAGAAGAAGAGGTTTTGTCCTTTACTTTTCACACTTGCCTAGTTTGTAATGAAAATCTAAACCCTCATCCATTTTTTTAATGTTGTAAATATGATTTTAATCTCCACTGCCTACATGGGGATCCAGAGTGCTAACAATTGCAAAAGTTCCTCTCTGCTGCTTCGAGAGATGTTTCAAGTTGCATCTGCCGACTACTGTTTGCCCTTCATTACCCAGCATTTAAAAACCTCCTCAGAAACCTCAGGCTTTTCTCCTGCACATGTAGGCAGTTGTAGTATTATTAAATGCAAACTTAAGCTGCATGACAGCAGATACCAAGGAGAACAAAGTCAGCAGCGCTTGCTGCTCCGTCTCCACATTGTTGTTTATACCACTGTTAAACCGCGTCTGTGTATTATCATGAAGCAAATCATGAAGCAAACTGCTACAACTAGCTCCTAGTTTCCAAAAGCTTCAAGTTTTGTCCTTCCACATTAGACCACAAGAGTCGCATTTACATGCTGAAACGTGGTTTACAGGGGATTAAACCTTTTCCTTTTGCTGGGCAACATTTGGCTTGACTAGCGTGGTCACCAGGCGTAACCATAACAAAAGTTTTACATTATTTATGCGGATATAGCCTTAGTGTATGAGACTGAAAAAAGAAGGAAATGGCCAGATAGGCTCTTTCAAATAATAAAAATATGAGTTTTCTAATGCATTTAAAGCCTCTCAGTTAAAGCATTTTGTCTGTCTGTTAATATAAAACCAACTCTTTTTTTTTCCAGTTTTACAAGCAATCTCTTCAAAGTACCTTTCTTGGACCGTCACATGAAATCTCGCCGTCGCAATACAGCCAAGCACCACATTGCATCGCATTATTCAGTCCACTAATTCTGGGATTGGTGTTCTTGCATACAGGACCTCCATACTGTGAAATATAGCTGTAAATTCAAATTTCAAATATGGCTTTTTGTTTATTAATTTGTTTGTTTGTTTGTTTATTTAACTGAACTCTGGAAGACAGAATATTTAACAAGATTTCCAAGTATAGTAGGTCATGGCACACATGCCATTACAAACTATTTTTGAATGTTTCTTGGTTTGTCTCTGCCTTAGCGGAGCCTTTTGTCAGTTCTACTAAGATTTAGGTCATTTTCTAATTTTCTTGATATGACTCTGAAGTGTTTAGCTACACTGCTACTTATCTTTGGGATAATTGGAGCCTTTCATTTTAGGTCTCATGTTCAGTATCAGATTTCTAAAGATATTCTGGGGGGGGGGGGTCACATGATTTAATTTTGTGACAGCAGTATTACTGTGGCTTCAGGGTAACATGGTCCATGCTCAGCAGCTTGGAAAATTACTGCAGCAAACTTGCTTGAACTGAGCCGCTAGAATTTATACTACCATCTGATATTATCTGGAGTGTGATCTGAAGCCAGTTCCCTTTCAAAGGATGCAGACATTTAAAAATTCTTAGCGTGGGATTATTGCCAAAGCCAAGTGCTTAGGAAATTCTGAATCATGAGGCTTTTTATGTTTTTATGTCTCATGTGTTTTATGTTCTTGTTTAATTTGTAGAAACCTGCCCCACCCAAGCCTGAGGCCAAACCCAAGAAGGCCATCGTCAAGGTAAAAAACATGAATTTAAGAGTTTGAGGCAGTTGGTGAATTACTAAAAGCTACTGAACGCAGGAACTCACATAAACTCCTTGCAAGTCTTTTTTTGCAGATACATTTAAGGCGTTCAAAGCTCATTCATTTCCAGTTAAATTAACCCTGTATTTATTTAGATTTAATCTACTGACCACATATTGTAAGAGTGCCATTTGTGGCGTAACTAAGAAGAAGATTAAAAAGAGAACCCTTTTGCATACAAAAGATGATTTGGTCATAGCAGGGAGGTTTTTTGCATTTACATTGTCAAGTACCATTTTTGAGAGTAAATGCAGTAGATTCTGCTCTCATTTGCTCTGTACAGAAGGTGGTAGATGACAAGGCGGCCAAGGCAAAGAAAGGCGGCGCTAAGGGAAAGAAGGAAGACGGTCCTGCCCAGAATGGCGAGACCAAGGCCAATGAGGTATGAGGAGAGGAAAATGAAGAATAACAAGGATGAAACGATTCTGAGTTGGAAACAGACAAAAGTAATGATGTTTATTCCTCTATTCCTTTAATCTGTGTGCAAACATGAACACACACATGCATTATATACACATAACCCTCTCAACAATTACATCTGCTCCTTTCCACTAATACTCCACACATCTTTTACTGCTTACTTGTACAAATATTCATGCGTACACACACACACGCACACAGATCTACGTGTCTCGTCCATCTGTTAGTGTGTCTTCCATCAGAAGCACGGCTCCCTCCTTGATGTCAGTGAGAGGGCAGAGCGAGACAGTCAGAGTTAATGGTATGGTTGAGTGTTTCTAATTCATCTCTGGTTTGTGTGTGCGTTTGGACACTAACAACTTACTTATATTATCAGGGCAAACGTTTGCTCAGTGTCCTTTGCAGTGTCGTATGTGTGTTTTTGAAGGAGAAATAGAGAGTGAAGAAACTGCAGTGAGTGAATGAAGAGGTGAGGGTGTCTTGCTTGCTGTGCAGTGAAGTGGGCCAAGGACAGCTTTTTTACTTCAGCGGGAAGGTTTGCTGCTGCTCGCAGAGCTGTGAAATGTGATTGGCTGGCTGAGTTCATAAACAGCTGGATCCACCAGCAGCCAGGCGGAGGAAGCAGACAGGAGACGTTCACTCCAGTGACACTGCAATAGTGAAATTCAATTACCTTGTTGATAATGTCAACAATGGAGATACTTTTTTTTTTTAATTCAGAAACTTTAAATGCTTTTCCTTTTACATTTAGGTGAGAAATAAGCAGGTCATTAGCAGAAAATGTAACCTCATTGAAACTGACTAATTCCTGACTAAGTGCACTCAGTTGTAGGTAAAAATTAACAATTCTTAGCAATAAATTAGGAAATGTGATGTCATGCAGGTAAAGTGAATGAATAAAAAATTGACTAACACTTTGAGAAAAGTAAAATTGCTTTCTAATGTTGTGATAAAAAGATTGATACTGCTTTTATACATTGTACATGTGGAATTAGCTGACTGGGCCTCATATATCAGGAGCATCATATATGCTTCAACATACCCCCTCAGAGTTTCTCTAAGATAAGCTGTGAAGTGGAATCTTTTTTCCTCCGTATCAAGATAATATAGGATAAGATGAAGCTTTATTGATCACCACACAGTGGGGAAATTCACTTGTTAGAGCAGCTCACAATACAATATAAATGACAAAATTTATATAAAGTCAAAAACAAATTGTAAATTTAGCAGTAAAATATTTGATCAGTTGTTCATCAGCGCCTGTCCCTGGAGTAAAAACGTTAATGTTTTGATTTCATATCAGATTTGATATATTTTTTTAATACCAAATGTCATAAGTTTAATTTCGAGCCACCCATCTTGAAAATAAAGCTGGCAGCCTTGCACCAATGCTAACGCAACATTATCAGCAAACATCCATCACTATTCACTATGATGTGGTTACTGAAAATGCAGTTAAGACAAGCATATAAGATATTTTCAAATAGGACAGTTAAAATTCAATCGTCTCATTTACCAAAGCCTGTTACATGGGGAACTCGCTCTCAAAACTGTCATTTTTATCTGGGTATTTATTTTGGATATTTCACATCGGGGTCAGATAACTCTCATGAGTGAGTCATGGAGAAACTTGTTTATATAATTTCTCTTTATATTTCATAAATTAATATGCTAACCTTATTATGTCAGCAAGCTAAGAAGCAGGTAGACGTTAAGATCATTATTCCGAAAAGGAAAATCAGCATGTCTTCTTTACCATGTCCGTGTCTGACGGTGAACAGTTAAGATAACATTACTTGAGATTTATGGGCAGGCCCATATATCCATTTTTCTGTGCAGCTGATGTTTTACAAGGTCACAGGAGGCAGCAGTTTGATGTCCCCCACACCTCCTTCTCCCTCGCAACATCCTCCAACTCCTTCATGGGGACACCACTGAGGCATTACCATGCTAGCCAAGCGATAATCTTCATCACGTAACTCCAGGGTCTTCCCTGAAGCACATGTCCGAAACACATCCACTGAGAGGCATCCTAACCATACGCTTGAATCATCTCACCTGGTCTCTTTCAATATAGAAGAGCAGCAACTCTATTCTAAGTCTCTTACTCTATGCCCAAGAGGGAGACCAGTCACCCTTTGGTGGAAGCTTATTATGGTCTTCTTGCATTTGCAGTCTCATTCTTTCAGCCACTACTCATGGCTACAAACAGACTTGCATCTTTGGAAATGCTTCTTTTTTTTAACCTCTAGGAGTCAAATAGCACTGTATCATCTGCAAAAAGCGACAACTGGAAACCTTCACCCCTGAGCTGTGTCAAGAAAATTCTGCCCATAAAGGTTATGAAGAAAATTAGTGACAAAACACACCACTGTCAGAATGCTATGGAAAAACATCTGACTTACTGGGATGTGAACCAAGATGCAATCTCACCCCAGTTGTACAGGGACTGAAAGGCCTGCAGTACCTGTACCCCCTTAATCCAAAAGTACCTCTACGGGACACCCTGAACAGTATGGTTATAAGCCTAATCAACCTTATAAGGTTAATATGGTTGGGCTCACTCCCATGCACTTGCCTGTAACCTAGTAGGATAAAGTGTCTGTGCAGTGTTCAACGATCATGACAAAACCCAATGTTAAGTCCAACTATTTGGTTACATGCTTGCTGTGTCTTTAACACCTGGCTTAAACTTTTAACAGGGAGTCTGAGAAGTACGCTAGGACAGCTCGTCTAGTCTGCTAATCCTAAGGCACTGCCTTAGACTACCATGTATTGTTATGCAGTCATGCAACAGATAGTTCAGCAGCATATGGAGCCTTGCCTTTCAACTCTATCGCCTTGCTTCTGCAGATTTGTTTAACTACCTCAGCAATCTCAGCCCCATTTATAAGTGAGTGTTTATTTACTCCGCTAGGTTTTGTTTCTGTTATAAAAGGCATATTACTTGGGTTGAGGAGATCCTAAAAGTATTCTTTTGACTAGATTGGGTATCCCCAATTGAGTTCAGTGAGCACTCCATACCTGCTGTAAACGGTGCCTGGAAAGTACTGTTTCCTCTTTTGAAGCATCTGGTGTTTTGCCAGAAACTCTTTTAGGGATATTGAAAGCGATGTTCCAAGGCTTCACACAGACTGCTTACCCAAATTATCTTTTTTTTTTTTTATTATTGAGTATTTGTTTGGCCACACCCCTTAGGCCAAGATCTGACATCAAGGAGCCTCTCCCCTGGACCTGGCTGGAGGGCCTATTATAACATACTTCATACTATGCTTATTATCAGCAGTTGAAAAATGATGCTCAAATCTAAATGAATTCTCTAACACACAAAAATGACTCAATTTCTAAGTATTAGGTGACAAATGAAATTGCTCAGAGAAATGTATGATTGGAACACCCTTAAACTTTTCTTTATTTCAATTTCCACTGGAGATTATGCTCTCATTTTGGCATGATTAGCCGACAGTCAAGATGGTGTCAGAGAAAACATTTGAGGAATATACCCTCTTATTAGCTGTTTTATTTTGTCTCTTTGTGTAGGCTTGATGGCGGGATGGCAATGTGGATGTAAAAATGAAAAAATGTAATCAGAGTTTATCTAACTCTTAACAAAATTTCAGTTATGAAGCTTATCTTTGTTGCAACCTTGCAACTTTCTGTAAGTACTGGTATGGACAGCTCAGTAGAAACAGTAGTTTTAAAGAAGATTACTAGTATAGTACTTTTAAGAGCTTTGAACTTGTGGATGTACTATGTAAAACCACAACCTCCAACCAAATTAAGCCCAGAGAAAGTTGATTGGTGGAATTCTTACATTAGTAAAATGCAGGCACTGCTGTAATCTGCCAGGGATAGATGATAGCAACACCTGCTTCCTTATCTCTGTTCACCTTTTCTTTCCCGCAGGCAACTGAAGCAGCAGAGGAGGCGACTGAGGAGGAGGCATAAAGACACGGACGCGTCCACTGACTTGTCCCTTCTGACTTCATGGCAGCAAAGCATCTTTTTTTACTGACAATTTTTGTACCATGCTGAATTTTTTTCTTTTTTTTTTTTAGACTTGTGATAGTAGAGATGGACAACCAGCAGCCCCACCTCATATCTTCATGCTCCTTTAACCTCTGGTTTTGCTCACTTCTCCTCCCTCCTTCATTCTGTACCGCTGTAGAGTATGGTATGCCCCTTAGGAGCAAAAAACAAACAAACAAAAAAAAAAAAAAAAAGAAAACACAAAACAGAATGAAGTGGTTTTATCAGACAGCTGCAGATGTTCTTTGTTTTGCCTGAAGAGGGCCATAAAAGTGACTGTTATGAACTTTAAACCAGCTCTGCCTTTGTTTGTTTATCTCCTTAATAAAAGATGATCATCATTATTGGCACTCTGCCCATAATGAGTGATGCTCCAGTTTTCTCTCTTATGGTTATGGTGAGGGTTTCTGGGTGCATATCAACAGTTACGATGCAGAGCAAAGAGAACCCAGCTCCACAGTTGCCCTGGGGAACATTTGCAGCTTTAAAAGAAATTTAAAAAGTCCTAGGTTGTAGAATCACCACCACTGTTTTTCACATAGCTCTTTTTGTAAGTGTGTGCTGGAGTGAAAGTGTTGTGGGTCTCTGTGTTTGACTTTGTTCATTCTGTTCCCCCCCTCCTGTATTTTTTTTCCCTCCCTGAGCGCCTTGTCCCGCAGCAGAGTGACATAGCAATAATGGGTGGTGCTTCTGTTTTAGGCGGCTCTATTGGCTTTGGACCCTCTGGGCTTCATCCTGTTAGGATAATATTTTGAAATAAAAGAAAAAGTTGATGTCACCTTGGAGTGTTTCTGTTTTGTTTTTTTTAAATGTCTCTTCACACACACAAATAACACTATTTCTGTGTAATATATTAGCGTGTACATTGTACATTGTATTTTTTATTTGGTTTTATTTTTTGTATGTGGAAGCCAAGTGTTGAGGCGTGTATGCGCTGGGCACCTGTTCCGCTTGTGTTCTAGAGCTGTGTTCAGGTCTACAAGTACTTTTTAAACCAACACAAAGCCACTGCTGTGTGTCTGTGTACATCTTTGTGTGTGTGGGAGGTCGCCAGGGGCACGTGTCTGTATTAAGTACAACTGCTGTGTCAGGAAGTGAAAGGTCAGCATTTGTCAGAGCAGTGGGACCTGTGAAACCAGTTGGCCTCTTAACAGCGTGATGATCTGCCACTCAAACCCATGGACCAATTGCCATGTTTCTTTCTCTTCCATGTAGAGTTGAGGAGTGATGATGACTAAATACCAAATCAGATGCCTCCATAAACAGTATGACGCCTTCAAAATTACTTTCAAACCCTGAAAACTAAAATAGATAAAAGAACAAACAGTGCCTACTAGGTTGTACTTGCTTCACAAACTATTTTGATACAAGTAACTAAACTAACATAAGTAACTAACTAAAAATACATAAAGAATACTAATAATCTTAGCTGTGGTTCTTCTACATGATTGTCGCAGACGAAAGGACAAAAAAATGGCAGAAGAGTTTGGACAAAGAATAAAACTTGATTGAGCATCCATTCACTTTAATGCGCAACTGTTTGAAAGTTAGAAAACAAATCAAATAAAAAAACAAAAAAAAACAATAGATGGTTCAGTACCTCAAGGTGGGTGTTGACAAACATACTTAGGGCTCAGCAGTGGATCTTTTTCCTCCCACTGGAAACAAAATTGGTAACTTCCCTTTTTTCCCTCTTTGCTCTCAACCTTAGATGTCTGTGAGGCCCTACAATCAGCTGATGGGCACGAGGTGAGGTTGCCTCCTTGTGGCCAGTTAGTCCACACAATCACAATCAATCTTGGAATATCTGGAGCAAAAAATAAAATATGAAGTGACCAATGAAGCCTAAAATATTAAACCTGTCTCAAGGATGGTCAATTAAAGTTACCTAGAAAAGCAAGGTACATAGTGAAGAAATAGTAACGTACATGCAATGACAAAGAGGCAAAGAAATCACTGAATCAAATCATAATTCAAATGTATTGCTTTGAAAAGTGCAGTTATTCTCAAGAGATACATGACTTCACTCCAATAGATAAATATTAATCAACATGGAGGTTCAACAGACATGTGCTCACATTCTTAGATTTGTGTTCCAGTGGATTAACCTGCCCAGCACTGCTCCAGTACAGGCTTTGCTGGTGATGTTTCACGGTGTCCTTTGCTCAGGTTTGCCTGTGATTTTGGAGGTTTATCCTTGATGACTTTGTCACAGTGTGAACACTGAATGCTGGTCCGTGTTTTTGCACATGCACTACACAAAGGTCAGATCAATGAGTGGTGATGCCTGTTTGATAAATGTACTGCCTGGGAATGTCCTCACACTGACCAGAAAGAGAGGAAACAAGTCCAATCAAAGTCTCTCAATTACAACAGAGACAGAATTAAGATGACAACAAACAACTTTCTTAGGTAAGATCCTTCCTTTTACTTTCATGGAAATGTAAAAAAAAAAGTCTAATTGAATTATTTGTTCATGTTTTAGTTTGCTTACATGTTTTTTATCCACTCTACTGAAACACCGGTGAACAGTTGGGGTAAATACATAAATTAGGGAAAGCTACAACATTTCCTCCTTTCAGGGTGAAGATTAAACCCACTTATCTGCAACTGTGACACAAAAGAGTCGGTGGTTTAGCCCCAATGATGATTATACCCCTTACTGACTTTCTATCTGTTGTGCCATCTTCTCTGCATTTAACTATTCTGGGATAAAACCTGCCAACTTGCTCAACTGAAACTAGATTGTGAGGTAGTCAATTTAAAATGCAGGCTTGTGCACAGACT
The DNA here is from genome assembly GCA_037176975.1 of Arrhamphus sclerolepis. Taxonomy (NCBI): domain Eukaryota; kingdom Metazoa; phylum Chordata; class Actinopteri; order Beloniformes; family Hemiramphidae; genus Arrhamphus; species Arrhamphus sclerolepis. The sequence continues at coordinate 1,286,823 of JBAMYA010000017.1, forward strand.
TGTACATACAAATATTATATGTATACATACATCCTGAAACTCTGCTTAGGCCTATATGTTAACACGAAGACTGCCTCTACATGAACCTTTGTTGTTTAAATAGTATACTTTAGATTACTGGGATATTTATTCTATTTGATAAAGGACTTATTTATTTTGTTGGGTTTCTACCAAACAAGGCCCTGCACATTTGCAGAGATAAACAGAAAACACTGAGAACATGAGAAAAAAAAAAAGAAAGAATTCACAGCTTGAATGGGGTGTTTTGAAAAGTGCACTTTGGCTCCTTGCACATGTCAAGATATCCCACTTTTTGAATTTGAGATTGCTGCTTCCCAAGGTTGTGTTAACATTGTTTTACGTAACAATTGGGAAGTAAAACAATTTTTTTTTTTTTTTTTAGCAAAAAAATATGACATTTCTGGAGGAATGGGAAAATATGCAATACTTATCAGCAAGTGGTAGTTTTAACGTTTGGATGACCTTTGATGTTTAAAAATGAAACTCAAGTAGATTTTATGTTTAATGTTATTAAAAAAATTGTAACGTGTATAAGTATGAACATTAAGAGTTTGCCCATTTTAGTTTACAAGTGTTAGTCGATCACTGAGTGTATGTACTGTTATTATTTCCTTGATCATCGTTGTGATCGTAAATGTTGCATCAGGATCTCCATTTCCATTAAATTGTTGTAACTCGCGGGGTTTCATTCATTAAGCTGCATTCCCCTTCTTTTCCAACCCTTCCCCCATTTTACTGCCTCGCAATATTTGGAAGAGAAATGGACGACTTCCCCACTAAACGGCTCTTAAGATAGAGTGGGTGTGTTTGTTACACATCGTGTTACACAAGAGAGGCCGATACGGACGCAGAGAATTAACTCAACTGTCGTAGCTGTTTTATTTAAGAAAACGCCAGCTGGAAACATTAGTTCGGCTTGCAAATCCCTCTCAAACACGGGAGCCATGTTTGAGTCGCGTCGAAAATAGGAGCGTAAATTGTGTTATGTCAATCCATAAAAAGTTCAGCCTAAAAAAATATACTTTTGTATGCGAAATGTGGTTAAACGGGCATCCGAGTGTAAAGTAACAGACACGCTGCCGCAATGTGTCCTCTCCTTCAGCGGGCTGCCATTTCTTCTTCACGCACACCACAGCCCGCTCGTATGCTTCCGCAACAAGGCTAGCGCTTTTTTTCCATTTGAGGGGGAGGGGGAATTAAACAAACACATCTCTCTTGCGAACCGACTGTAAATGTAAATTCGCTTGGAGTGGCATTAAATTCGTTAAAATTTGTAGCCATACCTTATATGTCATAGTAAGGCGAGGTTTTGTCAGATGGGATTAAAAAAAAACGTTGAGCGCGCACTAGTTGCCGCTCCGCGGAGGAATAGTCGACGCAGCCGGAACTACGTGTGAGCGGAGCTGAATGGAGGCAGCCTCTTCCTGGTGGATAAACAGTGACAGCTACAGGGCAGCCACCGAGACCCAGCACACAGGCTCTGGCGCTGCCCTGGCAAACAACACCAAAATGGCTTCAGACAGTACACACATCGCGCAGTTGACTTCTGGTGAGTAAAGGAGAGCGGAAAATAATGTCACGGTTGTTTTAATATCCCCCCAGTTTCCTCGGTGCCCTCTTCTAACGCAGCTCCCGTCCTCTTCTCCCCCTCCAACCATACCAGAACTGTACTTCCTAATAGCCCGATTTCTAGAAGCTGGACCGTGTCAAAAAGCAGCGGAGGTCGGTGTTTGTACATCTAAGTATAATTTACAATATGTCCGGATTTGTAATGAGGTGTAATTTTGTATTTTTATCCCATTTTCAGACCCTGGTAAGGGAGGTGGAGGAGAAAGAGGTAAGCGGTAGCAGGACTAGGAGAGATGCTTCTCTCTGCACTGTACTTTGCGATGTTGCTTTTACTCTGATTTATCAATTACTCTTTTCAAAGATAACTCGATACATTTATGAGCTGCATGATCACAGTCGACACTGTTTTTCCATCTCAGCTGCTACCCAAAAGACTGGACTGGACAGGGCAGGAACACCCCGGGACGTACGAAAATTTGGTAAGGGTGCTCTATAACTGAGGAAAAAGTTTTTAGAGAGCAAGATAAAAATTGAATTTCCCGCAATTTTTAAATCAGGTGGTAAAGAAAAAAAACTCCAAAGGCTTTGCAAGTTGAGTTGGCGGCAGGTTGGGGCTTTTTTTTCTCCTTTTTTTCTGTTTTTTTTTGCAGCACTCAGAGGTCGGGTCCCCTCAAACCTCCTGTGAGGCATGGTGCAGTTTGATGCCATGCAAGTCCAAAAGGTCTCAATAGTTGCTGGAAAATAGTGTGTGAAATGTTGATACGTCATGAGTGTTGTGGTGTAGGAGCGCCAGGATCCGGAGGAGGGACTCCCTGCGCCACAAGCCTGAGAGAGATGGAGGCGCTCTTGTCCTGCAAGAATCATAATTTGTGTGCCTGGGCTGAAAACACAGAAAGGGGGGCACGAGTTAGAAAACATGACTTCTTCTTCTTCTTTTTTTTTTTTTTGGAGGAGAATATAAACAGTAGATTCAGTTTAAGCTGCAGTTGTAGCTCTCGTTTGAGTCTCAGCTGCAGCCTGGTTGTTGTTGACTCATTTTGGAGAGCGATTTTGAGGCACAGTGGTGCAAAAGAGAAGAAGGAGACCCGGTGCATGTGAAGATGAGAGGTAACTTTTAGGGGATATCTTACAATCGCGCTATTAATGAGGTATTAACTGTCATGTAAATAAGCAGAGCTTGTCTGAAGGCGCCGTTAAGGCACAGAGGGGTTGTGTAGAGAAGTTATTTCATGTTCCTGTCACGATCAGGCTTTTCAGAAGCGTGCGATCCTACTTTTTTTTTTTTGGGTTCATGTTTTTGTTATTTTGTAAGTTTTATTTAAACGTTTTATATGGAAATAATGGCACGTGACCTGTTTAATCAGCAACGACTGATAGGTTTTTTGATTCTTATTTTTATTTTTTTACCATCGTGTCCACAGATTCGGTTGCACGAGCCACCAGACTCGGTGTGATCGCGTGCAGCGTGGACGGCGTGTCCGTTTATGCGTTTGAGGAATTATTGACAGCGTGTTTCTGCCTCGCTGCGTGTTTTTCTTTCTTCCTGCTCGGCTCTCCGAGCCTCCTCCTCCTCCTCCTCCTCCTCCTCCTCCCAGCCCCACTCATTCAGCCTGCACCCTGTCTATTGTGCATCATTTTGCATCTAAAAAAAAACAATATATATACATATATATGTGCACATTGCAGATGGGTATTTTAATTATCGGACCAAATATAATCGTAGAGCTTAGCAGCAGTGGGAAAGGATATTTAGGTTTATCTGCGTTTACAGATGGATGTTTAGGCCGCTGCAGAAAGGGGGTTGGGCAGCTATGAAGAATGAACGTTTGACTCTCAATTATATTGTTGTAATTAACAACATTAATTGTTGCTAATTAATTAGATTGCATTAATTGAATGAATTATCATTTCCATTTTTTTGTTGCATAAAACCTATATGGAGCACAATGTCACATTAATTATCTGGGCCTTTTTACATTTAAAAATAATAATCATCATTATTACAAATAATTAATTAATTAATAGGCTAAATGATGGTTATTGCAATCACTTATGATGGCAAAGCGTGTCAATTGACATAGATTTATGTAGGAGACTGTAACCTTTATAAATAAAATATGTTTTTGCTATTTTAAAGCAGCATGTTGTGATGGAAAGTGAGGCGATAATAAGACAGCAACTTGCAGAGGTGTGCAGGACCATGTGCTCTCTGGTGGTGCAGTTGTAACAGGCGGAGTGTTATCTGTTATCTTTCACAAGTGAAGAAAATGGAGCAAATTGTTCTTCGTTTACGTATATGCCGTGTGTGTGTGTGCGCGTGTGTTGAATCTGTGGCTACCTGAAAGGGGCTTGTGCTATGATATGTGCTTAGAAACACTGATCACGTCTCCGAGTCAGGAAAGATGTTGAAAGCAATTAAGGGATCATTAATTGGATATGTGTGTGTCACAGAGGCAGAGAATAAGTGTTATTGTTCCTGCTCAGATAAAGAAATTGAGAAAATGAGTGTGTGTGGGTGTGTGTGCGTGCGCATGTGATCATTGTGGAATTTTGGGCTCAAAAGACAACGCAAGGATATTTAAAGCAGATGTGACTGAAACAAAGCTGATTAATGCATGTTTATTTATGCGTTTAAAGCATACTTCCTGAAACGAACACACTGCTGCGTCTTTCTCCTTGTCATCCTGTAGTGTTGTCACATGCTATTCCAGTCATTCGCGTGTGTGCATTTCTTCAGAAGTGGGCCATGTAAGGGGGGGGGGTCCCCCCATGTGTCAGTGGAATCTGAGACACACTGTGTTTGTAGCAGCGTTGGTTTCTTTCTCCCTCATGCTTGTGTTGCATGCCACACCCCCCTGCTCTGTGCTGTAGTGCTGCATCTGTATTCACGTAAGAACAATTATTCTAACTGAATTTCAGCATTCATTTTTGGTGCAGATTATATCATGTTAATTATGTTCTACAAATGTGGAAGAGCTGATTTGCTGGTTTCTTTTTTTCCATTTTGAGAGCAAATGTGATTCATTGAAAAAATAAGTAATTAATAGGTCTTTAATAATTTACTGAACTAATTAGTCTTTATTAGCATTACTGAATTATTTCTAGTAGACCTTTTAGATTTGAGTTATTGATGCAGAACTCGGGCACTTTTGGTAGTGACCTTGATTTTTATAATGATTCTTATCAATTTGATGAAAATGTAAGATTGTATCACTGAAAGGATTCAAGTACAAATGTTTTTGTCTAAAGGATTAATCTATTTTGATTTTCAGTTACAAGTTTGGCAGTCAGCAGCTGTGAAACAAATCTAATCAAGATAGCTGAGATAAAATAATTCCCTTTTGCAGCGATGCCTTTTTTTAATAACATGAATCCAGGGCAAGTCTTTCCTTCTTTGTGCCCTGGGTGGAAGCCCAAACACAGTAACAGGTACATCTGTACAAAATATTATCTTACTGTTTCCATGTGCACATGCACAATAAGTCACTGCAGCGCATGAGACAAAAATAAAACTGAATGCTTGCCAGTTTCCATGACTTATCATGCGGGACGTCTGGGATATAACATATTTCATTCTCATTTAAAGGTTCTTTTATGCACAGATGTAGAGAAAAAATATTCACAAAGCAGTGAGTATTACTCAGGCTTCATGCAGACACAGTGACACAGACTTAAGAACAGTGAAAAACAGAAAAGACAGATGTGGTCACAAAAAGAATGCCGCTTCTATTGCTTTAAAAATAAAACATTCTGGCTCCAGAAAGGTTCTTGTTAACCAAAAACAAGTGCTATGTCTGCACTGCTGTGCCTTGTATCATATGAATTTTAGTATTTAAATTGACACCACAAAGCAGTGTATGAGTGCAAGCTCTGATCTGAATGCCATCCGCTGAAAAAAGTCATGTCGCAGCCCAGTCAATCATTCACTTTAGCCTGGAAGAGTACTGTATGAATAAAATGATTTACGGTTTCTAGCGGTGTAATAAACTAATTTCCCCTTTCAAATTACTTCAGAAGTGTAGTCACAATAGTAACCATCTGCTGTGTTTGGTTCTTTGAAACCAGATTTATGGTTTTAAAGGTCAACAAAGGATGAGTGACAGTTTGTGTTTTGAGAGTAAAAAAGTAATTTATCAACCTCTG
>JBAMYA010000017.1:1292655-1330233 GCA_037176975.1 Arrhamphus sclerolepis
TAAATACTGCCACATATCCTGATGCATAAAACCTTAAATCTGCTTTTTTGAGTTCAGTAAAGGCCTCCAAAACCTGTGATATTGATATCAGGTAATTATGATCTTGTTTTATGTGTTGTATCTCTATGTTCTTCCTTCTGAACTCTCTATGATAAGGGGCACCAGTTACATTTAAACTGCAAAGTCTTCACCCAGCACGGCTTCTTGAAGACAGCTCTCTCAGTTTAACTTTTTAACCACGCTAGCGTGCTTGCCATGATTGCTGTCATTTATCTGCTTGTCTGCATACTTACTGAAGTGTATTCTTGTGCTCAGGTGAAGCTCTACAGACACATCACTCCAGACCACCTGCTGCAGGTTTGCTCCAGAGTATGTCCGCTGCTGGAGAGGGAGGTCCCCGCCAGCGCACCCGGACTCACCAGCCTATTAGGAGCTGGCAGGCAGAACCTGCTCCGGACAACCAAGAGTGAGTAAATGTGAAGGATACGAGCTACTTTAATGTGTCCATGTGCAGTTACACTAACTCAGCCAGCTGTTTTTGCACTCCCACAGGTATGTAGATTAATTTACAGAGACAAATACGTCTTTGTGCTTCTCGTCTTCATTCAGGTTGCAAGCATGTTGTGTGGAAGGGCTCAGCACTGGCTGCACTACATTGTGGAAGACCACCAGAGCCACCTATTATTTATGGGAGCCCACCAAATATTGGTAAAGGAAATTTTGACATTTCTTTTTGGGCTATTTTCTCTCCATACTTAATGACGACGTCTGTCCTAACCTGTTTATGTGTCTACGCTCCATCCAGTGGAGACCAGCTACAGCCGTGGACTGAATGGCTCCTACCGTCTGCGGCAGCTGGTGCCCACAGCCGTGTACCAGCACATGAAGATGCACAAGAGGATTTTGGGACACCTGTCGTCTGTGTACTGCGTAACCTTTGACCGTACGGGGCGACGTATCTTCACTGTAAGGCTGCAGTGTTTCATATCTGTGTGTGTGTGTGTGTGTGTGTGTGTGTGTGTGTGTGTGTGTGTGTGTGTGTGTGTGTGTGTGTGTGTGTGTGTGTTGACCTCAGCTGGCCTCCCTGCCTGTGATGTCTCTCAGTTTATACAAACGATTTAGGAGCCTACTTATCACACTTTTAGTGACACTGTAGTGTGACAGCAGTTGCTTTGTTTGCTTAGTCACCTTTTTGTGTGCTGTTGTGTATGTTTGATGGTTGCAAGGTGTCTTTTCCTTAAAGCAGTTGTGTAAACACTCCTGACAGGACGTAATTGCGTTTTACCTTGCAGAGTGTTGGAGGCTCGAGCTCTTTGACTCACAGTGATAAGATGTGTGGGAAAGAATTTGCACAATATTGTGGAAATAATTGTGTTTTGCAAAAGTCCTGTGGTCTGTAAAGGAGGAAGCTGCCCTTTCTCCTCTTGGTGCCTTTTGCGTGCATGCGTGAACAAGTGCCTTTTCTGATTAAATGATAGAGAAACTGTTCTTATTGTGTGTTAGATATTGACCACACAAGAAGAAAATGTTGGTGTAATGTTGCTGTCCTTCTTTATGAATCCTTGAGTCAAACACTGCCTGCTGCTTTACACCATTTTCAGCTTTCACTCTTTATATCTCTAAAAATGGCTGGCTGCTGCGAGGGAGGGAGGAGAGCTTAGATTAACTCTCTCCGTCTCTCATTCTGTTATCTCTCCCTCTTTTTCTCTCCCCCGTCCTCATCCTGTGTGGCCACTCCTTTGTTCATTTCTCTACATCTCTTCTCCCCCCACCCCATCCTGCTATTTCTCATCATAACTGGAGAAAATGTTTCCTCCGAGGCGCTGGCTAAGTGCCAGAATTAAAATTCATTTTTGGTCTCTGTCACTTTCTCCTTCTCCATCTTTTTTTCTCTGTACTAATTTTTCTTCTCTCCTTTTGTCTTCTTTGATCATGAAATAACTTATATATATACATATATATTGATGTATGTTGATTGATTATTGCGTGTAGCCTAAATACTCAATAGGATAATCGCATTTAAAGAGTAAGTGAATGTGTTGATTCCCAGACTACCATGTTGATTAATAATATAGCTTAGAAATCAGAGTTCATTTTCATGGTCAATGAAAAAGATAAACAACTTGGCTTGGATCAAAAGTCTCTGTTACAGTGGTTAACATCTCTTTAGTTGTAAAGTCAAGGTTTTTGTTGTTTTCAAACCTTGAGCCTCTGTGTACCAGTTTTCATTTTGTCAATTTGTATTTTATTATTATTTAAAAAAAAAAAAAAAATCACCTTCACATTTTTAATTTGTTCTCAGCCTTTTGTCTAAATTACTTGCTGTTTTTTGTCGGCACCTCAGAGCAGCTCCAGTCATACTTTAGTCTGCTGGCAATGAAGTGAGGGATTAAGGTTTATTTAAAGAAGGGGATCTCACATTTCCTCTATTTAAAAAAAAATGCTGGGAGCATAACCTGTCCTTAGAAATCCTTTTCCAATATAACAGGACAATTATACTAATATTAACAATGTCATAATGTTTTAATACTCCCCATTTTCAACTAAGGGGGCAGCTTTTATTATGTGACTTTATTTTGCATTGTAATGATCTTTTCTTTTTTATTTATTTATTAAATTTTTTTTAGACCTTAATCGAAGCACAGATGGGTGTGGGACTGTGTTGAGTTTCAAAACATTTTAACCCTCCCCTCCCAAACACACACACACAGACCACCACCACCACCTCCACACACACACGCACACACACCCACAAGCTGGATCACTACCAAGAATTCTCAGCGCAGCCCCTAAAGATGGGTCTTATGTCTAGATTTAGCTCTTGATCGTGTTGTACAAGCTGACTCGAAGCTGCCAAACTTTTTAGATGCTGGAATATGATTTTTCTTTTTCTTTTTTCTTTAGCTTTTTTGCTGAATTGCTTATAAGTTATTGGCTTTCATGGCTCTAATGCTGACCTTTTTGCTCTTACTGCCAGTGCAGTTTTAGTTAAAATGAGACTTCCTCAGGAGTCTTAGCCTTATGGCCAATGAATTTTTAATTCACAGTCTTGCTGTCTGAAATGACTTGATTTTGTTGTGTTCAGTTCTGTTTTCTGTCATCTGGAGACGATAACATGGAGAAAGCATGTAGACATACGTATCCCTCAGTGGTGTGAATAACCTGGGTGGTTTGTTTTTTCCACTGCAGTTAGTATCTTTCATTGTGCACTACACTTCACTGACTGTAATAGTTTGAGGTAGACTGGCTTAGAGGAATGTGACTTTATTAGTTTATCCAGTTTTTGTCATTTCAAATTAAACTCCATCAGTACTGTGTGTGCTCATTTTCTTATCTGCTGAACAGCACTGTGTGAAATTTGTGTCCTTTCAGGTGCATATACTGGATCAAAGTCACAATTTCCCTGTTAATTTGGCAATGCTTGTTGTATTTCTGTCCCTGTAAGAAAACCAAGGGAACATCTTATCATGTCAGTTGGCGCATTTGTCTGTCTAATGACAATAATCAGCTTAGTTGCATGATTATAAATGAGTTGTCTCTCAGTGCTTTGGAATATTGATGGTCACTTGTTGTCACAGTGCAAATTAGTCTTCTATTTTCTGTTTTCTTTCTATCTCATTTCCCCCCGTTTGTCATCTAGTTTTCTGTCTGCAGAACGTTAGCATTCTCAACTATATTATAATTTCTCTTTTGAACTTGACATGTTTAATTTGTCTTGCATGCCACTTCTGTTACTCTCATCTTTGACTGTCATGTAGTGCAATACTTCTTTTTTTTTTTTCTGACCCAGGGCTCAGATGACTGCCTTGTGAAGATCTGGGGAACAGATGATGGACGTCTGCTGGCGACCCTGCGCGGCCATGCTGCTGAGATTTCCGACATGGCCGTGAGCTACGAGAACACCATGATTGCTGCTGGGTCATGTGACAAGACCATCAGAGTATGGTGCTTACAAACGTGCGCCCCTTTGGCTGTCCTGGAAGGACACGCAGCCTCCATCACCTCACTACAGGTACAAAGAGTGTTGGTTTGTGGGGTTTTATCTGTGTGTGTTTAAGGACCCCAGAAAGCCTTTCAGAAACAAAATCATCCAAACTGGAGGTTTATGCATCTCAGGCGTTTCTTCATGTTGGTCTTCTGTACACTGCCAGATTTTATATTGTCTGTGTACAGTCATGTGAAAAAGAAAATACAACCTCTTTCTTCTCTAAGAATAGTGAAGAGCAGGGCAAAAAAACCCCCACATCATTTGGACTTTGTCTGATCTTAAGATTAGATAAAAATAAAACAAAAAACAAAAACACCATATGACACAGTACACCAGGTATTTTTTGTAAATGAAACTAAATCTATGCCAAAATGTTGAAGCAGTGTGTGGGGAAAACAAAAACCCTGAGTGGGGCATTCATGGATTTAGTTTTTGGACAACAGTGGTTATCTGTTATACAGATGCATCTGAAATAGTTGTATCTGGACGAACCACAAGATGGAGATGGATGTTTGTCCATAAAGCACAATTCAGCAAATGTTAAACGCAGGATATCAGCACAGACGCCTCATAGTTATTATGGAGCACGGAGGTGGGCTGTTGATGATTTTTAGCTGCAAAGATCTGGACACCTTGTGGTTGCTGAGTCAGCCACAAACTCCTCTGTTCAAAGTATTTCTGAGTCAAATGTGAAGCCATCTGTCCGACAGCTAAAGCTTGCCTAAAACTGGGTCATGCGACAGAATGGTGATTTCAAGCATGCCTGCAATCTACAACAGGATGGCTGAAAAGAAAAAGAAGAATCAAAATGTTCCAATGGTCCAGTCAGAGTTCAGAGTGAAATGCTCTTGTGGGGTTTTCAGAGAGCTGTGAATAAACAAATGCCCGTGAACCTTAATGAACTAGAACATTTTAAAGAAGCGAGGGCCAAATTCAAACCACAATCTAAGTGACTGATAAAGTCGCACAGAAAACAATTACATAATGTTATTGCTACTAGAGGAGGCTTGACAAGCTCTTGAATCATGCGGAATAATTATTTTATTTTTTCCCAGACTTCTTTATTTTGGATTAGTTTTTTGTTAAATCCATAATGACAGTGTGAAATATTTCTTATTGTTGATCATCTGAGGTTGTTTTTGCTACTTAAAGGACCTGGTTATGACCCGATGATTCTTCATTATATCCTGATACATAAAACCTTAAATCGGCTTTCTGATAGACACGACTGCAACTGTTTTCTTTGGAAATGCCACTAAAACTGTTTTAAATGTGACAAATTTAAACTTTCATTTGATGTTAAATGACATGCTTATCTGATATTCATCATGCAGTAAGATGTTTATATCTATTTCATAAGTGGACCACTTTTCTTGTCAGTAATTTTCCTAATGGCAGTGAAACATCAAGTATCTTGTATTAATTACAGCTGGTAGGGTTAAAGTGCAACTAAATAAGGATGAATTGAAGTGCACATTATGGAAACATCAATTTCAACAGTGTGGAAAATTCATGGAATTAATTTTTGGATAACAATGGACTGCTATGGTACAGAGGATTGAGCTCATCTGATTTTACTTAATGCTTTTTGGATGAATGGTTTCTTAATATTAAGCAGAATGAAGAACACTGCCACTTTGATCCTGCTTTATTCAAATTACCTTCTATATTTTTGCTTCTGCAACAGTTTATACATTTTTTTAAGTTTATGTTTATATGTACTGCTCAAATTCGTATTGGTAAATTTTCCCTTTTCCCCTCCTAGTGTTACATATTTAATCTGATTGTTTATTATGTTCAACCCTGACCGGTTATTGGTTATGTTTCCAGTTTTCGCCCCTCTGCAGCGGCTCCAAGCGCTACCTGTCCTCCACCGGAGCTGATGGCATCATCTGTTTCTGGCAGTGGGATGCTCGCACACTCAAGTTCGGGTGAGAGAAACAGACAGACTGCACGTGGTCCCACCTGAACGAGGACTTGAAACGCTTCTTGCATTAAACGTTTTGCCAGCAAGTGATTATTATTGCCACGTGAATGTTAATTTGTTAATTAAGAGGTTAGACTTATACAGTATGGTACTGCCGAATTTCCTCATGCAGACGCTTCTTTATTATTATTGATCTGAACAATTCTTTGGTTTCATATTCTGTTTTCTCTCTTGTGTGTATCCAGCCAGAGACCCAGTAAATTCACAGAGCGCTCCAGACCTGGTGTACAAATGATCTGCTCCTCCTTCAGTGCAGGTTCATTTTTAATTTTTTTTTTTTTAATTTGTTTGCACCCTGAGATCAATAGAGGAGAAATGGCACAATAACAGAATATTATCCACAATTAGCTCAGATGGGCAGAAGAGCTAGTGCACCACAAATCCAGCATTTACTGAAAATGTATTTATCAAGCTTTTCAGTACGTGGAATAAGTGGGTTGCTATCTTTCTGTAGCTGCTCCATTTTTTCCGTCAATACTGACCTTGAAATTTGACTGTATGGAGAAAAATATGCATATATTAACCTTATAATACCTTTAATAACTGCTTTTAAGTTTTTATTCCACTGCACTGAGTACTACAAAGAAGGAAAGCAAATGATGCAAAATACAGAATATTGTCTTTTTGAGGAATGCTTGTAAATTAATTTTATTTATTATGAGTATTTTCAGAGTGAAAGACTATGGTATTAATCCGATGCCTACATGTTTATCTGTGCATGTGTGTCCAGGTGGTATGTTCCTCACCACAGGAAGCACTGACCACATCATCAGGGTTTACTATTTTGGGTCAGGTCAACCAGAGAAGATATCTGAACTTGAGTCCCATACTGTAAGTCAACAGAAAGGATTTTTTTTTCTTGCTTGTTCATTTATTTATTTATTTATGTTAAGGCTGATTTGCCAGTTACAAAGCATGGCGACTCATTGGTAGCACATTGGTAAGCAATCAGGTGTCGGCTTGTTGTTTTGTTCCTCAAATATCTGAAACTGTCGGGGGAATCCTTATTCGAGCTACAGCCAGCTAGAGAGAGCAAAGTATGGGCTTCAATGCTCTCTCTGAAGTTCAGATGATCTCTACAACTATAAGGAAGGTGGCTCAGTGGTAGGGGGTTCGGCCATGAACCTGAAGGTTGGTGGTCCGAGCCCCCTCCTGGGTACACTGAAGTGTCCTTGGGCAAGACACTGAATCCCTGATTGCTCCCGGTTGTCTGGCCAGTGCCGTTGTATGGCAGCTCCGCTGACAACCGGTATATGTGTGTGAATGGGTGAATGCTTACAGTGTAAAGCACTTTGGCGCTGTAGAAAATACAGTTTTAAAGCGCTATGTAAGTGCAAGCCAACTAACTGTGCTAATACATCATTTTATTTACATTTTTTTTTCCATTTGTTTCGTCCCTCTGCCTGTTATTTTCACATAATCAGCTGTGTTTAGCACATGCTTAAGCTTTATTTCCTGCATGTGTTCTGTTTTTTTTATTTCTTTTTTTTTTTTGTTGCTAAAATGTGGTTTAAGAGGCCAGCGTAGTGACTGTCCATCAGATCATGTAGTGTGTGACTGTCTGCAATTAATTGTAAATTGTGAACAGGGAAATGAATATATGTTTTGATGACAAAAATGAGTCAGGTGTAATCAGTCAACTCTGTAGTTTGAACCCAGCAAGTACAGTGCAGCACAAAAAAAAAGCATGTTGAAGATGTAAAATCTCATGCCTGTATTTATTCTGCTGCAGACTGTTTAGAAAAGAGCAATTTTATAGTTTTCATATTCAAGTCACTTGCCATTTGTTAAGAGAGAAGTGATCATTTTACATATTAAGTTCAAATGCAGTTTTCAAAACTCTGGGGGAAGTGAGTAAACCGATCATTTAAAAACAAGAATATCATTATTATTATTATTGTTATTATTATAGTACACAATAATTATTTGTTCCTCTTTATTCTTGTGTCATGGCTCATCAGATGGAGGATATAGGTTTGATTTGACTTTCCCCCCATTTTATTCCCCATCTAGGACAAAGTTGACAGCATCCAGTTTTCCCATTTCAGTGACAGGTGAGTCGTAATTTGCACCGTTTGTCTATGTTTTCACATACCCATGAGAACTACATAGTAAGCATATTTAAATTTCGCATGCACACCACTGCTGGACTGCCTGTTTTAATGAAACCTTGGGGTGCCGTAATGGGACTTGATTGTGTCAGCAGAAACACAGACTTGACTTAATGTCTAGTATATGCTCCAAAATGCAGCCCATCTCTTTTTTTTCTTCCTCCCTCTCTCTCTCTCACACACACACACATGCATGCAAACACACCTATGCTTCTACATAGTGTGTGCTGTTAGTATTAAACTGTGTGTGTGTCTAGATGGGGTTTGCAGAAAAACAAGCTCGGCTGCAATTCTCCTCAGTCGCTGTAAGCTAAGCGAGGAAGACACACTATGCAAAAAGCAGGGGTGATAGAAGAAGACACAGAGGGGTGCATGTACAATAATTAGTGTATGATGATGTGTGAAGGAAACCATAGCATATTTCAAGTTGGGTGTTTATCTTGAGTGGCATGAATCTGCTCTAAAATCTATGTGTGTGCATTGTAGGTTTGTGAGTGGCAGCAGAGACGGTACAGCACGAATCTGGCAGCTGCAGCCTCAAGGCTGGAGGAGCATTCTGCTGGACATGCAGACCAAATTACCTGGGTGAGTACATGTGTATTGCTGTCGAAGTCTGGCCTTTCCATCACAGCTGTTGGCACAGAGCTCATACCGCAGTGGGGAAGATCCTTAATGTCATGTTTTTAGTTTATAAATGTTCTGGACTGGAACATACTGAGCATTATATAGGGGCAGTTGGGGTATTTATTGGTCTTTAAAGCAGTCACATATCTATTCTGCATTTTTATATCTGTAAGATATGACACTTAAACATTTAACGTTCCCCAAAAAAGGGGAAAAGAAAACACTTTCTCCCCCCGCATTAAGTGTTAAGACAGTGATCGATTATCTGACAGCTTTTAGACACAATATAGATTTACTGTAGGTGTCACAGACAGTGAATGACTGAAGATGACACTAACAGAATATTTATGTCTTTACTACCTGAATAAAACCATCAAAACTCAGACGAACTAACCTAATCACAAACTACTGACAGCTTTTTTAAAAAAAACAACAACAAACGTTCTTTCAGCCGAGACAAGAATGCAAAAAAACTAGATGGCATAGAGAAGGGAGGAGGCTGCCGTGTGACCTAATAGCTATGGTTTTATAGTCTTCACACCTGCACATTGTAACAGGCTGATGTTTACACATTCATTTGAAAGATTTTGCAGCCCCCAAAAAAGTCTGGTTCCTATTACAGTTAGAAGAAACAAAGGAAACGCTGTCAGAGGGTCTTATCTCCATTGAGAAATACACCACGACACACTTTGAGTAGGTTGCACAACATAATTGAGAGAAATTACTTTGACTTTCTTTTTTTTATGTTTCTATTTTAGTATTATACTGCTTAGTCTGCCTGTAACACTTTACTGATCTGGAAGGGACAGAAATGTCTGGGCCAAAACCTGGCTGAGGAGGTGATGAAGTGCTTTGGATGAGCTGATTTTAGCTTTGATTAAAATGTGACTCATGTCATGGGCAGATATGATTAGTCTAGCTCTTCATTAATGGCATAAAAATAAAAAGAATGTTGTAAAAAAACCCAAAAAGAATTCATTAATAGTAAGGAGTATCTGAACAGTTGTTCACACTTGTTAATTAAAGGTACTTTACTTTAGGTCACTTAAACATCTTTCAGTTTGTAAAGTTAATGCCTTGTTATTGTATTTATTTATTTATTTCTTATCAGAAATTAATTTAAAATGTTTTATAACTGGTCTCAATAACATCTTCATCTTTCCCCTCAGGAAGTACAACCCTCCTCCGCTGGAAGACAAGGTAACCAAGCTGAAGGTTACCATGGTAGCATGGGATCGCAGTGACAGCACAGTGATCACAGCAGCCAATAATCTGACGCTGAAGGTCTGGAACTCCATCACTGGGAACTTGGTCCACGTCCTGATGGTATGTGGGACTTTACAGTCTAATACAAGAAAATATGTATTTTAAGAGCAAGTATGTCTTTTTACAGTTACAGTAATTTATTCTCTCACCTTTGAGAATTCTCATTCCTTACTCACTAACATCTCGAGTCGTTGAACGGTCCAGTACTATGAGACCAGACTGGATTAGATGGCTGAAAGAGTGGCTGTAAATTTTCCAACATTTAAAATTCAGTTTGAATTGAAATGAATAAATGAATGAATGGATGAATAAATGAGATAATAGGTGGGTGTAGATAATAGATGGATGGATAATCAATGACTCTATTAATAAATCTGGGAACAAATTGCTGGAAAGTAGAAAGTGCAGCATAGAGAGGCATGGGTGAATCTCCAGAGACGGATGCATTCGATTGTTGCGTTTGTAGCTTGGCAACAACTGAGCTGATGACATATCATATCAGCTGAGGAAAAAGATGGTTTGAACTGTTCGCTCCTTGGTCTGGAGTTTTATCTCCCCATTTTGTCTCTTCTTTAACCTTCTTGGATTTGGAGTCCTGTTTGTGGCATTAGTCGTTCTTAGGCCGGGTTTACACTGTATGATTTTTGCTGTCTTGTTAGATAAATTACATTGTCAATGTAAGCACCTGCTGTGGTGGTCAGTTCACAACCTCGCAGCACTCCCAGCATCACTGTAAGCTACTCTTTAGTCTTCCTTTCATTGGTTACTTAACTGTTGAAAGTGTACACTGTTTTCCTGAATGTGTATAAATGGAGGTGTTATATTTCATCGCTGCCTGGAAAGCATGAAGGCAAAAGTAAAATCTGGGCAGTGGCATAAAGAAGTTGCGCTGCTTTTATAGTGAAGAAGCTTGTGATTTGTGGCAGTTGGGCTGAAATCACAGATATCATATAATCCTTAAACAGCATTTTACAGAATGAGCAAAACTGAAACCAACTGGCATTGTACTTTTTGTTTGAATCTTTCTGCTATCTAGATGTTTTCTGTTGTTTGTTGACAGGGTCATGAGGATGAGGTTTTTGTCCTGGAGCCACATCCCTTTGATCCAAGAATCCTTTTCTCAGCTGGGCATGATGGGAATTGTATTGTTTGGGACCTGGTCAGAGGAGTGAAGATCCGCTCCTATTTCAACATGGTTAGTCTCTTATCTAACGCATCTTATTGTCTCTGTATCACTTTTTGTTCCATTTTGTGTTATTGGCACTGAAGTAAATGTTGCTCAGGCCCATTTATTCATATCTATTTAATCTTATGTTATATAAAGTTGTTCTCTGTTATTCTCTGAATTCAAAGACATGTGCTTCTGATTAATTATTTTTTTGCATATTTGCTGCTTTCACACAACTCATTCCTTTCCTATTCTTGTGCTACTGCCAGTCTTTGTCTAACATTCTTTCCCTTTCACCCACTGCTGCTCTCCCTCTCTCTCTCTTCCTTTGCTTTCACTTTGCTTTTTGTGTTTGTGCTTTTTTTTCACCTCTTGTACCTGAATGCATTTAGTGTGGTCATCAGAACATGCAGATGCACCCTGCACAAACAGCAGCATGTAATAGTATACAAAAAATTTTTTTAAATCATAATTTGCACAATAGGATTCTAGACACAGTGTCCTTAAGTGGATAAAACTTGAAGAATTTAAATTTGTTATGCCTTTGTTTAATACACCCATAGAACATTCACTGCTAGATAAAAGTAAGTGAACCCTTGGAGTTAATAACTGCTTGAGCTTCCTTTGGCGGCAATAACTGCGACAGCGCTGGATCAGACCTGCAATGTTCAGGGGGAGTTTTTGAATTTTTGGTGAAGCAGAGCTATTTCCAGATCTGCTTCAGCTCACATTTGTAGGATGTCTTTGTGCATTAACTCTCTTGAGGTCATTCCACAGCATCTCATGGGGTTTATGGTCTGGGCTCTGACAAGGCTATTCTAAAAAGCTTTTTCTCCACTATACTTTACCATTGGGATGATGTTTTGATATTAATAAGCTGTGTCCTTTTTGTGTAATACAATGTTAATAGAGTATTCTACCTGACAATTCAAGTTTTGTTTTCCACAAAACATTCTCCCAGTAACATTGCGAATTTCAAAGTTATTCTTTGGCAAACTTCAGCTGTACATTTTTATTTTTATTTCTTGGCTTCCTCTGTACTGCGCTGCTATGACATGCTGTCTGTTCAGTATCATGCACATTGCAGAATCATGAACAGAAATAAGAATAAAATCACATTTTATGGCAAATTATTATGGAAAACAAGCTAATTCCAGGGCATCCACGTGCTGTTTCTTGCCACTGTAGTAAAATTATTGGAATTAGGTGCAGATGTCATTGTACATCCTCACTTCTGTGTTGATCCTTGTTGCATTTCCTGTCCTGTCTCTATGGTAACCAAGGACGGCATAAATTACAATATCACAACATGAGTCATTAAGTGAGCTGGTCATTTAGTAATGGAGTTGTTGAACAACACCGACTCGTGTGTGTCCTTGTTCTGTAATTTTCTGCTGAATAGCAGCTCCTGTGGACACAAGTAAACGCTAATGACTGAAAAATAGAGAGCACACAAAGAATAGAAACACAAAGGTTGACGAATGGCTCCAGATGGTAGAGATGGTGTTGTTACATCTTGATTTCAGTACAGTGCAGCAAAAAAAAAAAAAAAAAAAAAAAGTGCAAAAGAGTGCTTCCAACTTTAAACTTCATGCGATTAATCTGCATCTTAATAATCACTATTATGGGACCTTCATAAATAGTCACCAGCACAAGTTAGCAGCAAACACTTTAAAAGTATTCTGTCTCCACTTCTCAGGAGCTTTAGTTTTCATCAGTTACAAACAGCCCATATTGTCTGATGTTTAAGTTTTTTGTTCTTATTATTTTGCATGTGTGTGAGGTACTGGAACTAAAAATGCCCATGATTAAATAAAGAGAGTGAAGGAACGCAGATCACACAGATCAAAATGAAGTTTTAGTTTGTTTAGTTTTTTTTTTCTTTACCAGAAGACATTTTGGCTTGTTATTAGAGAAAAAGCGCCCACTCTGAATGACGACTTTCCATTGACGTAAACTTGGTATTTCTTGCTGGGTTACATAAAGGAAACTCAGGAAACTTTTTTTTTTCAAAATGTCTCCTCTATAAAAAAATGTCTATTATTTTATTTTATGACTAGTATTTGACATTTTACAAGCTCGATGAGTCTTCCATGTCACACAACTGTTCTAGTGCCTTGTAATTTCCCCCCAGTAGTGTTAAATTATGATTTAGAGCGTTCAACGTTTTCTTACTCTCTCTGTCTCTGTGGGTAGATTGAAGGCCAGGGGCATGGGGCGTTGTTTGACTGCAAATGTAGTCCCGATGGTCAGCACTTTGCAGCCACCGATTCCCACGGACACCTTCTCATCTTTGGCTTTGGCTCCAGCAGCAAATATGACAAGGTACATTTATCTTTTAACATGTGAGCACATACCTGGCAGGTAATACAGCTGATTTCGAACAAGTCCCCACTACCTCTTAACACCTCCTTCAGATAGCGGATCAGATGTTCTTTCACACCGACTACCGGCCGCTTATCCGGGATGCCAACAATTATGTGCTGGATGAGCAGACTCAGCAGGCCCCGCACCTGATGCCGCCTCCCTTCCTGGTGGATGTGGACGGAAACCCCCACCCGCCAAGATACCAGCGGCTAGTGCCTGGCAGGGAGGGCTGCAGGGACGAGCAGCTGATTCCTCAGATGGGGGTCACTTCTTCAGGTACAGAGGCTGAGACTAGACCTTTATGTGCATGTCTGCTTCATGCCCTGAAGGCACAGACTCGCAGTTGCTCTAATCGCTTTGGTTTCTTCAGATCAGATCCTTTGCCTGGAAGTGTTGGTGTCATCTTCTGTCTCCCCAGAGCCCATCTGTCAGCTAATCAGAAACACTTTGGTCAAACTGATTATACTGCTCTCATAGCCTTATAATAACTTTCCATCAACTCAAATGTGCATAATGAGGACACTTAGAAAAAAATATAGACTAAAATTCTAAGGTAGAAACAGAGCTTCTGGGATTTTGAAAAATAAAAAAATCACAAATATATGTTCAGCCTTATGCTTCTATACCAGAGGATGTTTTATTTGGCTTCTCTCTCGTCTGTCAGGCTTGAACCAGGTGGTGAGCGAGCAAGCAGTGGATGGGCCCAGTCCTTTGGACACCATGATTCAGAGGCTGCAGCAGGAACAGGACCAACGGCTGGGAACGAACGACACCCCTGTTTCTGCGGCTTCTGCTGCAAACACCAGGGCCAGCAGAGGTAGGACACAAGGACATGCCGCTGTGGTTCACATGCTTTGCAAATTAGATGTATTACTTATTCAATCTTTCTAGGTTTAAGACGTTATTTATGGAAATCCAGATTAAATAATGTCATCTGTACATTGTGGCATTGTGTGTAGTTTTGAAAAAGCTGAAGCTTTGTTCCAGACTACTTCTTTCTATATCTGAAGATTTTATGTTATTAGCTGTGTGGAAATTAAACTGTGAATTTGTATGAATTAAGCATTCATTATGTTAACAATTTTAAGCAGTTACTGACATTTTCAGCCTTTCAGTGAGACTGAAAACAGGGAAAGGTTTGATAAAGTAGCAGTAAAAAAACAAAAAAAAACAAATAAAAAAAAATGTCAGTTTGGCTTGGGTGTCTTTCTTTCATAACAAATCCTAAGAAGAGTCTTTTTATATTTTACAGCTAAAACCAATAGAATCATTGAATGGTTCATTTTAAAGTTGTGCTCAGTCATCAAGGGTTATCTTTAAGAAGAAAGGAAATTGCTTTGCATTCAGTGGAAATTGCTGCCTCCGAGTTCAATATTGTCACGTTCAACGCTTTGAGACTTATATCCTGTATTGGTAGAGTGTAAATTGGACCTTGGAAATCTCAGATAAGAGGCAAATAAGTGTCTACATTTTCAGTTGGTACAGTTTTTGTTTAACATAATTGTTCATTGATATTCACTGTTGTGTTTTAAATGGACTTTCCTTGACTTCTTCTTTAGAAACAATAAAAGATTAAATAAAAAAAAGCAAACACCACAGGGAAGGTCCCCAGCAACATTGGGAACAAACTGGGAACCTTCTTACAGTGAGGCCACAGAGCTGATCAACATACCGCTTTGCTTCCCCGAGCTATTGTTTATTTATTTGAGAACTTAATCTGTTGGATTCCTATGAACAGATGATCAAATGTCAAATTACCCCACTGCTGCTGTACATGTCTGTCTGTTAATGTGACTTCTATAATTCAGGCTTGTGTCACGTTGAAAGTGATACGTACAAGTTAACTGGTCCGACCTGGTTGGATTGTTGGTCGCAATCTGATACAGAACGCAGCAGGGTGCTCATTCAGACATAACGTTGCCACTGGAGTAAGAGAAAGCAGTATGTCTGGAAAGGGCTTTTCAGGCTGCTGTTTTGTTTTTATGACATTTGCTTGATGTACTTTATTTAATCACACTGAGTCCTTTTAAAGCCTGTCTAGCTTTGGTTGCTTCTCACAATTATTTATTTATTTATTTTGAGAAATAAGAAAAAGATCTACAGTCTGAGCTTTAAACTCAAAGAAAATAAATGGAAGACTTTTTAGGACATTATTGGGGTTTAATTATGAAGTATCTGCTCTGTGATACTTGTAGCATTTTATCAAGCACCTTTTATATAATCTCCAAATAAACTGACAGTGAAGAGAAACGCTGGAATGAGGACTGATTTGTTTTCACTTTAAAGATTATTCTAGTTTTCTACTAGTCTTTATGTTAGTTTATATACCACCTGAGTGAATGATGAATGGAAAATGACTTATTATGATGTTGGTATTATTACTATTTATGAAGTATGTGAATGCTCAGAAGAGTTCTCCAGAACAGGTGCATTATTTTATTGCTGTGAACAAAAAGCTTGTAGAAAAATCTTTCCTTCTTTGATGTCTTCTACCCCCAGGATCAGTCGGTTCACCTACAGAGGTGCACTCGCCACCTAATGTTGGTCTCAGACGCAGCGGGCAGATTGAGGGTGTTCGCCAGATGCACAGCAACGCCCCTCGCAGCCAGATGGCCACAGAGGGAGACCTGGTGGCCTGGAGCCGCAGGGTGCTGGTACCTGAGCTGGAGGGTGCCTTCCTCAGGTAACTCTCCCTCACACGGATACATATAGTACAGACAACAGCTGGCAGGACTGCTTTTTGTTATAAATCACAGAGATGATTCTGCAGTCTTTTTGGAAGTAGCTGCTGTGATCAACACAATGATCTGCTTATGTGTGCAGGAGACAAGTAAACTGGCGTGAGGCTAAAGGGGACGAGGAGATCAATATTTATCAGTCAGAAAGGAGGAGACGCACAATC
Organism: Arrhamphus sclerolepis; assembly: GCA_037176975.1. Taxonomy (NCBI): domain Eukaryota; kingdom Metazoa; phylum Chordata; class Actinopteri; order Beloniformes; family Hemiramphidae; genus Arrhamphus; species Arrhamphus sclerolepis. The sequence goes on from JBAMYA010000017.1 coordinate 1,309,069, forward strand.
CACTCTCTCCCCAAGGAGAGCAGGGTACGCGAATTGCAGCTTTTCACATGAGTTGTTCTTCCTCTGAACTCGTGTGACACTCACCCCCGTCGTCCTCTGCTTTTCCAGGTGCATCCGACATCAGAGTGCGTTGCTGATGAGGGGAGGAAGAGCCAGGGGAACCATGGCTATCAGACTCGTGCTGCCATGGAGGAGACGAGTCGTCAGAGCGCAGAGGCTGCTGATGATGACGATAGCACCTCAGAAGTACAGACTGCATTATTTTGTCCTTAGTTTAAGTTTTATTTTAACTTCTTCTGCGTTGCATTTATTCACTCTTAGTGTGCTTTTATCATTTCCTATTTCCTCTCCCTTTGTTTATGCTCACATAAAATGTTGCATATTTTTTAGGGAGAGGTGGAGGTACGGCAAATCAATGGACATTCCTCAGAAGATGAGAAGGAGGAGGAAGAAAAAGAGCCTTGGCCAGATGACCACAGTAGTTCAAGGTAAGATATATACGGCTCGTCACTCATATTAGGTATATCACCACTCTGACAGATATACACGTGTTCTAAATGCAATTCAAACCACAACACAGGAGGATGTGATGCAGCTGTGTATTTGATTTATGGTCTGTTGCAGCGATTACTCCAGCGATTATTCTGACTGGACAGCGGACGCAGGAATCAACCTCGAGCCACCCAAGAAGAGCGTAAAAGTGAAAAAGAAAAACAGCGGATCTGAGGAAGATGGAGAGAAGAAGCGGGAGGGGAAGAAAGAGAAGAAAAAAGACAAAGTGGACAAAGATGGCGCGGTACCAAAGAAGAAGAAGCCAAAGGAGAAAAGGAAGGTTTGTCATCAATGAATACTGATTTCTTATGGATTCCTGTTTGTAAGTAACTTAAGTTTGATGTTAGGGAATATTTAGTTTTCATTTTAAGCTTAATCTCACTATTATCTTAAATTGATGAGTTTATGTTGAGTGCAGATATCAATACTAAATGCAGGCCTGTACATAAAGGAAAAATATTTGCGTGATAACTAAAACAAGTCTTAAGTGTAATATTTATCCTGCTGTGTCTTTCAGAGGGCAGAGTTTCAGGAGCAAGGGCTAACGCTTGAGGAATGGCTTCCCTCTGCCTGGATCACAGACTTGGTCCCACGGAGATGTCCTTACATACCCCAGATGGGCGATGAGGTGCAGAGCATTTGTTTCTTTTAGCACCCTCATCAGCGCACGTACATCACATGTCTCCTCATACCAGAACTCAGGTTCATGCTTTTACACTGCAACAGAAGGGCTATAAGTCTGTACCAGATTTTGTGGCTCAGTGAGGCTGTAGAGCTCATGATGCACTAGAATACAAGAGACACAGATGTGATGAAGTTTGTTTTGTATACGTGGCAAACATGTTTTCTAATTTTAAGGACCTCTGTGGTCAAGACGCATGCCAGAAGTATACACAACCTCCAATTGGAGCCATAATCTGTCGATTGTTTGTGTTGGTTTCCAGGTGTACTACTTCCGGCAGGGTCATGAAGCTTATGTTGAAATGGCCAAACAAAAAAAGATTTACAGCATCAATCCTAAGAAACAGCCCTGGCACAAGATGGAGCTACGGGTAAGAAGCAGTTTGATCAAGACAAATCTAATGTTCTTTGAAGAGAGACGTCCATCTTTTGATGCCCTGCATCTTGAGATTTATATTCTCTCCTTATTTGTGTGCCCACAAGCACTGATGAAATGTCTGTATAAAAATCAAAGCAGAGCCATGTAACAAAAATAAATCAATGCAGGGTTCATATAAATCAAAGACATTCAGACAGATCTAAGATTGCAGGAGTAGAAGTCAACAAAGAAATGATATAAAAAAAAAAGAGAGCTTAAAATCTAAAGTGAAAAACCTGTCCTGTCTATGAAATATGCAGTGAACATAAGTAAGAACTAAAGAGATGTAATATCTCTACTGACATTTTGAGGATGTAATACTTTCATTGACATTTCCCTTTTAAGAGTACTGACTTGCCTTACCAATGACTAAAAAGTCAAGCCTACAAGGATTAAAACAAATGGTTCCATCTTCCTAGGAGTTGTTCTTTGAAAGTCATGTACAGTGTATAACTTACGAGGGTGTAATCATTCACTGCTGATTCCACAATCAGGTCCACAGTTCAACGGTCCTTTCTTCCTGTAAATCTGGTGTCTTAAGGTTCAGCCTGGTTTCACTTTCATGTGCGTCTGAATCTATTTTCTGTCCCTAAAAATGCACAGAAAGAAAAATGTCTACTGAGTAAGTGTCCATGTGGATGACATAGTTTTTTTTTTTAAGAATGAAGAGGACCCCCTCCCCGATCGTTACACCTGACTGGCTATAATTGTCATAATTGTAATAGAGCTGAGTGACATAAACAAAAATAATACCACTGAGAAAATTAAGATGGAACATAATGCAATTTTCTAGGAATAATTGCTATAATCTTATTAATTATAGTACTGTGAAACAGCAAGTATATATATTGTACCCACTGTCTCCTCCTTAACAAAGCTGTTTACATTATTTTCTCTTTCTGCTGCCAGAAAGCACAATTATTCAGGTTAGAAAATTATGATTACAATGACATTTCTTAGGACTGCATGTTTAGCACAATCCATTGCAAAATCATGATATGGTAACAGAAAAGTGAGTCCTTCTGCTCTCTGAGGTTGTTATAGCAACACTGGTCATTGGAATTTAGTCTTACATTGTTCATCATACCACTACATTTAATAAGAGTTGCCTTTTTTATCTCGTAACAAATAAGAAATACAGAGAAAAGTGCGAGTTATCAACAATGAGAAGTTGCAAGCAAGTCTGTGACTCAGCTTGTGGTTTGGTATCCAAAGGGAAAGGAGGGGAGGGACAAAGTATTTTCAATTTTGTTTCTAATTAAAAAAGAAAATTCTAGTATAAATTAAACTGTCCATATATCATCTGACTCTACTGTGCAGTTTTGTCTTCCATGTAAGGAGGAAGTTGTATTAAAGTCTACTGTGTGTGAAGAAGTTGCTACATTAAAGGGACACTGTGTCCTTTGTGAATGTGCTGTAAAATACTGCATTGTAAAATACTGCATTGGTCGGTGTATGTTTATCTGTGTATTTGGAACGGCCAGTCATACTAACTCTAAAGAATTGCACCATTTAGTTTGGCTTTGTCTTATCTTGTGAAAAAACAACCCCGTATGATTAGCTTTGTAGCCTCGCAGCTAGGTTCCTTGTTTTGAATCCTGGCTGTGATCTTTCTGTGTTGAATTTAAATGTTTTCTCCTCATGCTTGTGTGGGTTTTCTCTGGGTACTCTGGTTTCCTTAAACATGCATGTCAGGCTAACTGATGATTCTAAAACTGACCTTAGAAGTGAGTGTAAGTTTGTCAGGTGTTATTTTATTTTATTTTTTTTTAAGAAGTGGTCTTGTCATGGAACTTGTGATTCATCCAGGGTCTGCCCCTGACAGCTGGGAGAGGCTCCAGCAGACCCCTGTGACACTGAATAGCTACAGATATTTAATAGATTGATGGTGATGAATAAGAATATAATTTGAGGTTATGTGACTCATCTTTCTTGAGAGCTAATGTGTTGTGTTCATTCCTATTTTCTCTCTCTTTTTTTCGCGTTTAGGAGCAGGAGTTGATGAAGATAGTTGGCATCAAGTATGAAGTTGGTTTGCCCACGCTGTGCTGTCTGAAGCTGGCTTTTTTGGACCCTGACACTGGCAAACTGACTGGAGGATCCTTCTCTATGAAGTGAGCATCTGGCTGCAGCACACAAGAGCAAATGTTGCTGGAAGTGAACACGCAGCGGAAAGATTGGAATAGTCATTATATCAATCCTTTCTCGGCTCATAAGACGAAGCGTTAACGCATTTCTTATATTGCATTTTTCATCACATTGGTCTTTGTTTTTTTTGTTTTTTTTTTGTTTGTTTTTTTCACTTTCATTTTCACTTTTTTTCCAGCAGTATGCAAATTTACAGCTAAGTGTGAAACTAATCTTTGAAGGAATCTACACAATTGTAACTAAAACAAAGTTAAAAGAGCACATACGTTTTTCCAATTAGGCTCTTCACAAAAAAATCAATGACTAGTATATACTATCAGGGCATTCATCAACTACTTTCAATGTTACGCTTTTAATATGACTAGTTTACTGAGTGTTGGACTTTATTTCTGTTGTCCCTGCAGGTACCACGACATGCCTGATGTAATCGACTTCCTGGTGTTGAGGCAGCAGTTCGACAATGCAAGAAAGAGGCAGTGGAGTATAGGTCAGATCATTTTACCTTGCAATGCAGCTTTACCAGACTTAATGAAGCTCTTGATACCATAGTGAATTGTCATTTTTATTACATGCATTTCTTTGAAGTCTAATTCTTATTCATACTTGTGCGATGTGCGTACAGGTGACAGATTTCGGTCAGTGATTGATGACGCCTGGTGGTTTGGGACAATTGAAAGCCAGGAGCCCTACCAGTCTCAGTATGCCGACAGCTTGTTCCAGTGCTACAATGTCTGGTATGACCACACCTCCTTTTGGTTGCAGGTTATAGAAAGCAATTTTCCCACACAGGCAATTTTTTACCTCAAGCATATTCTGTTTTAGTCATTAAGGAGGTATGTAACATCGAAGCAGGTATTCCTGTAGACCATGTTACTCTGATAACAAACTAAACCTGGTTAGAAGGCGCAGAGTTAAAAATATAAAACAGGTTTCATAGAATCAAAGGAAATGCTTCAGAAGAAAGACACAAACAAGGCCTTTAACGAATCACAAACAAAAGACAGTGGCTGTTGACGGAGAGGAAAAGGAAGTAGAGTGAGGTGTGACATTATCTGCTTTCAGATTCAGGGGGATGATGACTGTCACAACAACACGTGTACTGTTTTACCAGAGAACACCATTTGAAACTATATATGTCACCATACCGCCAGAGTCTTCTTTTAGGATTTATACAACCATTTTTTTTGACTACCATTCACAAGCAGAGGGGGGGTTGCAGAGGAAGCAAAAGTTTTCTTTATTTACTGTGCAGTCAGTTTGATGAGACAAGGATTCAGAATGCATCTTGCCCTCTTTAGCTGAACTAACTGAAAATTAAACCATAGACATTTCCAGTGAAATGGCTTACACTTAATCGTAATTTCCTCCCACAGAAACACCTCATGACGTAAGTCATAAAAGAAAAATACACATTTATTCAGAATGACTCAATATAACAGAGCTCTTTTTTTTTGAATTGCTGGACTTCAAATGAGAATGCCGCTGACAAAGTATTAATACGCAGTTTGTTCCCTCTCAACACTGAGTGCTTCACTGTCGCACATTATTTGAAAAAACTGTTAGAGAATGGCCCAGGAACATTGGTGCTTGCAATTCTGCATGTCACCAAATTGACACTACATTGTGATCTGAGTATTCATCTCACCTCTGTTTCCCTTGCAGCTGGGACAACGGAGACACAGAGAAGATGAGTCCTTGGGACATGGAGGTCATCCCTGATGATGGTAAGTATCTAACATAACCCATACTACAGTTTATGGATGTGTAAACTCTTCCTTTCTTTAAAAAAAAAAAAATGTTCACCTGTCTCTGCTCTTTTACTCACTGCAGCGACATTCCCTGATGAGTTGGGCACAAGCGTTCCGCTGACAGAAGAGGAGCAGAAGGACCTACTGTACGTCCCTCTGGATGGAGAATGGGGGTGCTGTATACGAGAAGAGGAGTGTGAACGCATCATCAAGGCTATCGACCAGCTCTGCACACTTGGTATGATGTCATCAAGCCCCTGTTAATGATAGCTGTAAATGTCACATGGATGTGAAGTTGAGCCTCCGTGGAGCATTTCCCGTAAAAGCTGCAGCAGTATGACTTCTCATTACATGAGTCACTACTCTGAGCTCATCAGCATGAATAAGTCAGAGCTGTGGATCACAAGTTAAAAGGAGTAAGCTAGTAACACTTTGAGCGGAATATTGAGGTGCTTGCTTCCATTCCCATGGACACTGGGATGTCAGTGTTTCCCCACAGACCAGGTAGCGATTTGTGGTGCTCCCCTGGTGCCGGTGAGGGAATCGAGTGTCGCGGTGCTCAGTGGAATCATAAGGGTGTATGCAAAGTATGTGCAGCGGCTGGCGTTCAAACACACTTTCTGTGAGACACACACTTTTGAAATCTGCCTGCCCAAAACAATGTGATGGTTGACGACAATTTTACACCAAAATATATGGAATGATGAATATTTTAAAATATTTATCATGTTTGTTGTTTTGTTACATCACATGTAATTGTAATGAATGTTGTAGGAGAGAGTGGGAGAGACAAAAACAACCTAAATATGTTTAGAACTACAAATCAGCTTTCTTCTGTTGATTCTTGCTTTTTTTTAATTTTGTCATTAAAATAAGTCATAACTTCAAAATGACTTAATGACTTAAATGTTTGTCTAGACCCACATTTCATGAATCAATTTTGTCCTGTATTATTAAATGCTAGAATATCATTCATTATTAATTTGGGCTAGAATGTCTAGCTCTACGCCCAACCTTCCTCCTTTATCAGGGTTTGGGACCAAAGTGACCCAAAACAGAGACAGAGTAACTGGTTTCTGCTCTGACTGCAGCTGGGAGTAGTGGAAGGCTACTGTGAGACTAACCGCCTCCCAGTGCTTTGGGACGGGGAGGTTCAGGGTAGCATTCGCTGATTGTGCGTCATCAACAGACACCCGGGGCATCATTGTAGTCTATGGAAACAGACGCAGACTCGTGAATGTACCATTACTGCAGAACGTGAGTCTCCACAACACTAGAAGTAGCTGCAATAACACAAGGAAATTTGCTAGATTTGTTACGAGTCCCTTATGACAAAAAAAGTCACCAGGGGAGTTAGGAAAGTCACCAGATTTAGCGAGAAAGTTGCAGAGGTGACAGCGCTGCTCCAGTGACAATTCAGCTTTGCAGTGTCTACAAATAACTTCTCTTCTTTCAACTCCTCTACCTGGAAGAAGTTCAATTAAAATGTCCATGATACATTTATTTGTGTTTCTCAATTTCTCACCAGTTCTTTTCCATGAACCATGGTTGTCTGTATTCAGATTCTGAGAGGAATGGACTTTCAAAGTAAAGTTTTTTGTTTTTTTTTGTTTTGTTAAATGCGTTAATGCGTGTTTAAAATAATTGTCAGCATTTTCTTATGTGTTAATAAGAATAGCAAAGAAATACTTTGATAAAGGTTGGTTGTCCCGTCAGGCAGCTGCCATAAAGTAAGTTGCTGCCTGAATCTAGTGTCGACCTGCCCCTGACAGTCAGGCAGCCGTTAACCTCGAACCCCATCAGACTTGCGGTAGTTTACCTGAACACCACTGGCATATATGCGCGCCTCTCTCTCTCTCTCTGTGTGTGTGTGTGTGTGTGTGTGTGTGTGTGTGTGTGAATGAGAATGAAAGGATGAAAGAGTGCTATGAATGAATGCAACGATTTATTTTTATTTTTTATTTTAAAACGGTGTTGGCGGGGGGTAGCCTATCTGTGGAGTTGATTCTGTGGTGCTACACACACATTAGTCTTTGTGGAAAACCCTGGATGTCATATTAGGCACGCTACCGCAATCCATGCTGGGAGAGGAAAAAAAAAAAAGACTTGTCCAAGGGCTCCCTCAAGTGGAAGTGGAGTGATTGAACACACACAAGTGCCCACATCCTGCTCACTTGATTCCACTAGCTCTGTCCTTGTTACACCTACGCTTCATGCTGCAGTTGGTTCACAGATCAGGATTAGTTTTAACTCCTTCTGGTATCTTCTGTTCACCTAAATTTAGTTTAAGATGATAGTTATATAAAAGTATGAAGTGTAGTTGTACTACTGTGATCATATTTGATGTACATACATATATCTTCTATTTGAAAGGGGACAAACATGTTCTGTAATATATTATCTTAACCTCACTTAAGAAATCTGGTTAAAAATGCACCCCCATTTATCTCCTCTTTGTACCTCTGTTTTCACTGATTATTCCCCACTAATAATAATAATAATAACACTCCCCCTTTTTCTGTATTTGTCTTTGAACCACCAAACTGGGCACCTTCAGATGTGGCAGCCCCATTTGCCTTTCCAGTGGATCTACAAGCGTATCCAACGTACTGCACAGTTGTGGCCTACGTCACTGACCTCAGCACCATACGCCAAAGGCTGGTGAACCGTTTCTACAGGTATCCCAGTTCATGTTATGGTAGTTCCATTGTGTATGCATGGACAGAAATTTTGAACACAGTTGTATTTTCCTCTCAGGCGGCTTTCCTCTTTGATGTGGGAAGTGCGTTACATCGAACACAACGCCCAGACGTTCAACGAGCCGGGATCATTCATCGTCACCACCGCCAAGTTTGTCTCTGACCTCATGCTGGCTTTCATTAAGTGAGTATTTTGAGTGTAGAGTAATTATGTCACAACTAACCCCAATCCTAACCCTTTTCTCTAAGAATTGGTATTATATGGTTTCAATTTAATTTTTTTCTAAAGACGAACAAACTGTCAGAAAAATATCAATCTGTTGGGTTAGGAACTTTGGTATGCACATTTCTTTAAAAAGAATTCCAGATTTTAATTTTAACATCTGATCACCTTTTAATAGTGCATGAATTCCTAATCCTCTTCTCCTGATCTTCATACCTTCTGCAGGGACCAAAGTCTGACGGACCTCATGCCTCTTTACAAAACTATGAAAAAGGCGACCTTCTCAGACTCTGAAGATGAGGTATGTTTGCACATAAATGATGCATGTTTAAGATTGTATTTAATCTTAAAATTATACAAGCCTTTACTGAACATATAAAAGAAATAGCAATTCTTTTATTGACGATTGTGTTACAAACATCATTTACAGACAGATTAGTGCTGTTTTTTGATGTAGCATGGATGTTAAGACTCCCAGTATACATACAACACAAATAATACCATAAAGGCAGAAACCTTTATCACTTGTTCCTGTCTAGGATGATGAAGAAGAGGATGACGATATTAATGCTCCTGGAACGTCCAAACAAAATCACAAGGTAAAATATCTGGAGAGCAGACAGTTTGAGCAGTCACTGTCACTTAGTCCTGCATTTAGGGAAGAGGAGACTGTTTTGGTCAGTTATTAAAGCTTCTTCTCTTTGCTATATTCTTGTACAGGGCCGCCGACCCATGCAGCGCCAGCTCCGTACCCGCCCTCCTTCGTACGATCCCCAAGCATGGAGGGGACGCTGTAAAGAGCTATTAGACCTCATCTTTCAGTGTGAAGACTCGGAGCCCTTCAGAGAACCAGTGGACCTGCAAGAGTATCCGGTACCTACGCAACATTTGCTTTATATTAAGTATGATGCGCATATGTGAACTCTGTGGGGTGTACTTACAATTCAATCGTAACAGTGATGGCATGAAATGGTTTGGTCTGACAAACACAAGCTTTTCACTCAGAATCTGAAATGAAAATACTGTGTATGTTGTGAGATGAAAAGAGTTAGAGCTTCAGTAGAAGTGAAGTTTGCCTTTTCTCCAGTCCCATTGTAAAATGACATGCCAAACATCTCTCTTTTCTTCTGTCTCGCTCTTGTCAACTTCCTTCTGCTGTGGAAAGGACTACCTGCAAATAGTTGATTCACCAATGGACTTTGGCACGGTTCTTAACAATCTGACTGAAGGAAAGTACAAGTCTCCCATTGAGCTCTGCAAAGATGTCAGGCTCATTTTTAGCAATTCCAAAGCATACACGCCCAGCAAGAAGTCTCGGGTGAGAGCCATGAGCACACACACACACACACACACACACACACATAGGCATATCTTTGTATCCAGTATTTGTTGCATCACTAAATTAAAACAATCCCACTAGGCAGCACTTTTAAACAGTTATCTTATAGTTTCTTTGACACTTCATGTAATTATTTTCTTCCTTGTGTCTTTGTTGAATCTCCAGATATACAGTATGAGCCTGAGGCTTTCTGCACTGTTTGAGGAGCATGTCAGCTCCATCCTGGCTGACTACAAAGCCATCCATGGGCTGACGGATAAACTGACCAGGCAGGGCACAGACAGACAGACGCGACACACTACAGACAGACAAACGCGGCACGCAATGAAGAGGAGGAGAAGAAGGAGTGAGTCTCCCACAAGCAGCAATGCATCCAGGTAGAATAAATGACCTTCTATCATGGGTAATTGTGGCTCATTAGAATTATATGCAGAAAATAGTCCTCACCTGCCTCTCGTGCCGCATGTAGTCCAGAGAGGAAGAGACGTGTATCATCCAGGGTGAATGGAAAGAGGGAGCCATCACCAGCTCCTTCACGGCCCTCTTCCCTGAGACAGAGCATCCCTCCAAAACAGCCACCTCAACTGGTCAACGGCAAAGCAGAAACCCCGGCACCAGGACGTACACGTAGTGCTGCACGTCATAATCCACACTCTTCACCTCCATCAACTAGCATCAACAACAGTCTGCAGAGTACAGCAGGTCAGAATACCAATATGTTATTTGACAGCTTAATGCCTTTTTCTCTCTTGACAGGAAACTAAATGAACATATATCCAAAAATCTCAAGCTGTGTTTATAAGTACATAACCAAGACCAACTACAGCACACTTTAAAAATGAACTTCACTGTTGTATGTGTTTGTGATCATCAGAGTCTTCTCGCTCGTTGCGTGCTCATAATTCTGTACCAGCTTCAGCACCACCGGTTCCTGAAAAGGTGACACCCACCCAACCTGCAGAGGGCAGTGGAAGCACTCGTCGTAAACTCAGGACACCTGTGCGACACACGCCTGGTCAGTGTTAATGACACAAAATAGGTTAATGATTTAAGTCACAAAACACAAAATGGCGCATATTATTTACCTGTCAATCTTTTCTTTCTCAGGATCTCCTGCCAGCCCTTCACCTCAAAGCAAGGTCCAGCTGAATGGCCACACTAGCCATGTGACTCTGGGTGTGGGGAGAAGGGGCCGGAAATCCAGGATGGACTCGCCAGTGAGCCCTCCAGAAGTCACAACTCCAACTAGCCCTTCCAGACCCCGAGGTCGCCCACCTGGCAAGAAGAGAGGCAGAAAGAGCAAGCAGGAGCTGGAAGAGATGTCACGGAGCAGCAACCGTAGGAGCTCCACTCCTGACGATGAGCTTGAACACTCCACAGGCGACGAAGGAGGGGTGTCTTCCACGCAGGAATCTTCAGCACTGTCGGACTCTGGCGTGGCATCAACGCCTAAACGGCGAGGCCGACCCCGGGTGGTAAGAACTGAGGAATCGACTCCTCCTGCTGAGCCGTCTGAGCCCTCACCGCTGAGGAGGAGCAGCAGGAAAGCCAATGAGGAGGTCACGACTCCTCCCCAGAATGCTTCTCAACGATCCAGTCGGAGGGAGGCTCCAAAGGAGGAAGGGGAGGGGTCTATGCGCACACGCAACCAAGGACGACGGTCAGCCTGGTACATGGAGGAGGACTCTGAGGAGGAGCAGAGGCAGCTGCTGTTTGAAGACTCATCAATAACGTTTGGCACCTCCTCAAAGGGGCGTGTCCGCAAACTGACAGAGAAGGCCAAAGCCAACCTTATAGGCTGGTAACAGAACAAACACACAAGCTTGAATTCTCGGAGAGAGAAGAAATCTTCTGAGGCTTCTGAGCTGGTGACCTGGAGGAGTTGATGGCTCTCTGTTGTATGTGTTTTTGTGTGCATATGTGTGCGTGCATGTGGGGAGCTGCTGGTCCAACTGCTGCTATTTGAAGTTGCGGCTGTGGAGAGGAAAAACTGCGTAGTTACCTGTTCACTCCTTGTCGCCGAGCCTACCTTCCTCCCTGCCCAGTAAGCACATCAACGAGGCATGCTCATTAGTTCCAGACTCCTCCTACATTTATTGATCCATGTTGGATCCCATGGGAGCACACGAGTTTCTCATGATGATGTGACTTGCTCCCATTCAAATTGTTGTTTGAGATGAATTAACAACATTCTTTAAACCCCCCAGCCTTCATTGTTCCTGCTCTTTTTTTCTTTTTCTTTTTCTTTTTTTTTTTTAATACAACTTGGTCTCTGCTTTTTTTAAGATTTGTACACAATGATCGACTCGCGTGTTTGACACGTTGGGTGACTTGAGCGTGTGTCTGTGCTAAAATACCAAATGGTGTACCTTTTGTTGGTACTGTAGATCTGTATACTTTGTTGACTGGCGATGTGTGTGTGTGTGTGTGTGTGTGAGATTTTCTCTTTTTCATATTAATTTGAAAGAAGAAGCATCTCTTTTTCCTGAAACATTTTTTTTTTTTGTGAGAAGAAAAAAAGGATGCAAGAGTGAAATAAGTCATTTTTAACTCTGTAGATCATGTTTCAGTGCGTCCTTAACATTAGCAATACCTTGTGCCTTTATGTCTACAGTGCGGGTGTGTGTGTGTTTGTGTATGCGTGCTTGACCTCTGCCCTGCAAAGTACATGTGCCTGTTTGTGTACAAACTTATGTTGTGACTGTTGCAAGTATGTGTAAATGAAAGAGTTGCGTGTGTGTTTTTATAACACAAGCTTGAGTGTGTCAAACTTTGAGCGTACTTACAGTGGCATACGTTGTGAAACCTCTCAAAGAAATGTATTTAGCGGCTGAAAAGACTTCACTGTTGTAAACACACAATTATTCATGTCAATATGTTGCGTATAGCCAACCTATTGTCAGTTTATACCTGAGGTACAAAGAGTGGAGCTCCGGGTGACTAGCTTTGAGATGCACTTACCGCAGACCGGTTGTCAATGCAGTCTTGGTAAAAGCAACCATGTGTGTTGAAAACAAAAAAAAAAGAGCTTTTAAACTATTGAGATGTTTCTATGGTGAATACACATGTGCACACATATTACACATACAATTCTGTCTAGCATGTTCTAGCACTTTCTCATGCCTGAGGGAAACGGGATGGAGTTGGATCAAACCGAATTGGACTGAATTTGGATGGAAAGCAAACAGGACAAAGAGTCTTATATTCACCCTTCTAATTGTGTGCCTTTGCTACTCTGGCATATTGAAATCCTCTTGTTTCTCCTTCTGGGGCCTTTTTTTCCCATTTTCGGACTTACTAGCTCAGCTCGTCGCTTTGGTTCAGAGAACTGGACGTTTGGGGACTTGACTGAACCTGACAGGCGTGTACGTGGAGATTATGGAGGCGAGAAAAGACTGAAAAATTCACAATTTGTCAGAGGATGAAGAATTATGTCACTCTTTGTACACAAAACGTAATGGACTGAGTATATAAAGATGGCAACATCCAATTTTTCCACCTCAGCAAAGAGCAAGTAAATGCCAAAATGTGCAAGTTTAGTCAAGAGTTGTGAAAGTGACTGGGGAGAACTGGATGGTAGCATCTATATACACCTGGTTCATCTCATAGGTCACATATTACTGAACATATATCATCTGTTTATCATTGTTGGTGTCAATTTTTGTAATGTTTTTTTTTTTTTTTTTTGTCTATGCCAAACTCTGTCTCTGGGCACTGAAGTTTTAGAATATGGCTTCTGAATGTTTTTATTTTCTAAAGAAGTTTTATTGTCTCCATAGTGAGTGTTCTTTTACATATAATGTGTCAACCTTAATTTTTCTTGTCTATGTCCCTGCCGTACAGGATGATCAGAGGCACGATCTGTGGAGATGGCATGATGATTTAGGCTCTGCTTGCACATATTTGAGAAAGTCATTTCTAACACCTTTTTCTCCTTTTTTTTTAATGATGTGCATATGAAGAGTTTATTTCCAAGATGAAATTACAGATTACTCATGTCGTCTCAGTGGGAAATCAGGAAAGTATGTGATCAAGGCTTTGGTGGGCATCAGAATATTTATTTTGTGGACATTTTAATGCATTCACTCCTGATTTTAAATCATGATTTAGTTTATAAACTCTTCATATGTATAGTCACTTTTTTTTTTTTTTGTAGAACATATGCACAGATTATCCTGAATAAGAGTGTGGAAACTGAATTGCCGAGCCAGGCTTCTCAAACTTGACTGAGCTTATTTCTAAGTATATTTTACATGAACCTGCCAAAACAAATGCCTGAAATGTTCCCATCTTGAATTATGAATGATTAGGTCTACTACACAGCATTGTATCCCCAATTCCTAAGAACTAATGTCATTTCCCATTTATTTATTTATTTTTCGCCAGAGAAATACAAGACATCAAACAGTAATTATGATGCTACATTAATTTGATTTAGTCTTGCTGGTCTGACTCATTTAAACCCATTATTATTTTAGTGTAATGTTAAGAGTATTCACCTACAACCAACAATTGGTGCATTCATCTGTTTTCTTTCCCAATATAGTTCTTATTTTGGAAGTTTTGAGTTGGTGGCACAGCACTTCAGAGCAACCAGAGCAACACTTATACTTCATTTTGGAATTCACATCAGAAATCCTGCATTCATTTCGTGTGACCCTCTGTGAATGTGTGGCAGAGTTGTACTGTTTGGGTCCTGCTTGAGCATCCGAGTGTTTGGCCAGAGGTCAAAGTTCGCAGTGTCAAGTTTAGTGGCTGCTTGTAAGCCACCAGGAGGACTTCTTTTTTTTCTGGGGATGTTTTAAGTTTCAAGGAGACACAGGATGGGAGCTAATGGAACAGGAAGGGAGGGGGGAGTTTTATGTGAACTGATTGACGAAGCTGTCTTTGTTAGTTTGGATACTTTTTTTATATATAAAGGAATTAATGCAAAAAAGAAGCATAAAACTAGAATGTATGTGTAGGGGAGTACTGCTGTCCTGTTAGTTCATACCAATATTTTAAATAAACATTTGTGTTTCCAGATCTACTTTTACTTTTTTTTATATATATATATATTTTGTGGCACAACAGACTTCACAATAGTTTTTGCTGTATTTACAGCGACGTTCAATGGACAACTCTGCCACCTCGCGTTGACCGAGCGCAACTGCAGCTTCCCCATCCGCACCTCTCTCAGCTCCACTCTTCCTGACGTGGCGAGACGCTAAAGGTCCGTCTCATTTCTCCGTGGGCTGCGTCGATTGGACAGACAAGTGTGTTCGGCAGCCCTTTTTTTACACCCCGGAAAAAAACAATGTAAATAACGCAGGTGGCGGCGGCGGTATGCGTTGGACTGTGGCTTATGTAAATAAAACAGAAGTGAAACCGTGTCACTCTTCTGGTTTCCAGGCGCAACGACCCTGTCAGGCGCAATGTTGGCCAGATAGTTGGAGTACAGATTTAGGGTTGCAACAGGAGGTAAGGTGATTTGCACTAAGTTTACGCAGCGCAGTAGGCTATTTCCAATAAGGCTGTAATGCTTCCCTTAAAAAATAATAAAAGCGGTAACAGCTGTAACGTGTCATCCTGGAGTTGTCTATATGTACCTGGAAGAATGTTCTGTTTTACTTTTCTTTTAAATAAATGGCTTACATAGTTCGGTCAGTCAAACTGGGGTTCCACATGTTCAACATGCACCTGTGTCCCCAGCCATGCCTCAGCTCAGTGCCGCCGCCCTGCTGCAGATCACGCTGCTGCTCTCCGCGCTGCCCGCGCAGTACTTCATCTCCCGCTGGTGCGGCTCCACGGCTGCGCAGCGCTACCACGCGAGCACACGGTACAGGACCCTCCCGCGCCTCTTCAGTTCATTCGACCGCTGCATGTATATGTCGCCGTGATGCTGTGAGGGATTAAACTCGTTTTACAAGATAAGTTATGGTGTTGCAGGCTCCTCCGCATATGGAAAGAATGGAGGAAGTCGTACCTCAATGGCACTGCATGGATGGACTGGACAAACCAGCAGTTATCTACAGTCAAGTGAGTGCAGGATGGAGTGAATCTAAGAAATTGTCTAAGCAAAGTCTTAAATCAGTCACTTTAAAAATGAATTATAGTCGCACATTTAAAAAGAAATTTGTTGGGGGGGATGTTAACCGGTTATTGACTTCATATTTTATCTCGCTGCAGATCTCTGGTTGGCTTGGGACAGGAAGATCAAATGGCACAAGCGTCACCTCCAGTAGAAACCATGATTTTCGACAATGACCATGGGTTCTTTGGAGGTTTGTGAATACCTACCTACTCAATACTTGGAAGTTACAAGTTACAGTGATTACACCTTATCTGCCAGATAAGTTTTATTCCTTTCACTATGTTTATATCTCTATCACTTTGTCATATTAACATAACAAAAGCCAAATTCACTGCTAATTAAACACGTTGTGAGTTTTAGCTAACAAATATTGTGTTTTGTATTTTTTCCTGTCATTTCCTGATGTCAGTTTAGAGAAAAGGCAAACAGTTGCCAGACAGAAGAATCTGATGCAATCATCCCGATTGTTTTGATTGATTGAATTGATTGTAACCCTTACGAAAAAAAAATCCCCCAAAGGAGAGAACTTGTGACAAAAAGGAAGGATAAAAATATCTAAACTGAGGCACTTACATAGGTTATATGATATTTATTATTCTATATTTTATAAATATACATTGCCTTGGTTTAGAGATTGTTTCCCCCTTGAGATCAGAGAGCTCTCAACCCTAACAATGTTTTTTTTTCTTTTTAAGTGCGGCACACCATTGTTCTAAGCAGAAAAATTGTGTTAGCACTTCCTCATTTATAAGAAAATTCACATATATGTGAATTAAAAAAGTGTTACTTTTTGTCTCTCCAGCCTCCAAGAGAGTGCGCAGTCCTCGTCCCCCTTACGTGTTCCTGCGGGTCGGGGAGGTGGTGATGGAGAGGAAAGGCCACATGGTAGGGGTGGTGGTGAGCTGGGACCCTGAACTGCAGGCTCCTCCAGAATGGGTGGACAAAGTATATTTCAACTCCGAGGTTAATATCCATAGCTCCTCTGCTGCAGTCTTTAATGCCGCTCTCCCTCAAAGGCTCTGCTTAGAGAACTTGCAGACTGAAACGATGTTTGTGTGCATGCAGGATATGAAAGCAGAGAAGACGCCTCATTACAAGGTGCTCTTCAGTGGACCTGCACCCTCCTCTCTGATGGTGGCATACTTACCACAGACACAGCTGGAGCGTGTAACTGGGATAAGGGTAAGTATTTTGAATCAAAGTGTATGTAACTGTAACACACACTCCACACTGGACTCACAGTTGGATGTTTGTAGCCAGACATTCCCACCCTGGAGAACTACTTCACACATTATGATGGGACACGGTTCGTCATGCAGCCCTGGCTCAGAGAGCTCTTCCCAGAGGATGAGAATGAGGACGCTTGACTGCTCGGCCCGAAAGGCACACTCAGACTGTTTTCTCTCCTTCATGTGCAACAAGTGGAAACAAAATGTCAGCCTTTCTCTGATACTGTTAATGATGTAAAGTGCCAATCTTTGTGTAAATCAGGGATAAGCGCTGAATCCTTCCTATGTAGAACTCTTTAAGAATGTATTTTGGGGATCTGAAGACCACTAATACTGGTATTTGAAAAGTAAATGCTGTAATTAAGGTCAATTATCTCTTATCAGTGTTTTTAATTTAATGTGCAGAAAACTGAATTATTTTTCTTCTAGTTTAAAGTCCTTTATCAGATGAAATGTTTAGTGAAAAAACAAAAGTGCTTGAAAGACCTTTTAAGATTAAATTGACATGAATGTGATGACTTCAGTAAATGTATTGAAGGTTTGCACTACTTTTCAAGGATAAAATCGATGCAATAAAATGTTTATAGTCTTTTATAAAGTCTTTATAGTCTTTTTCTGCTTCCATCTTTGAAGCTGAAGGAGACGGACACTTGTGAGGAAGCAGTGACTGTAGGTATGCGGGGAAAGTGAGGAAGGGGTATAGAATCCTGTTCTCTAACTCCACCATCCTCATCCTCATTTCTCCACTCTTTGGTTTCCTCCTCCTTAACCAGCAGGGGGGGTCCCAGACTTTGCCCCAGTAGCTGACTGACTTTGCTGGCCTTCTGCTGAGCATTTTCTACTGCTGACACACATGCAAGCTGCCTAGAAAAGCAGAAGAGAAGGGATTAGATCTGAGGAGTTTGATGAATAAAATAATCTGTTTGAATATTAGGATGCAGTTTTTAAACACCTTATTTGACTCAGGCAATCAGGACTGTGGTAGAACTTGGGTGTCCCCACACAAATGCTCTTGTTCAGCTTTTCCAGCAAGATGCTACATATTTGCTCCATCTTCTCAAAATCTGAGAAAGTGACCTTGACCTGTGGGAACATTTTGTCACACTGTCTCTAGCAGCTCCACAGATATTTGCCATCTGTACTCTGCAATATTTGTCCAGTTACCTCTGCAGTCATGTGATACGTCTCAGCGTCTCGGTGGAGAAACTTCCTCACTGAGGTGTTTTCTTCGCTGATGTCATGTTGTCTAAAAACAATGGTTTATTGCAATCAAAGAGTAGTTTTAGACTTTTAGTCAATAGAAATTGCAGATTAGAGGCATTCAAATGGTGAGATGGACACTTACATAAGTTAACAGAACATTTGTGACACTACTCATGTAAATTAGTAGTACCTGCTGTCACTGCCTTTGATGTTCACATTTTATCAAATGAATATATATATGTATATAAACCCAATTCCAAAAAAAGTTGGGATGCTGTCCAAAAAGTAATTGTGCAATATACAGATCATGCAATGTACAGATGTAAATCACTGCATGTGCAGAATTTTATTCCCAATAAAACACAAAAAAACATATCAGATGTCAAAACTGAGACATTTTACCATTTCATGGAAAATATTAGCTCATTTTAACTTTGATGGCAGCAACACATCTCGAAAAGGTCATTTTATATGAGTTTTGGGCCAGTGAAGACAGCAGCATTTCTGGATCATGTTCACATATGGCTGTTTTTATGCATGATGCTTTCACTTACATGTGAGGAGGCCCTACCTCTCTGAAATGCCCCTTTTATATCAAGTCATCTTACTTACCTGTTGACCTAATTAGTTATCAAAAGCTCCTCCATTTTTTGATTTCCTTCCATTTCTGCCATCAGTGCCCAAATGCGCTGATATTTTACATGAAATGGTGAAATCTCTGTTTCAACATCTGATATGTTGTTTTTTGTTTTGCTTTTTGAATTGGGGTTGTATATGAGCTTCTTAAAATACTTTCACACGCAACTACTATTTTCTGGAAGAATGAGCGAGTGAGCCAGAAATGCGTCTGTAAAATTAAATTGGGGTTGTGAAACTTCAGTTTATGTGGATTTGTTTCCACTGAGGCAGTAGTAGTAGCCTACTTACTTTAGTGAAGAAAAAAAACCTCCACACTTTTGTAGTAGAATGTATACAGGATGGAATGTAAACAGGATAGCTCGTTGACTGATAACATGAGACAACTCAAAATCAATTTTGCGTCTGTTTTCTAAGTTGTATCTTTTTTCTGTCTCTCTCTCTCACCGTAGAGCCTGTAAAATGTAGTCGAGTCGCCGTGAAACGCTGTTGGTCACCTCGTTGACGGACTCCTTGCTGTTGCTCACACTGACCCGCACCGACGCTCGGTCCGCCGGGCGAGTAGCCTCCGCTACCCCGCTGACCTGGAGCTCTCTTGGCCGGTGATCGGGACCCTCTCTATTAACTGATGTGACTTCCATTCCACGCTCTTTTACATTACCGCCGAATTCCCGACTGACAGCCGATGGTACCTCCGCGATAACTCTACTCATGTTTCTCACAACGGAGGTAAGCGCGCAAAAATAAATCAACTTCCTGTTGCCATAGCAAAGAGGCGTTGAAAAAAAGGCGACGCTCTTCTCGGGACTTGTAGTTCTAATCCGCCGATTAAAGGAATACAAAAGGGGTGCTCAGAAATCCGATCCAGTCACATAATTAAATCCCGTTTTTATCTGTAACTGTGTTGTATATCAATTAATACAACATAATTATACTATTAATGCACTCTAATGATCTACAAAAACAGACAAGTCCATAGAGCTGTTAAGAGATGCACAATGTCAGACAAATTGGCATAAAAGTATGTTGTACTGACTTTCAAAACCTAGCAAAGCATGTGATATTAAAGAAGAAGGTCTAAAGTTTATACATGATCAGACTGGTACAGCATCATATCCTTTGACACAAAATTGAAGACATTTGATCATCTCTGCTGTTATGATTACAATTTACTTAAAAAAAAATCAGTTACGTATTAACAGTTAGGCTATTACATACAACATTAGCCTTTTCCCTTTTATTTTGAAAACAGAGCTGTTCTACATTATGTAACTGCATAAAAAAATCATTATAATGCATCAGTAAACACTCTTCACACCTGTGAGGGATCACTCTTTAAACACCTGTTAATAATTTCTCCTAATAAGGCTCTGAAGATAAGATTTCAGGTAATTTTACGACCTTTCACAAATGTACTGTTTTAAATGACTTAATGGTAATAAATTGTAACATAAAGTTTAACCTCACTTTCCAGTTTCTTGCTAATATACTATTTTAATGGTTCAGCAGGCAAGAACAAGGTAAGTAACTTCACATTATTTTTTTTACTTTTTAAATAGTTCCTTTTCAGTTTCTTTTAGTCTTTTTTGGTGGCACTCTGGTCATTCCACATTAAATTACAATGTCACACCAGCAAAAACAAGGCAAAAGTAGCATAAAATGGAAAACTGTTTAGAAAAGATTAACATTATCAGCTAGCATAGCCTAATATTGTTTGTCGTGATAAACACATTTAACTACAGTTGTCTGTTCAGTCTGCAGATGGCAGCAAAGTATAGGCCAAATAATGCCTCTACCTGCACTTTACACAAAGTTTATATACTGGCTTTTCTAATATTTAAAAGGAAAGCTAATATTGATATTGTAGATAATAGTTGTAACATTTTGGTAATATTAGTTTCCTGCTAAACTGTGATTATATAATTAATAAGTAAATGAGTACCTTGTGTATAACATTCAGTTTCACGCTGTCAAGTCTCGACAGTATATCATCATGAGGTGAAGTGGAATAGTAGTACATTATGTGAATATATATACATATGTAATTTCTTTTTTCAACACATCAAATACACTTATTACATTTCATATATCCCATTTAAAAAAGAAAAACCAAAGCAAAGGTGCTTGTAAATGTGTGTGTGTATATGTATATATATATACACACACACACACACACACACACACACACACACACACACACACACACACACACACAC